>CP136060.1:601758247-602070767 GCA_032464435.1 Aegilops umbellulata
GACCGGCCCAGCTAAAGGCCCAACATTCTCTGTCAAATCGGCCCGTCAACGGCCTGTCCTAAACTTGTCATCAACACGGCCCATGGTCACTTCTGGCCCGTTAATAGAACGCTAAGTAATTGGGTCGAATTACGACCCGGTGTATTCCCAGCCTGTTAAAGGTCCGGCTTCATTTGGCCCATTTACAGGCCATCAAAACTTTCGGCCCATAAACGACCGTGAAGGATTTGGGTCATATTCGGCCATGTCTGACATTCGGCCTGTTAGAGGCCCACTATAGCTTTGGGCCACTTTCGGCCTGTTAATGCAGGACGTAAACCATGGGCCATATGTGGCCCAACGTCATATCGAGCCCATTAATGGCCCATATAAAAATGACGATAGTCTAGCCCGACCGAAGTTCCTGCCTGTTAAAGGCCCGTGTATTAGGTCGGCGCATTTACGGCCCGTCCGATTTTCGGCCTGTCAAAGATCCGCATCGTAAATGGGCCACCATTTCAGCCTGCTAAGTCCAGTGGGTTATTCGGCACAATCAGGACCAATCTCACTTTCGGTCTATTAAAGGCCCATGTTTTTTATGGGCTCGAGATATTTACACCTATAAACGGCCTATTTTTACTGAGGGCCTAAATTATGTTTAGGCCTGTTAAAGGCCCACTATGGGCACAGGCCTACCAGAAAAATATGAAAGCTTATGCTGATTTAGGCCCAGATATTTTTAGTGGGCTACATGCCAATTTCGGCCCGTAATCGTTTTTAGCCCAATTGGAATGGGCCCGACGAATGTTGGCATGTTGGGCTCCTACGAAGCTTTCGGCCGAATACATTACTAAGATAAACCTACACTATACAAAAATAGCGTCGTAATTACTGCAGCCTGAGGCAGCATCACAAATGTTGTATCACAACAAAATAAATTCCAACCATACAACAAAAGGCCTGTTGGCATAAAGTTTACAGTCCTTCTAGATAAAAGCACCATCAGATGTATAGAAGCACAGATCATTTGACCTGAGTGCTAATGTTTCAGGCTGTAGAATCTGATGGAGCAGCACGATCTCCACCTTTTTTCCGCCATTGCTCTTGAACAACAAAGTGAATGTCTGATAGTATGGTTTCAAAACCATTCATTTCTTGACGACATTTCTCAATCACTATTCTTGTTTCCGAAACAACGTCCATTAGGGATTGGACTTGTGTCTGGAGCACAGATATATCACTCTGTCTAGCAGGAAGATTTTGTTCAATAGGCGATTTGGACGAGGTTACCTTGACAACCAACCCAGAATTACGCAGGAAGGTGCTTTTTGCACTGTTAGTGGAGAGATACTGACGCACTGCAGCAAGAGGTGACATTGTGCCTATAGTAGCGTCGTCACCTTCAGGTGGTTGTGGCTGTTCAATCATTTGTTCCATAGCTTCCTGAAAGTTTGAACTTGTAGATTAGTGTACCAGATAAGTTACTAATGAGATAAAAACAAACAAAGTAGGTTAAACGTTTATACATAACTTATTTTGGTGAACTATTGTAATACATTAGCATGTATTGTAGTGCCAACTACATAATAAAATCACTTTCGGAACATATGTCCATGTAGCATGCCTATTGTATTGTCTATTTCCTCACATTCGTTGACATCTAAGGATAAAGAGACATGGTTTAAATTAGGATGACATAGTATGACATTATTCATATCATGGGAAAACAGATATAAAACAAACATGCTATTTTATCATTGTGTGCGCACGTGAACATAACAACTAGATTACAGATCAAGACCAAAAGAATATCCTTCATCTCTTTTAAACCATGTAAGGTGAAATGATACGTTAAGACAACTGTGAATAAAAGTGAACAGAGTAACTGACATTGGCTACAAACCAAGTAGTTAAATGAACACATCACAGTACCAATCAGTTCAAGGCAGGAGGAGTAAGGACTTACAACAGCGGCTTGAACTGGTGTGCTCATGCCCTTCATCTTGCTGGTGTGGCAATCCTTGAAGATTTGCACTACATTCGGTTCAGGTTCTTTTTGGTCCGCACAGGCTTTCCTATGTATTTGGAACAAGTCAATATAGATACGATAATATGGCAGACAAAAAAGAAGGAAGTAGCAGCTATTTACAAGAGCCTCGCAGTGTGCAATATAGCTACGAGATCCTGTTGTCTGTTGGAATTTCATTTTAGAACGGTTGGTTTTGTTCTTCAAATAGTTATCCTAGAAGAAGATACACTTGTAAGGCACATACATAAATACAAGTTCAATATGTGGTCTGATCAAATATATATAGCCTACCTGATACTTTGGATCAGACCAGTGTTTAACGAGGGCTATCCAGTCTTCATCTGTAATATATTCCACTGGAGATGTTTGGGCGATTTCATTGTTAGCCTTGCCTTCAAAGTGAGATTTTCTAAGGTGGTACTGATACTGTCGCAGAGCAGACTGAAAAACATTAGTGCATGCTTGTTTAGTTGCATCATCTTTCGGATCCAACTTGAACCTCATCTGTTGAAAAAAGAATGTGAGTCTTATTAGGAGGAAGCTAGAAAGTATGGGACAGAGCAAGACAATATTACTAATTGCGATGAATTACATTACTTACGGATAAATGGTCAAGGAAGGTGTTAAACCGGGTATTGTCTTTCTCATTCCTGTAGTGGGTCCACATTGGGAGGATACGCATGACACCTAACGGCAACGGCTGCCTCTGATACTAACTTGGCTGACTCTGTAGCATCACGTGGCCTTTTTAAACCTGCCTCAAAATGGATCTCCATTCTTCCTCCTTTAGATTTTTTTAATCTGTCAAGCATTATCCCTGATGTCTGTTTCCGCTTGCGCCGTGGTGCTAGTTCAACAACGAATATGGAAAGTGTTAGTGTACATCAAACTATGAGAGTGCATATAAAGGAGCATGCAACTGCAGCTTGACTCGGTCAGGTACCGTCTTGGTGTTGATGCTCATGAGGTTCATCTGATCTTGGCAAGTCATGTTGTGTCAGCAGTGCTTCGGAAGTAGCGTTAGGTGTGAAGGCAGCTTGGGAACTGGCCAGTTCCGGAGCAAACGAACGAGTAACTGGTTGAGATGCTGGTACAGTTGAAGCAGATGTTGCAGCTAGTGGAGCAGATGATACTGTGTTTATAGATTTAGCCGGTGGACTTGGACCTTCTACTGCACTATAAGTACCAGCAGAATCTCGACGACAGAACCTTTTTCGTTTCACCCGACGAGTAACTACACTCCCTACTATATTATTTTCCTTGCTCTTTTTTGACTTTGCCATGTCAAGCTGTACCCACAACACAAAAGAATAAAATCACTCTTCAGAACTCATTGATGCATGATACAGACAAGCAATACTTTGATGTAAGACAATTGTATGAGGATGGAATATGTAAGAAAAACAGGACGACATGACATATTCACAGCTACGATGTGCAAACTAAGCAGAAGGATTTTCAAGAAAATAGAAGTAATGCAAGCTAGACACCATATGAAAGATGCAACCAATATTACTCTGCCAAGTTAAAAGTGTCTTGTCATAAGTGGCAATTCGAAAAATTAGAAGCAGTACAATGTAGAAATCAATGCAAGATGCAACCACTATCAAACTGCCATGTTAAAAGCGTCCAATCATGAGTGACTGATGAGGGATACACAATAGCAGTACTTTGATGTAAGAACATGGTATGATAGATAGATGCAATGTATTCTAGACACAGAAAGACATGTCATATGCACATGTATAACGTATAAACTCAGCAGGTGCAATTTAATCAAAATAGAAGAAATACAGGCTAGACAACATATGCAACATGAAACCAATTATCACACTGTCAACTTAGAGCAAGCACCTGCGATGGTGGAGTACGGGAGATGAACTCATCATGTTGACTTGGGACTTCAACTTCATTAGCAGTACCAGTGGCAAATCTAGAGAGTCTCTGTTTGCGTCGATGCGGAGGACCACCAACATCCCCTAACTTACTCTTTTCCTTCCTATTTTCTGATATTGCCTTATGAAGTCAAAACCACAAGAAGATGAATAAAATTAGCTCTACATAACTCGTTGATGCATGATACAGACGAACACTACTTTGATGTAAGGCAAGCGTAGGATAGGAGGATGGGATATATACAAAAAAGACAGCGTTTCATATTCACACGTATGATAGGAGGATGGAATATGTATGAAAAAACAGTAAGCGGAAGGCATTTCAACAAAATTAGAAGAAATGAAAGCTAGGCACCATATGAACATGCAACCAATATCACTCTATCAGGTAAAAAGTGTCTCGTCGTAAGTGCCAGTTCAAGAAATTTGAAGCAGTACAAGCTAGAAGACAATGCAAGATGCAACCTACATCACAGTCCCAAGTTAAATGTGTCTTATGGGTAAGTGATCGTTGCCGGTATAAGTTGTAAGCTACGCAGATGCAATTCAACATAATCAGAAGCAATACAAACTAGACATCATACGGAAAACACAACCACGTATAACAGTTCCAAGTAAGAGCAAGCACCTATGATGGTGGAGTAGGGGAGATGTGCTCATCGTGTACACGTATGTTCTAGAAACAGGAACACGTGTCATATTCACAGGCATTATGTGTAAAGTAAGCAGATGCAATTCAAGTTAAAGCAATACAAGCTAGACATCATACGCAACATGCAACCACACATAATAGTGTCAAGTTAGAACAAGCACCTGTGATGGTGGAGTAGGGGAGATGTGCTCATCATCTACACAGCTACGTTGACTGTCCAGCCTTGTGTTGTCTTGCGAATCTTGTTGGGAGGATGGTGGAGTAGAATTTGTAGAGACCCCCTATTTGAGTTGCTCCAAAGGACCACCATCATCCACTGCCGGACTAATTTCCTTCAGCTGTAATGATTTTGCATTGTGAAGTCAAACCAATAAGAAAAAGGAATAAAATTCGCTCTTCAGAACTCATTCATGCATGATACCGACGAACAGTACTCGAATGAAAGGCAAACACATGATGCGAGGATGGAACATGTATGAAAAACAGGACGGTGTGACATATTCACACCTATGATGTGGTAACTAAGCAGAAGGCATTTCAACAAATTAGAAGCACTGCAAGCTAGACACCATATGAAAGATGCAACCAATATCACTCTGCCAAGTTCAAACTGTATGGCGTTTCAACAAATTAGAAGCAGTACATGCTAGAAATCATATGCAAGACACAACCAATATCACAGTGGCGACTTAAAGGTGCCTTATCATAAGTGACTGATGCGGGATATGCAAGAATAGTAGTCTGATGTAGAAACAGGAACACATGTCATATTCACAGGCATTATGTGTAAAGTAAGCAGATGCAATTCAACAAAGTTAGAAGCAATACAAGCTAGACATCATACGCAACATGCAACCACATATAATAGTGCCAAGGTAGAGCAAGCACCTGTGATGGTGGAGTAGGGGAGATGTGCTCATCATCTAAACAGCTACGTTGACTGTCTAGCCTTGCGTTGTCTTGCGAATCTTGTTGGGAGGATGGCGGAGTTGAATCTGTAGAGAACCACCGTTTTAGTTGCTCAGAAGGACCACCATCATCCAATGCCTTGCCAATTTCCTTCAGCTTTATTGATTTTGCATTGTGAGGTCATACCGACAAGAAAAAGGAATATCATTCGCTCTTCAGAACTCATTCATGCATGATACTGACGAACACTACTCTGATGAAAGGCAAAGTCATGATACGAGGATGGAATATGTACGAAAAAATGGACAGCTTGGCATATTCACACCTATGATGTGGTAACTAAGAAGAAGGCACTTCAACAAATTAGAAACACTACAAGACACCATATGGAAGGTGCAATCAATATCACTCTGCCAAGTTAAAACTGTCTCGTCATAGGTGGCGTTCATCAAACTAGAAGCAATACATGCTAGAAATCATATTCAAGACGCAAACCAATATCACACTACCAACTTAAAGGTGTCCCATCATAAGTGACTGATGCAGGATACACAAGAAGAGTAGTTTCATGTAAGAACTTGGTGTGATAGACAGATATAGTATGTACCAAAAAACAGGAAAGCGTGTCATATTCACATGTATCATGTGTAAGCTAAGCAGATGCAGTTTACACTAACTAGAGCAATACGAGCTAGACACCATATGCAACATGCAACCAGATATCACACTGCCAAGTTAGAGCAAGCACCTTGGATGGTGGAGTAGGGGAGCGGAGACTTGGACCTTATAATGCACTATCAATACAAGGAGAATCGGTACAGATGCTCCATTTACGTTGCTATAGAGGACCACCATCATCGCCTTCCTTACTCTTTTCCTTCCTCTTTCTTGATTTTGCCTTGTCAAGTCAAACCCACAAGAAAAAGGAATAAAATTTGCTCTTCAGAACTCATCGATGCATGATACTGACGAACACTACTTTCATGTAAGGCAGCCGCATGATAGGAGGATGGAATATGTATGAAAAATAGGATGGCGTGACATATTGACATGTATGATGTATAAAGTGTAAACTAAGCACAAGGTGCTTGAACTTGTTAGAATCGATGCAAGCTAGAAACCATATGAAAGATGAAACCAATATCACGCTGCCAAATTAAAAGGGTGCCCTAGCAAATGTATTTGACCAAATTAGAAGCAATACATGACAACAGGCTAGAAATAATATGCAATATGCAACGAATAAAGGTGACTCATCGTAAGTGATTGATGCAGGATATAGAAGAGAGGTAGTTTCATGTAAGAACAAGGTTAACACATAGATGTAGTGTGTTCCAAAAATAGGAAGGCATGTCATATTCACAGGTATAGTGTGTAAACTAAGCAGATGCAATTTACCCTAATTATAAGCATTGCAAGCTAGACACCGTATGCAACATGCAACCACATATCACACTGCGAAGTTAGAGCAAGCACCTGTGATGGTGGTGTAGGGGAAGTGCGGTCTTCAGGTACAGAGCTATGTTCAATATCTTCATTTAGGCTTGCTGTTTCTTGAGAATCATGTGGAGAGGATGAAATTGCATTCTTTATAAGAGTATTGCGTCTCATATTAACCCACGCGCGTGACTATCTCATCATAAGCGATAGACGCAGGATACACAAGAACAGTAGTTTGATGTAAGAACATGGTGTGATAGGAAGATGTAGTATGTACCAAAAACAGGAAGGCGTGTCATATTCACATGTATAATGTGTAAGCTAAGGAGATGCAATTTAACAAATTAGGAGCATTGATGAGGGATACACAAGAAAAGTAGTTTGATGTAAGAACATGGTTAATAGAAAGACGTAGTATGTACCAAAAACAGGAAGGCATGTCATATTCACAGGTATAATGTGTTAACTAAGCAGATGCAATTTACCCTAATTAGAAGCATTACAAGGTAGAAACCATATGCAACATGCAACCACATATCACACTGCCAAGTAAGAGCAAGCACCTGCGATGGTGGTGTGGGGGAATTGCGGTGATCAACTAGAGAGCTACGTTGACTATCTTCATTTAGCCTTGCTGTTTCTTGAGAATCATGTGGGGAGGATGACACTGCACTCTTTAAACCAGTAGGGCGTCTCACAGTAACCCACTCGGGTGACTGTCTCATCATAAGTGATTGACGAGGGATACAAAAGAGCATTAGTTTGATGTACGAACATGGTTAATAGACATATGTACTATGTATCAAAAACAGGAAGGCATGTCATTATCAAAGGTATAATGTGTAAAGTAAGCAGATGCAATTTAACCAAATTGGAATCAATACAAGCTAGACACCATATGCAACATGCAACCACATTTGACAGCGCGGAGTTAAAGCAAGCACCTGGGATGGTTGTGTGTGGAAATTGAGATCATCAACTACAGAGCTACGTTTACTGTCTACAACTGCTGACACTGCACCCACGTGTCTGAAACGCTTAGTTCTTATCTTCGAATTACAATGGAGCGACTTCTGTCTGTTCTTTTCTGCATTCGTCAACACTGCGTCAGAGTCTAAAATACCCATGCATAAAAAAGCAATAGTGTGAGTATGGGTGAAGTGTGTGCACAATTAGTACAGTGTAAAGGTAGCAGATAGCAGGTCGGTGAGAAATAAATGACGGGAGACATATGATAGCTCTACAACATGCATGGCACACTAAATTACTACAGGATTCGATGAAAATAACAGTCGACTGAAAGAAAATAGGCCAGTCCATTTTTTCTGCACCGTCCGATGTACAAAGAACGTGCAGATCGCCTTCATCTACCTCCAGCCAGTCAGTGTTGACGATCTTCCTCGAAACGCCAGCGACCACCGGCCCAGTATTCTTCCCCTGGCTGCTGATACGTGTCCAACGTACCTATAATTTTTTATTACTCCATGCTATATTATCTACTGTTTTGGGCAATATTGGGCTTTATTATCCACTTTTATATTATTTTTGGGACTAACCTATTAACCGGAGGCCCAGCCCAGATTTGCTGTTTTATGCCTATTTTAGTGTTTCGAAGAAAAGGAATATCAAACGGAGTCGAAACTGAACGAAATCAACTGGAGAAGTTATTTTTGGAAGGAAAGCCACCAGATACACTTGGACTCTACGTCAGAAGATACGGGAGCTGGCCACGAGGGTGGGGGCATGCCCACCCCCCTAGGGAGCGCCCCCTGCCTCGTGGGGCGCCCGCAACTCCACCGACGTACCCCTTGCACCCATATATACCTACGTATCGTAAAACTTCCAGAACAGAGATTAGATCTGGAGTTCCGCCGCCGCAAAGCCTCTGTAGCCAGCAAAAATCAATCGGGACCCTGTTCCGGCACCCTGCCAGAGGGGGGGAACCGTCACCGGTGGCCATCTTCATCATCCCGGTGCTCTCCATGACGAGGAGGGAGTAGTTCACCCTCGGGGCTGAGGGTATGTACCAGTAGCTATGTGTTTGATCTCTCTCTCTCTCTCTCTCTCTCTCTCGTGTTCTTGATTTGGCACGATCTTGATGTATTGCGAGCTTTGCTATTATAGTTGGATCTTATGTTTTGTTCTCCCCCTCTTCTCTCTTGTAATGGATTGAGTTTTCCCTTTGAAGTTATCTTATCGGATTGAGTCTTTAAAGATTTGAGAACACTTGATGTATGTCTTGCCGTGCGTATCTGTGGTGACAATGGGATATCACGTGCCACTTGATGTATGTTTTGGTGACCAACTTGCGGGTTTCGCCCATGAACCTATGCATAGGGGTTGGCACATGTTTTCGTCGTGATTCTCTGGTAGAAACTTTGGGCACTCTTTGTGGTTCTATGTGTTGGTTTGAATAGATGAATTGAGATTGTGTGACGCATATCGTATAATCATACCCACGGATACTTGAGGTGACAATGGATTATCTAGGTGACATTTGGGTTTTGGTTGATTTGTGTCTTAAGGTGTTATTCTAGTACAAACTCTAGGGATGTTTGTGACACTTGAATATCCCAATGGATTGATTGGAAAGAATAACTTTGAGGTGGTTTCGTACCCTACCATAATCTCTTCGTTTGTTCTCCGCTATTAGTGGCTTTGGAGTGACTCTTTGTTGCATGTTGAGGGATAATTATATGATCCAATTATGTTATTATTGTTGAGAGAACTTGCACTAGTGAAAGTATGAACCCTAGGCCTTGTTTCCTAGCATTGCAATACCATTTACGCTCACTTTTACCACTTGTTACCTTGCTGTTTTTATATTCTTAGTTTACAAAAACCTATATCTACCATCCATATTGCACTTGTATCACCATCTCTTCGCCGAACTAGTGCACCAATACAATTTAACATTGTATTGGGTGTGTTGGGGACACAAGAGTCTCTTTGTTATTTGGTTGCACAGTTGCTTGAGAGAGACCATCTTCATCCTACGCCTTCCACGGGTTGATAAACCTTAGGTCATCCACTTGAGGGAAATTTGCTACTGTCCTGTGCACTTGTAGGCCCAACAACATATACAAGAAGAAGGTTGTGTAGTAGACATCACCTGCGTCCTCCCCTCGACCTCACCGCACCGCCGTGCTTGGCACCGCCCCGGCCATCCATTCAAGCCCCGACGACCTCCAGATCGGGCGCAAGCAGCTCCTGCGCCCCACACCCCTATGATAGACACCGATGCGCCGCTTCCCCGGGGAACAGGCGGACTAGGTGCTCCGCGCGCCTAAGCGGGTGCTGCTTCTTTTAATTGCGGTTCGACTGACCCTGAATTGAAATCCAGGCGGGCTACTGACCTCTAGCAAAGGTGAAATAGTAAAAGGGAGGAAACCTTGTGCATTTAGTATCACGAAGAAGATGCAGTAAGAAGCGCTCAACTAGTTTATTTCGTGGGATGAATACGGTGTGAGCGGAGACGTAAGATTTGCACGAATAAGGGAAGAGCAGTACCTCTTTCTGCTGACAGTGCTGTGTCCTCCTTCCGTTTTTCCGACGATCTTCTTGTTGTTCACCGGAAACCAGAAGTTGTGGAGGACGGTGCAGCTTATGGGGAGAGTAGTACGTTTTCTATGCTTGTAGATCATGAAAGGAATGCTTTAGGTGCTGGTTATATTGTTGAATTTATTCATGATGCTACTGAAAATTATTATGAGGGAGGAATATATGCTCTTAGGAATGGCAATAATATCAACTTTCCTCTCTATGTGCTTAAAGTTTTGAAGTTATGCTTGTTTTGCCTTCCTATGCATGTTGATTCTTGTTCCCATAAGTTGTTTGATCACAAAATCCCTATGCATAGGAAGTGGGTTAGACTTAAATGTGCTAATCATATTCTTCATGATGCTCTCTTTATGTTTCAATTCCTATCTTTTATGGGAGCATCATTGAAATCATCATGCCTAGCTAGGGGCGTTAAACGTTAGCGCTTGTTGGGAGGCAACCCAACTTTATTTTAGTTTCTTGATTTTTTGTTCTGTTTAGGAATAAATAACCCATCTAGCTTCTGTTAAGATGTGGTTTTATGTTTTAATTAGTGTTTGTGCCAAGTAGAACCTTTGGGAAGACTTGGGTGAAGTCTTTATGATCATGCTGTAAAAAACAGAAACTTTAGCGCTCACGAGATTAGCTAGAACTTTTTACTGGAGAGTGCTATTTAGTTGATTCTCTTTGCAGATGATTACTAGACAAATTCCTCAGGTCCACCAATTTATTTTAGAATTTTTGGGGTTCCATAAGTTTGCGTTAGTTATAGATTACTACAGACTATTCTGTTTTTGACAGATTCTGTTTTTCGTGTGTTGTTTGCTTATTTTGATGAAACTATGGTTAGTAAAATAGTTTATAATCCATAGAGAAGTTGGAATACAGTAGGTTTAAAACCAGTATAAATAAATAATGAGTTTATTACAGTACCTTGAAGTGGTGTTTTTTTTCTTTCGCTAACGGAGCTTACGAGTCTTCTGTTAAGTTTTGTGTTGTGAAGTTTTCAAGTTTTGGGTAAAGATTCGATGGAATATTGAATAAGGAGTGGCAAGAGCCTAAGCTTGGGGATGCCCAAGGCACCCCAAGGTAATATTCAAGGATAACCAAGCGTCTAAGCTTGGGGATGCCCCGGAAGGCATCCCCTCTTTCGTCTTCGTTCATCGGTAACTTTACCTGGAGCTATAGTTTTATTCACCACATGATATGTGTTTTGCTTGGAGCATCATTTTATTTTATTTAGCCTTGATTGTTGTTTGAATAAAGTATCAATATCTGAAATTCTTAAATGTTAGAGAGTCTTCACATAGTTGCATAATTATCCGACTACTCATTGATCTTCACTTATATCTTTCGGAGTAGTTTGTCGTTTGCTCTAGTGCTTCACTTATATCTTTTAGAGCACGTTGGTAGTTTTATTTTGAAGAAATAGATGAAATCTCATGCTTCACTTATATTATTTTGAGAGTCTTAAATAGCATGGTAATTTGCTTAAAATCCTAATATGCTAAGCATACAAGATTTGTAAGAATTCTTATGAGTGTGTTGAATACTAGGAAAAGTTTGATGATTGATGATTGTTTTGAGATATGGAGGTAGTGATATCAAAGTAGTGATAGTTGAGTAGTTGTGAATTTGAGAAATGCCTGTGTTGAAGTTTGCAAGTCCCGTAGCATGCACGTATGGTAAACGTTATGTGACAAATTTGAAACATGAGGTGTTATTTGATTGTCCTCCTTATGAGTGGCGGTCGGGGACGAGCGATGGTCTTTTCCTACCAATCTATCCCCCTAGTAGCATGCGCGTAGTGCTTTGGTTTTTGATGGCTTGTAGATTTTTGCAATAAGTATATGAGTTCTTTATGACTAATGTTGAGTCCATGGATTATACGCACTCTCACCCTTCCATCATTGCTAGCCTGTACGGTACCGTGCATTGCCCTTTCTCACATCGAGAGTTGGTGCAAACTTCGCCGGTGCATCCAAACCCCGTGATATGATACACTCTTTCAAACATAAACCTCCTTATATCTTCCTCAAAACAGCCACCATACCTACCTATTATGGCATTTCCATAACCATTCTGAGGTATATTGCCATGCAACTTCCATCATCATATACATGACACATTTATCATTGTCATAAAGCTTAGCATGATCATGTAGTTGACATTGTATTCGTGGCAAAGCCACCGTTCATAATTCTTTCATACTTGTCACTCTTGATTCATTGCATATCCCGGTACACCGCCAGAGGCATTCATATAGTGTCATACTTTGTTCTAGTATCGAGTTGTAAATAAATAGAAGTGTGATGATCATCATTCAATAGAGCATTGTCCCCAAAAAAAGAGAAAGGCCAAACAAAAGGAAGGCCCAAAAAATATAAAAATATATAAAAAAGAAAATAAAAGGGGCAATGCTACTATCCTTTTACCACACTTGTGCTTCAAAGTAGCACCATAATCTTCATGATAGAGAGTCTCTTGTTTTGTCACTTTCATATACTAGTGGGAATCTTTCATTATAGAACTTGGCTTGTATATTCCAACGATGGGCCTCCTCAAGTGCCCTAGGTCTTCGTGAGCAAGCAAGTTGGATGCACACCCACTTAGTTTCTTTTGATGAGCTTTCATACATTTATAGCTCTAGTGCATCCGTTGCATGGCAATCCCTACTCCTTGCATTAAAATCAATCGATGAGCATCTCCATAGCCCATTGATTAGCCTCGTTGATGTGAGACTTTTTCCTTTTTGTCTTCTCCACATAATCCCCATCATCATTATTTTATTCCACCCATAGTGCTATATCCATGGCTCACGCTCATGTATTGCGTGAAGGTTTATAAGTTTGAGATTACTAGAGTATGAAACAATTGCTTGGCTTTTTATCAGGGTTGTGCATGATGAGAGCATTCTTGTGTGACGAAAATGGAGCATGACTATACTATATGATTTTGTAGGGATGAACTTTCTTTGGCCATGTTATTTTGAGAAGACATAATTGCTTTGTTAGTATGCTTGAAGTATTATTATTTTTATGTCAATATGAACTTTTGTCTTGAATCTTTCGGATTTGAATATTCATATCACAATTAAGAAGAATTACATTGAAATTATGCCAAATAGCATTCCACATCAAAAATTATCTTTTTTTATCATTTACCTACTCGAGGACGAGCAGGAGTTAAGCTTGGGGATGCTTGATACGTCTCCAACGTATCTATAATTTTTGATTACTCCATGCTATATTATCTACTGTTTTGGGCAATATTGGGCTTTATTATCCACTTTTATATTATTTTTGGGACTAACCTATTAACCGGAGGCCCAACCCAGATTTGCTGTTTTATGCCTATTTCAGTGTTTCGAAGAAAAGGAATATCAAACGGAGTCGAAACGGAACGAATCAACTTGAGAAGTTATTTTTGGAAGGAAAGACACCAGATACACTTGGACTCTACGTTAGAAGAAACGGGAGCTGGACACGAGGGTGGGGGCGCGCCCACCCCCCTAGGGCACCCCCTGCCTCGTGGCCCCCCCGCAGCTCCACCGACGTACCCCTTGCACCCATGTATACCTACGCATCATAAAACTTCCAGAACAGAGATTAGATCTGGAGTTCTGCCACCGCAAAGCCTCTGTAGCCACCAAAAACCAATCGGGACCCTATTCCGGCACCCTGCCGGAGGGGGGGAGCCCTCACCGGTGGCCATCTTCATCATCCCTGCGCTCTCCATGATGAGGAGGGGTAGTTCACCCTCGGGGTTGAGGGTATGTACCAGTAGCTATGTGTTTGATCTCTCTCTCTCTCTCTCTCTTGTGTTCTTGATTTGGCACGATCTTGATGTATCGCGAGCTTTGCTATTACAGTTGGATCTTATGTTTCTCTCTTCTCTCTTGTAATGGATTGAGTTTTCCCTTTGAAGTTATCTTATAGGATTGAGTCTTTAAAGATTTGAGAACACTTGATGTATGCCTTGCCGTGCGTATCCGTGGTGACAATGGGATATCACGTGCCACTTGATGTATGTTTTGGTGACCAACTTGCGGGTTCCGCCCATGAACCTATGCATAGGGGTTGGCACATGTTTTCGTCGTGATTCTCCGGTAGAAACTTTGGGCACTCTTTGAGGTTCTATGTGTTGGTTTGAATAGATGAATTGAGATTGTGTGACACATATCGTATAATCATACCCACGGATACTTGAGGTGACAATGGAGTATCTAGGTGACATTAGGGTTTTGGTTGATTTGTGTCTTAAGGTGTTATTCTAGTACAAACTCTAGGGCTGTTTGTGACACTTATAGGAATAGCCCAATGGATTGATTGGAAAGAATAACTTTGAGGTGGTTTCGTACCCTACCATAATCTCTTCGTTTGTTCTCCGCTATTAGTGGCTTTGGAGTGACTCTTTGTTGCATGTTGAGGGATAGTTATATGATCCAATTATGTTATTATTGTTGAGAGAACTTGCACTAGTGAAAGTATGAACCCTAGGCCTTGTTTCCTAGCATTGCAATACCGTTTACGCTCACTTTTACCACTTGTTACCTTGCTGTTTTTATATTTTCAGTTTACAAAAACCTATATCTACCATCCATATTGCACTTGTATCACCATCTCTTCGCCGAACTAGTGCACCTACACAATTTACCATTGTATTGAGTGTGTTGGGGACACAAGAGACTCTTTGTTATTTGGTTGCAAGGTTGCTTGAGAGAGACCATCTTCATCCTACGCCTCCCGCGGATTGATAAACCTTAGGTCATCCACTTGAGGGAAATTTTCTACTGTCCTACAAACCTGTGCACTTGCAGGCCCAACAACGTCTACATGAAGAAGGTTGTGTAGTACACATGACCTGCGCCCTCCCCTCGACCTCACCGCACCGCCGTGCTTGGCACCGCCCCCCGGCCATCCATTCAAGCCCCGCCGACCTCCATATCGGGCGCAAGCAGCTCCTGCGCCCCACACCCCTATGATAGACACCGATGCGCCGCTTCCCTGGGGAATAGGCGGACTAGGTGCTCCGCGCGCCTAAGCGGGGTACTGACCTCTAGCAAAGGTGAAATAGTAAAAGGGAGGAAACCTTGTGCATTTAGTATCACGAAGAAGATGCAGTAAGAAGTGCTCAACTAGTTTCTTTCGTGGGATGAATACGGTGTGAGCGGAGACGTAAGATTTGCACGAATAAGGGAAGAGGAGTACCTCTTTCTGCTGACAGTGTTGTGTCCTCCTTCTGTTTTTCCAACGATCTTCTTGTTGTTCGCCGGAAACCAGAAGTTGTGGAGGACGGTGCAGCCTTGGACGAACCCATGGCCAAGTTGTTGAGTGTGGTGCGGTGGTCGTCTGTCGGCGGCGGGGAAGCAGATCCAAGGCGGCGAAAGATAGTGTAGCTGGAATAGCTCCGGTGCGGTGGACGGTTGCGACAGTGGAGCCACAGCAGTGAGGCGCAGGACGACGTGGTCGGAGTGGTTCTGGTATGGCACACGTCGGCGTCGGCGTCGTGGAGGCAGCTCTGCCTCGGCTTCAGCTACTAAGTCCTTGAGGGCGTTGCGGTTGCGGTTGCGTTGGACGACGATGACGGGCTACCGGCTCCGGCGTGATGGAGGAGGGCGGCAGTGGATTGGCCGCTATGGGGTGGAGGACGGAGGAGGCTGGGATTTCGCGGCTGGTGGAGAGGTCATTTTCGCGCCCACGGAGTATGAATGGGGAAACGGAGGGAGGCGGGGAACTAAGGGGAAACAATGTTTCGGTTTGAGATGCGCTTGTTTGAAATTTGGGGAAAGTTACAACCTTTGCCCCCATCTAAAATTCCGGACATATTGCGGGTTGGGGGTAGGACAGTCATGTCAGGTGTCCCAAATGTGGGCGGGATAGATTTCGGCCGAGCGCCTGGGTAGGCGCCCACGGCGTATGAATGCTTCTCGGAGGCGGTTGAGACTGGTGTCTTGGTGAAGTTACAAACCTACCCCGGTTTAGACCTTTGGACATCGGGCCGATAGGCTACACGGGCCAGAGTCAGGACAATAATTTCCTACCACCAAAACATTAGTCTCGCACAGTTTCGGGTGACCAGAGGCCTATTTGGCACTTCGTTCAATATTTGGGAGAAGAAGCATTAACGTTTTCGGTTCTCTTGAATTGAACTTTCAAGATTTGTCAAACTTCACAAATCTTTACTCTTGAAAATCCTAAAGCTACAATTATTTTGGAATGGAGGGGGTACATTTGAATATACATTGTACACGAGTATATTATAAAAAATACGCACCTTACCTTAGTTCATGCATGGTTCCAAATATAATCTCCTTGGTTGCAAAAAAAGTTAGATATGCGTATGAATATATATAGCATGTTCAAACTCACAACAAAGATTGATGCCCCCTTTTACATCTGATTTACAAATGCCATTATCTCGGGTTCAAATAGATGAATGCACTTCCTATGAATTTGAATCTTCGAAACCCCCTTTATGTTGAATTCGACATGTATTCTATTTCCTAGTTAGCAATCTGGAATGTATCCATGCAAGTGACAAATGTATAAAGTGCTTCACACTAACAACATGGAGTGCACTAATTAATGTTTATATATGAATTGCAAAAGCATCCATTGCCTGTATTTCAAACCGCTCCCAGTCTATGGATCGATAATATGAAATAAACACATGCACATGCTAGAATTCAATAGAGTATGGGTGTCTGATAGACCGATTTTCGTCCATACGCAATTTGCAAAATTCATGATCTCATCCAAAAGTAATAATACCATTTATATTTTAATTTAATGCGTAGAACCGCCTTTTACACGTAGATGCACTATGCCTCGCACTGTTCTCTCAAACGCGTTATATATCTCTCTATCTAATGCATAAGTGCACACACTTTATATGCATCGGCATTTCTCTTTCCCACATGCTCACAATCTCTCTCAGGGTGTCTCACACACATGCTCTCTCTGTTTCTCTCTCTCTCTTTCTGACTACTATGTACCACTCCTTTCACTAATCTCAGTTGGAAAACACTATTTCTCTCACATGCATATATACACATGCACGGTCTCTACTAGCCCTCTATACACACATATATGTGCCTACGTGTCTCCCGCACGCACATTATCTTTAGGCCTCTCTCGCACACATTTCCCCTCCGACACACCTCTCTCTTAGTAGTTTGCAGATATGATTTCTGTTGGGGATCGTAGCAGAAATTAAAATATTCCTGCGCATCACCAAGATCTATCCATGGAGTATTCTAGCAACGAGGGGATAGGAGAGCATCTACATACCACTTGTAGATCGCAATGGAAGCGTTCAAGAAGAACGTGGATGATGGAGTCGTACTCGCCGTGATCCGAATCACCGATGACCTAGTGCCGAACGGACAGCACCTCCGCGTTCAACACACGTACGGTCGGGATAACGTCTCCTCCTTCTTGATCCAGCAAGGGGGAAGGAGAGGTTGATGAAGATCCAGCAGCACGACGGCGTGGTGGTGGATGCAGCAGAATTCCAGCAGGGCTTCGCCAAGCGTCTACGGAGAGAGGGAGAGGTGTAACAGGGGAGAGGGAGGCGCCAAGGCTGTAGGGTGCGGCTGCCCTCCCTCCCCCCTTTATATAGCCCCCCTAGGGGGGGGGGGCGCCGGCCCTGGAGATGCATCTCCAGGGGGGCGGCGGCCAAGGGGGGAACCTTGCCCCCCAAGGCAAGTGGGGCGCCCCCTGCCCTAGGGTTTCCAATCCTAGGCGTAGGGAGGAGGCCCATGGGGGGGCGCACCAGTCCACTATGGGCTGGTTCCCTCCCCACTTCAGCCCACGGGGCCCTCCGGGATGGGTGGCCCCACCCGGTGGACCCCCGGTACCCATCCGGTGGTCCCGGTACAATACCGGTGACCCCCGAATCCTTCCCGATGGCCGAAACGACACTTCCTACATATAATTCTTTACCTACGGACCATTCCGGAACCTCTCGTGACGTCCGGGATCTCATCCGGGACTCCGAACAACCTTCAGTTTGCTGCATACTAATATCTTTACAACCCTAGCGCCACCGAACCTTAAGTGTGTAGACCCTACGGGTTCGGGAGACATGCAGACATGACCGAGACGATCTCCGGTCAATAACCAACAGCGGGATCTGGATACCCATGTTGGCTCCCACATGCTCATCGATGATCTCATCGGATGAACCACGATGTCGAGGACTTAATCAATCCCGTACTCAATTCCCTTCGTCTATCGGTACGATACTTGCCCGAGATTCGATCGTCGGTATACCGATACCTTGTTCAATCTCGTTACCGGCAAGTCTCTTTACTCGTTCCCGTAACACATCATCCCGTGAACAACACCTTGATCACATTGAGCTCATTATGATGATGTCTTACCGAGTGGGCCCAGAGATACCTCCCCGTCATACGGAGTGACAAATCCCAGTCTCGATTCATGCCAACCCAACAAACACTTTCGGAGATACCTGTAGTGCACCTTTATAGTCACCCAGTTATGTTGTGACGTTTGATACACCCAAAGCACTCCTACGGCATCCGGGAGTTGCATAATCTCATGGTCTAAGGAATGATACTTGACATTCAGAAAAGCTCTAGCAAACGAACTATACGATCTTTTGTGCTATGCTTAGGTTTGGGTCTTGTCCATCACATCATTCTCCTAATGATGTGATCCCGTTATCAATGACATCCCCATGTCCATAGTCAAGAAACCATGACTATCTATTGATCAACGAGCTAGTCAACTAGAGGCTTACTAGGGACACATTGTGGTCTATGTATTCACACATGTATTATGATTTCCGGACAATACAATTATAGCATGAACAATAGACGATTATCATGAACAAGGAAATATAATAATCCTTTTATTATTGCCTCTAGGGCATATTTCCAACAGTCTCCCACTTGCACTAGAGACAATAGTCTAGTTACATTGTGATGAATCGCACACCCATGGAATTTTGGTGTTGATCATGTTTTGCTCTAGGGAGAGGTTTAGTCAACGGATCTGCCACATTCAGGTCCGTATGTACTTTACAAATCTCTATGTCTCCATTTTGAACACTTTCACGAATGGAGTTGAAGCGACGCTTGATATGCCTGGTCTTCCTGTGAAACCTGGGCTCCTTCGCAAGGGCAATTGCTCCAGTGTTGTCACAGAAGAGAGTCATCGGGTCCGACGCATTGGGTATGACTCCTAGGTCGGTGATGAACTCCTTCACCCAGACTGCTTCTTGTGCTGCCTTCGAGGCTGCCATATACTCTGCTTCAGATGTAGATCCCGCCACGACGCTTTGCTTGCAACTGCACCAGCTTACTGCCCCTCCATTCAAACTATACACGTATCCGGTTTGTGACTTGGAGTCATCCAGATCTGTGTTGAAGCTAGCATCAACGTAACCCTTTACGACGAGCTCTTCGGCACCTCCATAAACGAGAAACATATCCTTAGTCCTTTTCAGGTACTTCAGGATGTTTTTGACCGGTGTCCAGTGTTCCTTGCCGGGATTACTTTGGTACCTACCTATCAAACTTACGGCAAGGTTTACATCGGGTCTGGTGCACAGCATGGCATACATAATAGACCCTATGGCTGAGGCATAGGGGATGACACTCATCTCTTCTATATCTTTTGCCGTGGTCGGGCATTGAGCCGTGCTCAATTGCACACCTTGCAATACAGGCAAGAACCCCTTCTTGGACTGATCCATTTTGAACTTCTTCAAAATCTTGTCAAGGTACGTACTTTGTGAAAGACCGATGAGGCGTCTCGATCTATCTCTATAGATCTTGATGCCTAATATATAAGCAGCTTCTCCAAGGTCCTTCATTGAAAAACACTTGTTCAAATAGGCCTTTATGCTTTCCAACAATTCTATATCATTTCCCATCAATAGCATGTCATCCACATATAATATGAGAAATGCTACGGAGCTCCCACTCACTTTCTTGTAAACGCAGGCTTCTCCATAAGTCTGCATAAACCCAAACGCTTTGATCATCTCATCAAAGCGAATGTTCCAACTCCGAGATGCTTGCACCAGCCCATAGATAGAGCGCTGGAGCTTGCATACTTTGTTAGCATTCTTAGGATCGACAAAACCTTCCAGCTGCATCATATACAATTCTTCCTTAATAAAGCCGTTAAGGAATGCCGTTTTGACGTCCATTTGCCATATCTCATAATCATAGAATGCGGCAATTGCTAACATGATTCGGACGGACTTCAGCTTCGCTACGGGTGAGAAAGTCTCATCGTAGTCAACCCCTTGAACTTGTCGATAACCCTTAGCGACAAGTCGAGCCTTATAGATGGTCACATTACCATCCGCGTCTGTCTTCTTCTTAAAGATCCATTTATTTTCTATGGCTCGCCGATCATCGGGCAAGTCATTAAAAGTCCATACTTTGTTTTCATACATGGATTCTATCTCGGATTTCATGGCTTCTAGCCATTTGTCGGAATCTGGGCCCGCCATCGCTTCTTCATAGTTCGAAGGTTCACCATTGTCCAACAACATGATTTCCAGGACAGGGTTGTCGTACCACTCTGGTGCGAAACGTGTCCTTGTGGACCTACGAAGTTCAGTAGGAGCTTGATCAGAAGTGTCTTGATCATCATCATTAACCTCCTCTTGAATCGGTGCAGGCACCACAGGAACATTTTCCTGAGTTGTGCTACTCTGATTTTCAAGAGGCAGTACTTCATCAAGCTCTACTTTCCTCCCACTTACTTCTTTCGCGAGAAACTCTTTCTCTAGAAAGGACCCGTTCTTGGCAACAAAGATCTTGCCTTTGGATCTGAGGTAGAAGGTATACCCAACTGTTTCTTTGGGATATCCTATGAAGACGCATTTTTCCGATTTGGGTTCGAGCTTTTCTGGTTGAAGTTTCTTGACATAAGCATCGCAACCCCAAACTTTCAGAAACGACAGCTTGGGTTTCTTGCCAAACCATAATTCATACGGTGTCGTCTCAACGGATTTTGACGGAGCCCTATTTAAAGTGAATACGGCAGTCTCTAAAGTATAGCCCCAAAATGAGAGCGGTAGATCGGTAAGAGACATCATAGATCGCACCATATCCAATAGAGTGCGATTACGACGTTCGGACACACCGTTACGCTGAGGTGTTCCAGGCGGCGTGAGTTGTGAAACGATTCCATATTTTCTTAAGTGTGTGCCAAATTCATGACTTAAATATTCTACCCCACGATCTGATCGTAAGAACTTTATTTTTCTGTCACGTTGATTCTCGACCTCACTCTGAAACTCCTTGAACTTTTCAAAGGTCTCAGACTTGTGTTTCATTAAGTAGACATACCCATATCGACTTAAATCATCAGTGAGAGTGAGAACATAACGATAGCCTCCGCGAGCCTCAACGCTCATTGGACCACACACATCTGTATGTATAATTTCCAACAAGTTGGTTGCTCGCTCCATTGTCCCTGAGAATGGAGTCTTGGTCATTTTGCCCATGAGGCATGGTTCACATGTGTCAAATGATTCATAATCGAGAGACTTAAAAGTCCATCAGCATGGAGCTTCTTCATGCGCTTGACACCAATGTGACCAAGGCGGCAGTGCCACAAGTATGTGGGACTACCGTTATTAACTTTACATCTTTTGGTATTCACACTATGAATATGTGTATCATCACGTACGAGATTCATTAAGAATAAACCATTAACCATCGGAGCATGACCATAAAACATATCACTCATATAAATAGAACAACCATTATTCTCAGATTTAAATGAGTAGCCATCTCGAATTAATCGAGATCCAGATACAATGTTCATGCTCAAACTTGGCACTAAATAACAATTATTGAGGTTCAAAACTAATCCCGTAGGTAAATGTAGAGGTAGCGTGCCGACGGCGATCACATCGACCCTGGAACCATTCCCGACGCGCATCGTCACCTCGTCCTTCGCCAGTCTCCCTGGCTGTTAGGCTGGATGGTAATACGAGGCAAAGTTTTACCCTAGTTCGAATCGGACCCTTGCAGTTGAAGAAAGAGCCTACTCCTGGTACTGTATACACGTGTATACCAGGCATTGTGCGTGTGCGTATACTATCGACGAACTAGCCCCCAAGCTTGTATAACATACTAAGGGCCTAGGGTTACAAATCATATATAGTCGGCTTATCACCTATGGGGATAGAGTCTGTCGGTGTACTAAAGTAGGGGTACCTTAGTACCCCAGACTTGTGCACGGGCAGTTGTAGCACCCTGCGGCGAGGCCCGCCCAGGAAGCGCCAAGAGAAGACCAAGCATTCAAGACAAGGCCCCCGGCAAGAGGAGCTTGCCGGGCCATGAAGACAAGGCCCCCGGCAAGAGGAGCTTGCCGGGCCAAGAAGACAAGACCCCGGCAAGAGGAGCTTGCCGGGACGACTAAGCCCATGTGATACCATCCAAGAACAAAGTATACGAGACAGAAGATCGAGACCCCGACAAGAGGAGCTTGTCGGGAAGGCCGAACCCATGCACCACAAGAGAAGCCCGCCGCGGCGCGCCTTGCGCCCCGGCAAGGCCTGATAGCCGGCAAGCTATCAGGCACAGGAAGACGACCCCCGCGGCAAGCCACTTGCCGCGGCAAATCGCCACCTCAGGACTGCGCTCCAGCTCACCCGCCCACGCGTCGCTCCGGGGTTTCCCCCAAAGGCACGTGGCGGGGCACCGCGCAGCCAGGGGCATGCAGTGGCATGCAGCCACTACCATGGCGAGCGGTGGCGCACCTAACGGTCCGCCTCGGTGCTGTCCAGGCGACCGTGACGGGCATTTAATGCCCTTGTCCCCTACCGTCAGAAGTAGGTACGATAACACTGTGCCGCACTGTAGCGCCACCGTTCCCGCACTGTTACAACTTCCACCCCTTTTACACTTTTACCCCTTTCTCTTACGTTGACACCTGTCGGTGACCCCTTTGCGCTATAAAAGGAGGCCCGTGTGCAACGTAGAGGGGGTTCGGCGGGTTCGGAGGTTCGGAGATTCGGGATCCAGACAGCCATACGCTCGGTGTAGCTAGCTCTCCAAGCTCCCGAGCTCCCCAGCTCAATACAACCAAGCAGGAGTAGGGTTTTACGCGTCCATCGCGGCCCGAACCTGGGTAAACCGCCCGTGTGCTCGCCTCGATCTGCTCTCTGTGCTCCCTCCGCCCCCCTCACCGGACAACGAAAGGGGCTCCGGCCCCATAGGTGCTCGCGGGGGACGCCGTCCACCCCGACATCTTTGGCGCGCCAGGTAGGGGGCACCGGGGGACAGCCCGCTCCTGCGGATCCCAGGATCCGTCCAGTCGAAGCAGGTGTCCCCGATAAGCCTTGCTCCGGCAAGCAGATCAGCAGTCTGAACGCTGGGGGACAGTCCGCTCCTGCGGATCCGAGGATCTGTCCAGTTGAAGCGGGGGTCCCCGACAAGCTTTGGCATTCTTTCCCACGGGCTCGTGTGCGGCCCTCCTCGAGTATCCACTCGCGCAGAGACTGGGCAAGAAGCAGCTGCTCCTTGAGGAGGGCCGCCTTCTGGCCGCTGGGCGAACGATTCGCCTCCAGCGAACTCTGCGCCGCTCCCGTAGCCGCAGAAGTTAGCGCCAGAAGTCACGAGAAAGGCGACCTCGTTCCCCGGCGCGCCTCGTCCGCCGGGGTGCCGAACGAGTTGACGCCGACCGTGGGAGGAATCTTGCCAGCGCGGTTGCCGGAACCCGTTCCGCCAACCATCCTCTCTGCCCAAGTCTTGCCGCAGTTGCATGTGATCCTTGGCGTGGAGAGGGGCGCGGATCCCCAAGCATAGCTACGCCTAGCTCCGGAGGGTCGTGAGGCCCTGCGCCTTTGCCTACCCCCAGGATGGGCTGGATGCTGCCCAAGGAGGTTTTACCCTACCGGGCGGCAAGCGATAAGAAAAGATAAGTTGCCGGAGCTCGAGCAATTGCCCCATGAATTTTTAAGAGTTATCTCCCTCGAACGACCGAGCCTTGGTTGAGAGGCCTGAGCGCGGAAGGACCGGCACGAGGCTGGTTGCGCCCTCATTTCGTTTCGAGTCCGCTCAACGACTTGAGTGTGCTACACCCCGAGTAGCGTCCTCACTTTGTTTCGAGCTCGCCCGGCACCCTAAGCGTGCTGCGACCGCAGTCGCACCGCTTACTTGGCCTTGAGCCTGCTCAACAATCTGAGTGAGCGGCAACCAGCCGCGGCGAGGTTTCTTGCCGGTGGTAGCCCCGCCAGCGGGTCGCTGACGTCCCGCACTCGGCGCCCGTGGCAAGGCGGAGGCCTACGCCGGCAAGTCCCCGAAAACGTAGGGCGGAAACAAACAAGGCGCCGGTCAAGTAGAGGAGATAACAGTGCGATGCACTGCCTAAGATAAAAAGTTATATTACAAAATGCCTTACTGCTGCTCTAACCAGCCGTTTCCATGGCATATTTAACAGCGGCAGGGAAAGGAGATAAAAGAAAGGGGCAGGCGGCCTAGTCCACGCGGTCGCCCTCGATCCTCTTGACCCCGGCCGCCTTCTTGACGATAGGGGCGATGAGGGCCCGGATCCCCGTCAGGTCTGCGTTCTCCGGCAAGGGCCTGAGGACGTTAGTAAGCCTGATGTCGGGGTTGCGGAAGACGATCTTCACCAGCACCCTCTCGAGGGCCCCGGAGATGGCCTCCCGCGTCTTGTCGGCCAGCTCCTTCGGAAGCGACGTTCGGAGGTGTTGGAGCGCCTGCACCACCCCCTGGAAGAAGGAAGTGAGCCTGGCGCTGGGCACGACGTCCTCGTCGGTGAGGGATTGGTGGCCCTCGATCCCCAGCAGCGTCAGCTCCTTGTCGATGGTGGCGGCGATGTCGACGAGGCCCTCGGTCCACCGCTCCACCGTATCCCTGAAGGTGTTCTGGGAAACGGCGGCGCGCCTCAGCAGCTCCTCGTTGCCGTCGACCTCCTTCCGTAAAGCCGCCTCCCGCTCCTTAGCGCTGTCCAGCGCCTTGCCGAGCGCCTCCAATTTCAGTTCCAGAGTGGAATTGGAGTTCTTGGCGGCGTTAAGCTCCTGGATCTTCTCGGCGAAGCGACCCTGAAGCTCACCGAGGGTGAGCGCACCCTTCTCGCGCTCCTGCCGGAGCGCGGCGAGCTCCTCGTCCTTCGCCTTGAAGTGGGAAACGAGCTGCGCCACCCGCGCCTCCAGCCCCTTCTTGGTGACCTCAGCGGCTGCAGCAGCGTCCTGCGCCTTCTTCAGGTCTCCGCTGAGCGCCCGCTCGCGCGCGGCAACCTCCTCCTCGTGGTTGGCGAGGCTGGCCGTTTTCAGCACCAGCTCGCCTTCCCGCGTGGATAACTCCGCGGCGGCAAGCCTCTGCTGCTCCTCGGCCTCCGCCTTCTCAAGGATAAAGGCCGTCCGCGCCTCGCCAAGCTGCCTCCGCTCCTCCGCCAGGGACTGGACGGCCTGCTGGTTGAGCTCCCGGAGCTCGGCGGCGCGTTTCTCCATGTCCGCACCCGCCTTCGCGACAAGGGCCTCTCGCCGCTCCACTTTGGCCTGCCGGGCCCGGTAGAGCGACACAAGCCTACGGAACAACTGCTCCTCCTCGGGCTCATTGCCGCTGGAGTTTGGCACGTCCACCACCGTCAGCCCGACGGAGGCAAGCACATCTCCGTCCAAGGCCTCCCCCTCAACAGGCGCCCTGGAGCTCGACTCCCAGGGGAGCCTGATGAAGACGCCGTCGCCTGCTTTCAGGTAGGCGCCCGCCGGGGGCTCCTCGGAGTCCGCCGCGGCGGCGGCGGCAGGCTCGCTGGCCGGCGGAGTGCCCGACGCCCCCGCCACCTCGGGGCCGTCAGCACGATTACCGGTCCCCTCGCCCCAGGCGGCCGCGTCGGCTTTGGCGGCCTCGGCCTCCCCGTCGCCCGCGGGGATATCAACGCCGTCCGCCTCCCGAGCGCCGGCAACGTCGTCGGCATCGCCATGCGCGCCCTCCTCGACGACGACCTCAGCCTCTATCGAATCCGAGACGGGCGGGTCTGAGGAAAGGAGAAAGATCAATCGAACGAGTCAAAGGAAGAAAAGACCAAGGGGAGCTCGCGTACGCGCCAAGCGGCAGGAGCAAGTCATGTGCTCACGCTGGGGGCTGCGTTGCGGGCTGCCCTGAGGATCCCCTGCCGGGCCCGGTAAGGGCGCCTCCGACACGACCTCGCTTGCCGGGGGAGATTCGTCATCAAGGATGACCCACGGGATCCTCGATCTCTTCGCTCTCCTCTGGGCCAGGGTCCTGAAAAGGGGACCGGGTTAAGGGAAGGGCGAACGAGCTGTCGAACAGGACGAACCAACAGGGAAAAAGATATGAGCTCCATAGGGAACTTACTCTCCGTCCTCCTCGTCGTCGGAGCTGAGCGCAGAATAGTCGAAAACCGGCTCGGCCCTGACGCGGGGGGACAGGGGAGTGGGTTCCCGGGGCCGCTTGGCAGGGGCAGTAGATGACTCCGCCCCCGTCGACGCCGCGGCACGGGGCGCAGCGGCAACCGAAGCCCCAGCCCGCGAAGATCCCGCTCCCGCTGCCGACCCGGCCCTGCGGAGGCGCCTCCTCGGCTGGGCCGGGGGCTCCGCCTGCGACGAGCCGCCCGGAGGCTGCGGGGAGGCAACGCCGACCTCCGGCAAGCCGCTCGCGTCTTGGGCGGGCTCGTCCTCGCCGCCGTGCCCGGCTGGTTCCCCCTGGTCGACAAGCTCCATCGGATCGGCGAGGCTCTCTGCCTCCGCCGCCTCCGCCTCGGCCTCGGTGAACCCAGCTTCGCCCGCGGCCGCGGCGACCGCCACCTCCTCCATCCTGGAGGCAATGTAAGCAAACTCCGCCGCGGTGGTGTCTCGGATGAGGCCGTCCTTCTCGGCGGGATTGACTGGCCCCTCCTCCAGGCCGTCGAAGAAGGCCCGCACGACATCCTCCGGCGGCTCCTGCCAGGTCGCATTGATCCCATGCGAGTCGCACAATGGCATCATCGCAAGGATATGGCTGAGCGACGAGTTGTTGCACAAGGGAACGACGCCCGGCGGCAGCCAGAACCACTCCGGGTGGTCGGGGTCGTGCCTGAACAACTCCTTCAACATCGCGTCGTGCTCCAGCACGGTGAAGTTGAAATTGAGGCCCGGACGCAGCCTCATGATGTCCGCCGCATTCTGGAACTCCCAGGCCGGCCTCCCCCTCTCTTGCAAGGGGGCGATCCGGCGGCGAAGGAAATCCGCGCCGACGGCGCCGACGGTGAGACCGGCGAGCCTGAGACGCAGGATCCGGTTGATGGCGATCTTCAATTTGGCATCGTCCGGAGACACCTCGCTCCAGCCATCGCCGCGCACCACCGGAGTTCGGCGCACGGCGGTGAACGGCTGCGGATGGTCCTCGACAATCAAGCACCATTCCGCCCTCCACTCCTCCCACCTGCCGCGAAGGTCCCCATCTAAGTAGGCCTCCTTCTTGCCGGACCGGGAAACCCAGGCGATCCCACCGGACAGCGGCTCTCCTTTCTCCACCCGAGGGGCAAAGAAGTGCCGGAAGAGGGCCACGTTGGGACGAACTCCGACGAAGTTCTCGCAGAGGTGCGTGAAGACCGCGATTGTCAGGACGGCATTGGGGGTAAAGTCGAGGAGGTGGAGGCCATAGGTGTTCATGATTTCACAGAAGAACTCCGAGTAAGGCGGGCAGAGCCCGCAGTAGAAGAAGACGACGAAGAAAGGATACCCGGTCGGGTACTGCTTCTGGGCTTCGGCGGGAAGCACCCGCGTGCGCGGATGCGCTCGCGTCTTCGTCGACCAGAAGAGGCGGTACTTGTCCCTCAGCTCCACCGCACCGAGCTGGGGGGGGAACGTCGCCGTCTCCTTCCGAAGCGCTTCAAGCCGTAGCGCCTCGGCCGATTTCGCGGCCTTCCCCTTCGCCTTATCGCTCTTCGGGGCCATGGCGGGGGCGGGGGAGGAGGATCGTCGAAGTTGACGACGCCGGGCGCTCCAAGGACAGATCGCTGCTGCCTCTGGGAGAAGGAGGTGGCAGAGGTTTTAGAGAGGTAGCAACCAAGGGAAAGGCGAACCGCCCCTACTTTCCTCCGCTTATAAGAGGAAGAGGTGGGGGGGGCGCTTCGCCTCTCCGAATAAAGAGATCGTGCGCGACGTGACGCGCGCCTGCGCGGTTCAGTCCCGCGCACGCCACCCACGTCACGCTCACCCCGCTCGCCCCGCCCCCACGACGCCGCGATAAGCGCGCGCCGCCTGGGGAAGGTGCGCCGGATGCGGAGTTAAGGAGCAGCGCGACCAAGGCCACGCGTGCCCGTGCACTGTTAGGGCCTGGCCCAACGACGCTCGGCACCGTGTGTGGCCCAGGCCCGGGGGCTCCTGTCGGTGTACTAAAGTAGGGGTACCTTAGTACCCCAGACTTGTGCACGGGCAGTTGTAGCACCCTGCGGCGAGGCCCGCCCAGGAAGCGCCAAGAGAAGACCAAGCATTCAAGACAAGGCCCCCGGCAAGAGGAGCTTGCCGGGCCATGAAGACAAGGCCCCCGGCAAGAGGAGCTTGCCGGGCCAAGAAGACAAGACCCCGGCAAGAGGAGCTTGCCGGGACGACTAAGCCCATGTGATACCATCCAAGAACAAAGTATACGAGACAGAAGATCGAGACCCCGACAAGAGGAGCTTGTCGGGAAGGCCGAACCCATGCACCACAAGAGAAGCCCGCCGCGGCGCGCCTTGCGCCCCGGCAAGGCCTGATAGCCGGCAAGCTATCAGGCACAGGAAGACGACCCCCGCGGCAAGCCACTTGCCGCGGCAAATCGCCACCTCAGGACTGCGCTCCAGCTCACCCGCCCACGCGTCGCTCCGGGGTTTCCCCCAAAGGCACGTGGCGGGGCACCGCGCAGCCAGGGGCATGCAGTGGCATGCAGCCACTACCATGGCGAGCGGTGGCGCACCTAACGGTCCGCCTCGGTGCTGTCCAGGCGACCGTGACGGGCATTTAATGCCCTTGTCCCCTACCGTCAGAAGTAGGTACGATAACACTGTGCCGCACTGTAGCGCCACCGTTCCCGCACTGTTACAACTTCCACCCCTTTTACACTTTTACCCCTTTCTCTTACGTTGACACCTGTCGGTGACCCCTTTGCGCTATAAAAGGAGGCCCGTGTGCAACGTAGAGGGGGTTCGGCGGGTTCGAAGGTTCGGAGATTCGGGATCCAGACAGCCATACGCTCGGTGTAGCTAGCTCTCCAAGCTCCCGAGCTCCCCAGCTCAATACAACCAAGCAGGAGTAGGGTTTTACGCGTCCATCGCGGCCCGAACCTGGGTAAACCGCCCGTGTGCTCGCCTCGATCTGCTCTCTGTGCTCCCTCCGCCCCCCTCACCGGACAACGAAAGGGGCTCCGGCCCCATAGGTGCTCGCGGGGGATGCCGTCCACCCCGACAGAGTCCTCCGCGACTCTGGTAGCTTCATGTTGTACGCCTAGTCCTCCACACGGGTCTTCGTATAACACGTCTCGGTCCAACCTATATGTGGCGCTGGATGGAACCGACCCATGAGTCTTCATTTTGACCCACCACAACTAGAAATGATGTGCCCACCACACCACACACGCAATCGGCCACTAAGAAAATAAGCATATACAACAGTACAACGGTATCTAGCTCACGATACGTCTCCATATTTTGTTGATGACACAGACGGACTTTGCATTTATGCGTGCTCCGTATTTTGTTGACGACACTTACGGTCATCGTATTTGAAGCGAAAGCACGATATGGTCACTGGACTTCAGAATAAGCTCATCATGGTTACCAGATACATTTTGCCGTGCTAACCAACATGTGGTTGGATGGTTAGATGACAGTGGTTTCTCGAGCCCACCAAGGTTAAAGACCCGGTGCTCGCATTTATCTTGTGTTAATTTTAGTATTTTCCGGCGATGTACGTTCAGTGGGAGGAGACGTTCCACTCGACTACGAGGCACCTATGGTGACTTCATAAAATCTCAAGGTCATATATGCTGGCCCACTCTCTCGAAGGCGCTCATAGGGGTAGGGTTCGCGTGTGTGCGCTTATAGCGGTGAGTGCTTGCGGGTATATATGAGCCCGTGCGTCTGTACCGTGTTAAACAAATACATATCATGATTATACGGTCACTGGCTCACCCGTACAACTCCGTATTTTATTGATGACACAATCAATTGACCAGTCAAACGTTCCACGCGGTGCAACTAGTGTTGCACCATCGGGGCGCGTAACCATGGGGCCCACCTGTCAGCCCGTATATGAAAGAAAGAAATGGTAGTTTGAGTCTGTACTGTGTTAATAAAATAGGAGTACATTTTAGGGTGATCATACGGTCACTGGCTCACCATACAGCTCCATAATTTGTTGATAAGACGATCAATTGACCAGTCAAACGGTCCACATTCAGCAGTGCACATTACCATAAGGCCCACCCATCAGCGCGTATATGAATGACATAAATGGTAATAAATTAGTGGTCGGTGGGTATTCGAAGTCGTGAGACCTCTGGTTGGCAGTCACCGGCGGTTGGGGGGTGTCGGTGTGCAAAACTAGGGGCACATTTTTGCACCCTTTACCTGTGCACGGGCAGTCAGAGCCACTACAGGAATCAGCTACTTTGTCGTCTGCCACGGCGGACGGCAAAGGTCTTTGCCGTCTACCGCGGACGGCAACAGGATCCGGCAAAGTAAGGTCCGGCAAACAGCTACTTTGCCGTCCGCTTTATGCGGCTGACGGCAAAGGGGCCTTTGCCATCAGCAGCAGATGACAAAGAAAGCAGATGGCAAAAAATGCGCTATTAGTCCGTTAGGTGGCTAACGGCAGGCCTTTGCCGTCCGCCGCTGACGGCAAAATTTGTCCTGCCTTTGTCGTCCGCCGTATGATGTCAGCTAGACATCACTACACGACAGGCCTTTGCCGTCCGCCGCTGACGGCAAAATTGTTCACTCTTTGACGTCTGCCACTGTAGGCAAACTGACCAAATGGGTCAGCTCCCAGGAAGCACAGTTGGCTGCCACGTGGCTTCTTTGCCGTCCGCGGTGGACGGCAAAGAGACCGTTGCCGCCGGTGGCAGACGGCAAAGAGCCTGCATATTGGCTCTTTTTTCTGTTTTTTTAATCCAACAATTTTCACAGCAAATATATATGACATATATAGATATATTTCACAGGGCTATTTAACAGCAAACATATCACATATCCAACACATAATTAAGTTTCATCCATTCATACATAAGCAAGTTCCATCAAGTTCCATCCATACACATTGTTCCATATACATATTACAATGCAAAGTTTCATCAACATAGCAAGTTCCATCATAGCAAGCTAGATACAATGCAAAGTTTTAGCAAAGAAAAAATAAGCACTCCATCATAGCAAGCTAGCTTCCATGAAGTGAATGAAATCTGCAAAATGGCAAATAAGAAAGTAAGAAATAGGTGACTTGAAGAAGAAGACTAGAACAAGAAGAAGACTAGAACAAGAAGTATATGTCATTTATGAGCTAACTTAGGTGAAATGGATCATATATGAGCTAACTAAGTTGAAACGGGTCGTTTATGAGCTATCTAAGGTGAAATAGATCATTTATCAGCTAACTTAGTTGAAGTGGGTCGTGTATAAGCTAACTAAGGTGAAATGAATCGTTTTTGAGCTAACTAAGTTGAAATGGATCGTTTTTTAGCTAACTTAGGTGAAATGGATCATTTATGAGGTAACTTAGTTGAAATGGGTCGTTTATGAGCTAACTACGGTGAAATGGATCGTTTTTTAGCTAACTAAGGTGAAATGGATTGTTTTTGAGCTAACTAAGGTGAAATGGATCGTTTTTAGCTAACTTAGGTGAAATGGATCATTTATTAGCAAATGACGATTTTTGGCTTCGTAGTGTGCTGTCATGAAGTTTGCCGCCTCCTCTGTGATGAATGCCTTAGCCATCGATGCCTCAATTCTACGTTTATTTTTACATTTTTCTCAAAGTGTCTTCTGCATCCTCTCAGTTGGGTAGCACCAATGATTTTGCACGGGCCCCCCAATCTTTCCTCGGTCGAGAGATGCAAAATCAAATGCTGCATTGGATTAAAGAAGCCCGGTGGAAAGATCTTCTCTAACTTGCAGATCAACTCCGGCGCCAACTCTTCTATTTCTTCTAGCACGCCAGGCGATAGTTCTTTCGCACAAAGAACACGGAAGAAATAGCTGAGTTCTGCCAGTACTAGCCATTCATCCTTAGGGATGAAGCCACGCAACATCACCGGCATTACCCGCTCAATCCATATGTGCCAATCATGACTCTTGAGACCAAATATCTTCAATTTATCAAGACTCGCTCCCCTCTTTAGATTCGCTGCATACCCATCGGGGAACATCAACTGCATTTTCACCCACAAGATAATTTCCCTCATAGCTGGCCTTCCAAGATTGAACCATGCCTTTGGCTTCGTCCAGTTCTGCTTTCCTTTCGGTTCTTTCATGTTTTGTAACGGCCTATCACATAGCGCCTCCAGATCGACTCTAGCCTTAGTATTATCCTTTGACTTCCCATCTATGCCGAGCAATGTACCAAAAAGTGCCTCGGCGATATTCTTCTCAGTGTGCATCACGTCGATATTGTGTGGGCAAAGGAGGTCTTTGAAGTAAGGCAGATCCCATAAGCATGTTTTGTGAGTCCAGGCGTGCTTAAAATTATACCCCTTGAAGTACCCTGGATGCTCTGGATCTGGCTCGAGAGCGTTTAACTAATCCAGGGTATGTTGGCCTGTCAATGCAGCTGGTGCAGAGTTTTTGACAACTCTACCTCTGATGAAGTTCTTCTTGTCTTTCCTGAACTTATGGCGAGGATCCAGGAACTGTCTATGCATGTCGAAGCAAGAAAACTTGCGACCGGCCTGAAGCCAACGAATCTCAAGAGCTCCCTTGCATGTGGGGCACGGGAACTGTTGGGGATATTACTACTGGGCGTAAATCGGCCTACCTGGGCCGGGTTAACTCCATCAGTAGTCCCAGAGCGTTAAAGCCCAAGAAGATAGATGAGGGCCCAAGGCCGTAGTCGGTTCAACACTTGTAGCCGTAAACCGGCTTTGTATGTAAACTTGTATTGTAAGTTAGGAATAAGGAGAGACCAACTCGGTACGGATATGAACCGGAGATTGGGACTCTGTGAACCGACGGGCGTCACCCGTGTATATAAGGGGACGACCCGACAGCGGTTCAACGACAGACAACCACAACTCGAGACTTAGGCGAAGCTTGTTTGCTCCCTAGTCATCGAAACCCCATCAATTCCATCACAACTAGACGTAGGCTTTTACCTTCATCGAAGGGGCCGAACTAGTATAAACCTTCTGTGTCCCTGTGTCCGCTTTAAGCCCTTCGAGTTAACCCGTTGCGATGGCTCCACGACTAAGTCCTTTTGCTAGGACATCTGCCGTGACAAAACCACGACAGTTGGCGCCCACCGTGGGGCTATCGCACGATGGTTTCAAGTTCTTGGAGGGCCGCTTCGAAGGACTCGAGGGATACGCTGTGGGCCGGATGACCAAGAGTCGTCGTGGCAAGATCTACATCGACGATGCAGGCTGGGGCCCCGAGGCCGGCTCGATTGAGTACGGGTACCGGGTCCCCTTTGGTGGCATACACGTCTTCATCGGCAAGATCGGTGAACCGGACCCTGAGCTGGACACCTGCACCGACCTCGTCGAGACAGCTCAGCATGCGCGACCTGCCCGGATTAAACCGGCCGTGAAACTTGCCTTCGTGGGAGTCATCCATGGAGGAAGCTATGAGGATGGATCAAGATTTGGTGGCGAAACCGTTGTCTACCCTGGCGACGAGTCATCAACCGGAGAAACTGAGTCTTTGTATCAGCTACAAGATGGCCGGATTGGGGGTTGTTCCGATGGCGACAGTATTCTGGACCCCTCTGATCTGCCCAACTGGGTTGGAATATTCATGGCTGGTACGCAAGCGCCGATTCATTCATCAACTGCCGCAGCAATGGTTTCCGGGTCAGCAGTGGCAACGGCTGCCGGGGCAGGAGGCTCTGTGCGCCTGCCGGCTCAAGTCTTATCAGACCTGTTCGATGCATTGGCTGCGCTCATGGCGGAGGCTAACCCGGCGGATCAAGACGCTCACAACGCGGAAATTGCAAAGGTGAGGGAGCAGATCACTCAGGCCAAAGCGGATTTAGCAGCTGAAGAGGTCAGGATGACTGTGGAGCGAGCCGCATTGGACGCGCAAGCTTACAAGCTCATGCTGGACCAGAATGCATCACAGGAAGTCATGAGGAGGAAGTACCGATCGCGTTTGCCTTCAGTTTTCGAAGCAAGGGACCTTTTCAACACCCCTGGAGCGGGAGCCGGTAATCCGCCGGAGGCAAACCGGGCGGAGGCACCTGCGACAGGCGCACCGGTCCAGCCCCGTTTAATAGATCTACCTCGTCATAATGCTGGTGTACCGCAGGCTGTGCCCACACCTCCGGGTCACTACTCCAATCCACTGGATAACCTCGTTGCGGCTGCGGCCCGGTTGGAGGCTATTCCAGTTGAAGGTGATTCATTGCAGGTGGTAGAGACGCGCCGGGTCAAGGAGCTCCTTAGGACGGCTTTGGTCCAACAGGAAGCGTATTCATACAGCCGCGACCGGATTCATTCTACCCCACGTCCAAGCCGGAGTTATAGTAGGCATATGGAGGAACCTGCTGTGTCAAGTAATGCACGGCGTGGAGCGCCTCGTAGCAACAATCCGTTCGGTGGTGTCGACAATGCCCAGGAGGTGGTGGACCGGGACCGAGCGCGCAGGGAGGCCGAGTTAGCGGCACAACATCAAGCTCGTCAGCTTACGCCGGTTCGTCCGACCACTTCGGTTGAGCCTGGGCTTAATTCTAGCGCATTGGGGGTACCTTGCCTTGTCCCCGCTTTACGCAATGTGCGCCTGCCTAAGGATTTCAAGGGCCCGCGCAAAGTACCGAACTATACGGCGGATCAACCTCCAGAGACATGGGTGGAGAGCTATTAGATGGCCATGGAGATGCTTGATGTAGATGATGCCGCGTGTGCAAAGTATTTTACCATGATGCTTGAAGGGACGGCCCGTACCTGGTTGAAGAGCTTGCCGCCCAATTCTATCAGTTCATGGGCCCAGTTGCGGGCTCGGTTCATCAATAACTTCAAAGACACATGTAAGCAGCCTATGTTGATAGTGGATTTAGCTGCCTGTGTCCAGGAGGAAGGAGAATCGACTACTCATTGGGTACCCCGGGTCTCACAAATTCTGCATTCATCAGACCGCATCAACGCTGACACTGCAGTCATAACCTTGGAAGGCAATTGTCGGTTTGGACCCCTAAGGTTGAAGTTAGGACGGATGAAGCACCATTGCACTGACATGGGGACTCTCATGGCCGCTTTGGTAAAGTATGCTGATTCCAATAGTACCAAGGATCCCGAGTCTGATGATGAAAAGACAGGGAAGGGAAAGAAGAACAACAACTCCAAGGGTCAGCAACATCACTCAGCAGGTAATGGCGGCGGAGGCAAGCGTAAAGCGGATGGCAACAAGGACTTTGTGGCTAATACTAATGCACAGGACAAGGGCCAGCGACGCAAAGGTAAATCACAGAACCGCAGTGGAGCACCTAGCCCTAATCCGGACCGACTGAATTATCTATTGAACCAGCCCTGTCCAAAGCATGGGACGAAGGAGGTACCAGCAAACCACCTTTGGAAGGATTGTTACATTATGCAGGAGTTCAAGAGTTCTAATGCTTTCCGGTATGATCCCGGCTCCAGCGGTGGATCCGGGTCGGATTCCGGTGAGGAAACTCCGGTTTAGGATTTAATGGTAATCCGGGCGGATTTAACAATCAGAACAATCAGAATAACCACGGGGGTTACAATCAGCAACATCAGCAGTCGGGTTATCAGAGCATCCCGAAGCAATTGAATAGTGGGCAATACCACGTATTCACCACTAGTTTGGACAAGCCAGAACGGAAGGTCCAGAAGCGGGCGGTCTATTGAACCGGCTGTGCCCCGATATCTACGTTGGTCAGAGCAGCCAATCGTATGGAGCAGAGAGGATCACCCTCCCCGGGTCGACAATCCGGGTCAGCTGGCTTTGGTGGTGGCGCCTCAGGTGGGAGGTTATAAGTTCACCAAGGTACTCATGGATGGGGGTAGCAGTATTAACATCCTATACTATGAGACCTTCCGTCGCATGGGGCTAACAGATAAAGATCTCCGACCGTCGAATACGGTTTTCCATGGTGTGGTACCTGGCAAGTTAGCATACCCCGTTGGTAAGATAGCACTGGAAGTGGCTTTTGGAGATGATCATGATTCCAGATCAGAGACACTAACGTTTGAGGTAGTAAAAATCCAGAGCCTGTATCACGCCCTGTTCAGTCGACCGGCCTATGCCAAGTTCATGGCACAACCCTATTATGTGTACTTACAGCTCAAGATGCCGGGTCATAAAGGGACTATAACGGTTCATGGAAGCCATAAGGTCGCTTTGGAATGCGAAGAAGGAGATGCGGCTTACGCAGAATCGGTTTGTGCCACCGAGGAGCTGAAGTACTACAAGGACAATGTTGATCCGGCGGATATGACTCCTTTGAAGAAGCCTACCACGGAGCATGATCCGACCCTGAAGTTCACATCGGCGGCTGAGACTAAGCTTGTTGACTTCGTACCTGGCGATTCGTCCAAGCAATTCAGCATTAGTGCCAATTTAGATCCGAAATAGGAAAGTGCGCTCATCGAGTTCATCCATGAGAATCGGGACATCTTTGCATGGAAGCCTTCTGACATGTCAGGTGTACCGAGGCGACTCGCTGAGCACACTCTTAATGTGGATCCTAAATACAAACCGGTGAAACAGTTTCTCCGCCGGTTCAACAAGGAAAGACGCAAAGCTATTGGAGAAGAAGTGGCCAGGCTCCTAGCAGCTGGCTTCATAGTTGAGGTTTACCACCCTGAGTGGCTTGCTAATCTGGTGCTGGTCCTTAAGAAAAACGGCACCTGGCACATGTGTGTGGATTACACTGATCTTAATAAAGCTTGTCCAGCAGATCCTTTTGCCCTCCCCCGTATTGATCAAATTATTGATGCTATGGCGGGTTGCGAGCGTTTAAGTTTTTTGGATGCATATTCCGGCTATCATCAGATCAAAATGGCAATTAAGGACCAGGAGAAGACATCGTTCATAACTCCTTTTGCTATGTATCTATGCCTTTTGGGCTCAAGAGTGCCCAGGCAACCTATCAACGGTGTGTGCAAAATAGTCTTCATAAGCAGATTGGCCGCAACGTACATGCCTATGTGGATGATATTGTGGTTAAGTCAAGGAAGAAGGAGACTTTGGTTGACAATTTGAAGGAGACCTTTGATAACCTGAGGACGTATAAGATGATGCTCAATCCGGCCAAGTGTGTCTTCGGTGTACCGGCAGGCAAGTTGTTGGGTTTTCTGGTGTCCAACAGGCGAATTGAGGCTAATCCGGAGAAGATTACAGCCATCACCTCCTTGGCTAAACCAAAGTGTATCAATGACGTTCAACGATTGGCTGGCCGGATTGCCGCGTTGAGTCGGTTTATCAGCCTACTTGGTGAGAAAGCAATCCCCTTGTATCAGATGTTGAAAAAGACGGATCAATTCGTCTGGAGTTCTGCTGCTGATCAGGCGTTCGAGGACTTAAAGCGGCAATTGGCCAATCCACCCGTGCTCGCCGCTCCCATCGATAAGGAGCCATTGTTGTTGTATGTTGCTGCTAATGCTCGCGCGGTCAGCGTAGCTATTGAGGTGGAGCGGAAGGAGGAAGGCAAGGAGCATCCGGTTCAACGTCCGGTTTATTATATCAGCGAGGTGCTTATTGAATCCAAACAAAGGTATTCGCATTGGCAGAAGCTGGTATATGGAGTTTTATGGCAAGCCGGAAGCTGAAGCAGTATTTCCAAGGGCATCCTATCACAGTGGTCAGTTCTACCCCTTTGGGTGATATCATCCAGAACCGGGAAGCGACGGGCCGGATTGCCAAGTGGGCTATAGAGCTTGGGCCACACGGTTTAAAATACGTGCCTCGGACGGCGGTGAAGTCCCCAAGCGCTTGTCGATTTCATCAATGATTGGACGGAGCTGCAGGCCCCTGAAGAGAAGCCGGATCACACATATTGGACCATCCATTTTGATGGATCACGGCAATTGGAGGGCTCGGGGGCCGGAGTCGTATTCACTTCCCCACGAGGTGACAAGTTCTGTTATGTTCTCCGCTTAATGTTCCCTTGTACTAACAATGCAGCTGAGTATGAAGCCTTGCTCCATGGTCTCCGGATGGCTAAAGAGATGAATCTAAGCCAGGTTAAGTGCTTCGGTGACTCGGATCTAGTGGCTCAACAAGTGTCTGGCACTTGGGACTCTAAAGACCCACTCATGGCTGCATATCGTCGTGAGGTGGATATTGTTGCGGGTCATTTGAAGGGCTATCAGGTAGACCACGTGGACCGTCGGAAGAATGAGGCGGCAGACGCCCTGAGCCGATTGGGCTCCCAACATAAACCGGTCTCGCCTAATGTTTTTCTTGATGTCTTGCACAACCCGTCGGTCAAGCTCCCAGGTGAAGCGGATTGGCTGTTCCTGACCCGGAGGCTCAATTGGTGGCAGCTCTTCACGTCATTCCGGACTGGACACTTCCTTACCTGGCATACATGAACCGGGGCGAGTTACCAGAGGATGAGACTCTGGCCAGACAAATAATACGGCGGTCCAAGTCCATGACAATCATCAATGACGAGTTGAACCATTGGAGTGTATCAGGAGCGTTTCAACACTGTGTATCTCCTGAGGAAGGCTGTGAAATTTTGCGTGAGATCCACGAAGGGGATTGTGGTCAGCACGCCGGTTCAAAATCTTTGGCGGCCAAGGCGTTCCGCCATGGTTTCTATTGGCTAACTGCCCATGCTAATGCGGAGGATCTGGTCAGACGATGTGATGGTTGCCAAAAGTTCTCAAGACGTGCTCATGTACCGGCTCAAGAATTGAGGATGATTCCAATCACTTGGCCGTTTGCAACTTGGGGGCTAGATATGGTTGGGCCTTTCAGAAGGTCCAAGGATAAGAAGACCCACCTCCTGGTGGCGGTTGATAAATTTACAAAGTGGGTGGAGGCGGAGCCTGTTAGCAAGTGTGATGCAGCCACGGCGGTTCAGTTCATCAAAAAAGTGATTTTCCGGTTTGGCTTTCCACACAGTATCATCACAGTTAATGGTACCAATTTGTCCAAAGGTGCCATGAAGGAGTTTTGCGAACGGGAGCACATCCGCCTGGATGTTTCATCTGTGGCGCACCCACAGTCCAATGGTCAAGCAGAAAGAGCTAATCAAGAGATCTTGAGAGGCATCAAACCGCGGCTTATGGTTCCTTTGCAAAGGACGCCGGGTTGTTGGGTAGACGAGTTGCCATCTGTGTTATGGAGCATTAATACCACACCCAACAGAAAAACAGGATACACGCCGTTCTTCATGGTCTATGGAGTGGAGGCGGTTCTCCCTAGTGATATCCGTCACGATTCACCTCGTGTGGCGGCTTATGTTGAAGCGGACAACAAGACAGCTCGACAAGACGCTTTGGACCGGTTGGATGAAGAGCGAGACATAGCAGCTGCCCGCTCGGTGATTTACCAACAGGATCTTCATCGCTATCACAGTCGTCGAGTCAGAACCAAAACCTTTCAAGAAGGAGATTTGGTGCTTCGGCTCATTCAAGATCAAACCGATATGCATAAGTTATCCCCGCCTTGGGAGGGACCTTTCGTGGTCAGCAAGAATCTGCACAACGGGTCATACTATCTGATCAATGTTCGAGAGCGAAAAGACTCACGCAAATCAGAAGAGGAGACCAACAAGCCGTGGAACATAGCTCATCTTCGGCCTTACTATACTTGAGCCATTGGCTCCGCTTATGTATATATTATGATAATGTACATATTATAAATACAATAAACCGAGCCCTAAGCTAAAGCGGGGTATCTGTTCTTTTATATCATGTGTGGTTAAATGGAGTTGTTCTGTCTTAAAGCAGCCTCCGGTTTACCCCTTGCAAAAAATTATAAATATCACTAGGGGGCTCAGTCATGTCTGAACCGATGCAACACCTGTTGATAGGCGAAAGCCACCAGATCACTTGGGGGCTCGGTCGTGTCCGAACCGATGCAACACCTTTTGATAGGCGAAAGCCACCAGATCACTTGGGAACATGGTCAAGTCTGAACCAGTCACGCCTCTTGATCGGCCTAAAGGCCATAGAATCACTTGGGGGCTTGGTCGAACCCGAACCATTGCCATGCCACTTGATCGGCGTAATGCCACGGTTTGATTTGGGGACCTGTCTGACTTGAACCATAACTACACCTATTGGGAGCTTGGTCGTGTCCGACCATGGTAACGCCATCTGATCGGCTTAGTAAAGCCTCTTTTTTGCAAACGGTTTTATCATTGCCTTTGCTTCCATATTTCTCTTGGTAAACTGTTATTTTATCTTGGTTGTGTTTTAAACCGACAACATTTTACACTGGTTCAAGCTACCAATTTGGTGGAACACGGTCCATTGTTGAACCGGAGGTTATTTACCAGGTTTGATTTCTTCTGTTAACATCCTTTTTTTGGAGTAACAACACGATTATTATGACCAAGCACGGTTTACATAGTAAACAGGCATTGTATATACATGAGCTGTTTTCTCCCATGACGGTGCAGGTTTATCAAACCACCGTGTCAAGATTGGCTAAGCCTACTTCGTGCTCAATGATGGCAGGTATTTTGTATCACAAAATTTAATCATATATGTCAATCTCCTTGCATATATATGAAGTTCATAAACCGGCTGGCGGTACAACCGCCCTGGTAGTTTAAGATTTTATGATTGCAGGAGGTATAGATTGGCAGTTTCGATCTTTCAACCAAAAGTATCAGTTCAGATGCACGGAGGCATCTCAGAAGCAAAAGTGTTGGCTATCCTATTACAAGGCAACATGGTGCCTGAATAAGATCATTGTTTTCTGGCAAAATATAACAAGGCAGCCTATTAAACTGGTCTCCGGTTCAAGCTTGGTCACCGCCTTGATCTGATGGTCGTGGGTCATCCTGCGTCGCTTCAGCTTCTTCTGCCCTACCCAGCGGCTGGAAGTCAACAGTGGTCCAGTCGATTCCCATTAAAGCTTGAAAAACAGCTTCATCATGGATCAGTGAAGACGGTTCAATATCAGGAGCATAAGTATGCTTACGGATTGGCAGGATCAGATTTTCTGCTTCGGGAACTGGTGCAGCCACTCGTTTGTTCTGATTATTGTATTGGGCTTGATAATGCGTCAAATCTGCCTCTTCTACCAATTGACAAGCCAGAGGGCGCACCGCCCGGTTTATTGCTCTCAGATCATCTTCATTGAACTCTGAGCCGTCTTCCTTCAAACTGGGATAGCTCTGAGCTGCTTCCACAGGATCAAAGTCTGGCACCCATGCCTTTGCTCGGATTAAAGCATTGATGGCACCGGTTCGAGCAGCAGATTTCTTCAGCTCTTCAATCCGGGCGGGAAGCATTGATAATCTCTTAAGAGTATCTTGGATTAACGTGGGTGCCGGATTGTTATGCGATGCAGTCGAGATGATCCGCTGCGCTCCAGTATACAGCTGTTCGATTAATGTGTAGGCAGCTTTCAACTTCATCCGAACATATGACCCCAAGTGACTAATGCGGGTGCCTGCGGCATGATAGAAAAGTTCACAAACCGGACCTATCATAGGAAAGTCAAAATTATCACAGAAGTCAAAGGACGCTTACCAAAGATGGTGGAAGTCATTGCATGCACTTGTCGCTTTACGCTGGTCAGTTCATCTGTTACCGGTTTAAGGGCAGCTTCAGCAGTTTCAATCTTCTTGGTTAAAGCGGCTTTCTCAGTGGCCCAATCCGCCCGATCTTTCTTGAAGCCCTCCTTCAGCTGTTCCATGACGCTTAAAGCGCTGGTCAACTCCTCTTTCGCTTTGGAGGTTTTAGCTTGTTGGGATTTTAAGTTTTCTTGAAGATCAGCGAGTTGATTTTCTTTGGTCTTCAGCTCAGCCTGCATTCAGACAGTTATATGGTTTACAAACGGTATAAGAATTGAAGTACCAACCACATAACGAGTTATGCACTTGGGACTTGGGGGCTAATGCCTATTTGATCTACAACTGTTAACTGATTGCAAAGTCCCAAGCTCAATACAAGTATTCAACTTGGCACTTGGGGGCTACATCAGTGAAATTCGAAGCATTCAGGTTTATGTTAGTAAGTCCCGGTTTAACTACATTCAGTTGAACCGGCCCTTGGGGGCTACATCAGCCCATTCTGAGGTATTTAGCTTTATATTTCGCAAGTCCCGGTTTGAAAGAAGTTTACAAACCGACCCTTGGGGGCTAGGAGAATCAGCAAGATTACAAAATATACAAGCAGGAAGAGGCATATGGAAGTTACCTCAAAATTTTCCTTCATCATGTTCACTAGGCCGGCTTCATAATCGCGACTGGTATACAGCCAGTTCAGATAACCAGAATGAAGGTCTTGAGTGTTCAGAGCAGCATAAGTCACCAAATCGACATTCCATTTGCCCTTTCCCATTGCGGCATATTCGTGCTTGGCAGTATGTTTGGACAACGCGACATGATTGCTTGGATCAGTATGACCAACACCAGTGATAACAACTTCATCATCCTGGGCGTCACCGGTTTGCACTGTGGCTGTCGGTTTACCAGTAGCCTTGGATGGACTTGTGGATTTTTCAATCCGAACGGGACTTCTAGGCTGGTCAGCAGGACCGGAGGCATCAACAGGCCTTTTTTCAGCAATAAAAACTTCATCCTGCACTAGCGGGTCATTAGGCACGTCTTCACGGATGGCCGCTTCAACATCTGGGATGTTGCCCGGTTCAGGGGCAGTTTCTTCTTCGGCCGCTTTATCCAGGCGAGCCTTCTTGCTCGGCCTAGGTTTGGCCCTGAAAGGAGTAGCAAAATCAAAAACAGTATATGTTGCAAGATACCATGCCAGGAATATTATGATAAGTGCAAGCTTACCCAAGCACGGTTTTAAGCGGTGGCAGCTGAGTACCCGTTGACTCGCCAGAGGATGAGTGGGAGGTAACCTGATAATTGGAGTCAGATGGGTTAAGCGGTTGACGAAAACAGCCCGCTTTAGGACAAGTACTGACAAGCAAATTAGAGACCTCTGCACGGCGTCTCCAAACCGGATCGTTCGGTAAACCGTCGGAGGTAACTACCTGGCCGCTGTGTCGAGTTATGCGGCGCGCTTCGTGCTGTTGGGTCTTCATAAGAAATTTGGGATCCAAGTAAGCAAGAGGATGAGAAAATTTAACTTTCCAGTTTACCTGACGGATTTTTAGTGAAGGCAAAAGGTTCGAATCAGAAGAGAGAGTAATTACCTCTGCATCATCAGCATGGCTAGCTTCGGCATCATCCTGACAAATATTATCATCAATAAGGTGTGTAAAAAGCAGGCCAAGTGAATCAAGTTCTACCTCAAGGTCCGGATTACCCACATCATCATCAGCGGGCGGATCAGAGGACGCAATGGTTTTCCTCTTACGAGCAGGTTTTTTAAGGACTTTTGTCTTAGGCCGGGTCGGTCTTTCCGTTTTGTCTGCTTTCTCCTGTGAGAGCTTCTTGCTCCAAAATGGATCATCATCCTGCTTCAGCAGATATTGGTATCAAGTAATAAGCAGATGTAATGTTATCAGAGTTAATGAAAGGGAAAATTCAGACTTACAACTGGCGGTTTGTTGGTGGCACAGAAAGGAAGCAGGCCGGTTCGGGCGCAGACGTATTCCGGTTCATTCAAAATTTTCTTTACAGCTTCTGTGACTTCTTCGTCAGTAAGCTGGATGTTCACGTGCCGCAGTGGGTCGTTAACATTGCCCGTATATTCACACATCAAACCGGAGCGTTGGCTGAGTGGCAGTACGCTCCAGGATATCCAGCAACGAGCGAGATCAACCCCTGTTAAACCGTTGGCCATAAAGGCTCTGAGCTTGGACAGTTGGGGGGCATATTTACTCCTCTCTTTGGCAGTCAACCTCTGTGGAAAGGGGTGCGTGTTGCTAAGTCGCTCCGGACGAAAGCCAGGCAAGGGATTTTCATTAGCAGGGGACGTGTCTTTGCAATAGAACCATGTTTGATTCCATTCCTCGGGATGGCTGTGTAGTTTTGCGTGAGGATAAGTGACCTCTTTCCGCTTCTGAATCGCCATGCCACCCAATTCCATATTGGAACCATCAGTAAATTCTGTGCGACGGTTTAGATGGAACAAATCTCGGAATAACTCAACTGTAGGTTCCTCTTGAAAGAACACCTCACAGAGCACTTGGAAATGGCATATGTTGGTGACAGAATTGGGGCCAGTGTCTTGCGGACGAAGTTGGAAGTTGGCCAAGACGTCCCGGTAGAATTTTGAACCGGGCGGATTAAAACCTCGGGCTAAGTGATCCGCAAAAACTACAACCTCTCCTTCTCGAGGTGTGGGAGGACATTCTTTGCCTAGGACCCTCCAGTGGATCGTATTCTTGCTTCTTAAAGCGCCAGTCAAGACTAAGTTATTCAGCTGCGTCTCTGTAACCCGAGAAGGAGCCCAGTTGCACTCATATACTTGTTTGGCCATGATGGAGTCTACAAAATAAGCGATTCCGGTTCAAGATTGTGTTGGGTACAAAATATACACTGATATGATCGGGGTTAAACCGAGGATAACTATATTCAAACCGAAGCTCCGTGAAGCGATGGACTATGGCTATGGGATCCTGGCGGTTCAATAAGGGGACTAATGGTATATACCGGTTTATTAACTTTTCCTATGGTAAGTTAAACCGCCTGATCTAAATATTGAAAGCACTGGAGGTTGCGAAATGGCTAAGTATACAGAAACAGGTTTCATAAAAGTTCTGTTGCAGCAATGGATCTGAGGCAACTTCAGAAAAACAGAAAAAATATTCAAAGGCTTCAAAGCAGAGCAGAAGTGAATCAATGGGCAGATATACAGATGAGATCCACGGACTTTAACATGAGACTATGGGTGGATACGGAAAGCTAAGTGGTATTCAGTACAAGGTTTTACAGATCCATACAGAGGTTAACACATGAACAGGAGCAGTCGATGAACATCGCAAGAGCAAGGAACCCTAGAACAGATCTAGGTTAAGAAGAACAGAGGGCTTACCAGAGCCGATGAGGGTGCGGAAGATCACCGCAGTTTTTCTGGTGCGTTTAGGTCGATGCAGCGGCGAAGGTCGAGGCTGAAGGCGACGGCGACGGCGGAGCTCTGAAGCTGACGACGCGAGGAAGACGAAGATGAGAAGGCAGGAAGGGGAAAAAGGAAATGACCCTTCGGTCCTATTTATAAGACAAAAAGACATGTGTCAGGCGCGACAAACCAGGGGCCACCGAACGGAGCTGTCGCCTCGATTTTCGCAGCCTTATTAAAATGATGAGGTATTACAGGTACTTTCTTTATGACATATGACATCACCCCGGTTTAACAGTAATTGGAGAAGATGACGTCAAGACAGTTCAACAATTACAAGAAGATGTTAAAGACGAAGATTTCTGCTAAGGATTGACATGAACTCGTTCAAATCAATCTGGGGCCTAATGTTGGGGATATTACTACTGGGCGTAAACCGGCCTACCTGGGCCGTGTTAACTCCATCAGTAGTCCCAGAGCATTAAAGCCCAAGAAGATAGATGAGGGCCCAAGGCCGTAGTCGGTTCAACACTTGTAGCCGTAAACCGGCTTTGTATGTAAACTTGTATTGTAAGTTCGGAATAAGGAGAGACCAACCCGGTACGAATATGAACCGGAGATTGGGACTCTGTGAACCGACGGGCGTCACCCGTGTATATAAGGTGACGACCCGACAGCGGTTCAAGGACAGACAACCACAACTCGAGACTTAGGCGAAGCTTGTTTGATCCCTAGTCATCGAAACCCCATCAATTCCATCACAACTAGATGTAGGCTTTTACCTTCATCGAAGGGGCCGAACTAGTATAAACTCTCTGTGTCCCTGTGTCCGCTTTAACCCCTTCGAGTTAACCCGTTGCGATGGCTCCACGACTAAGTCCTTTTGCTAGGACATCTGTCGTGACAAAACCATGACAGGAACCTTCCATGCACACACCAGCCAACGAATAGCGCATACGCCGGCAGGTCATGCGTCGAGTACATGTACCAGACACACATTATGAAGTTCCGTTTGCTATAGGCGTCGTATGTCTTGAACCCATTATCCCAGGCTTCTTGCAATTCGTCCTTAAGCGGCTGCATGTACACATTCATATTTTTCCCTAGATAGTTGGGCCCTGGGATTATCAACGTTAGGAAAATGTTCTTTCTTTGCATAATTTGGCCGGGGGGGGGGGGAGATTGAGTGGAAAGACAAATACAGGCCAACAACTGTATTGGGCTGCCGTCATACAAAACACACTGAACCCATCCGCGTTGATGCCGACTCGAGGATGCCTCGGATCTGCTGCTTTGTCAGCATGTAATTCATCAAACTTTTTCCACGCAACACCATCCGATGTGTGTACCATCGTCAGATTCCCATCTGCATCTAGTTCGGTTCTTTTGCCTGTTTTGTGCCATGTCATCTGTCTGGTCGTCTCTTCGGCCATAAAAGGACGTTGAAGTCTTGGTACGATTGGCATATACCGAAGAACACTAACGGGGATTTTGTCTGTGTCTTCTCACCCATACCGTTGTCTACCACAATATACCTGGAAGACTTGCAAATGGGACAATAGTTCAAGTCCGCATAGTCAAGCCAAAATAAGGCACATCCTTTCTCACAGGCATGTATCTTCTCATAGGGCATCTTCAGTGCACGGAGGATTTTGTCCGACTGGTACAGGTTTGCAGGCATTACATGGCCTTTGGGTAGAAAGCGTCCAAATACGGTCATAATTGCGTCGTAGCATTCTCTGCCCAAGTTGAACTGAGCCTTCAGAGCCATTACTTGTGAGATGGCATCCAACTGACAAAGCTCAGTGTGCTCGTGGAGCGGACGTTTTGAAGACTCCAACATTTCATTGAAGGCCTTTGCAGATTCCTCCATCTCCTCGTCCGAATCTCGAGCATCATCATAGTCTTGCACCATGTTTTCCATCCCGGTACAATGCTCATCGGTGCGACGACGATCCACCTTAGCTCGGTCACGTTTGGCAGACTCACCATGAAATGTCCACACCGTATAATCGGGCGTAAAACCACTCTTCTGCAGGTGTTTGCCCATTTCAGCCTTTGTCCTCTTTTCCCAATTGCCGCACCGGAAACAGGGGCACCAGGTTTTCCTCTGGCCATTTGCAAATGCGGCTTGCACAAACCCCTTGGTTTTTGTGAACCATTCAGCGCTCCATTTGTTCTGACCAGTGTGACCGGTATACATCCACGCACGATCACTAATCTTGACTTTCAGAGCTACTAGACACACAACAATTATATATATAATTCACCATGTATATATTAATCAGTTGATCTACTTTGTCAATTTTATTACATCCATGCAACCTACACTCTAATAGGTAATGATAGGTCCTAATCCCACCCGAGTATGTGTAGATTGGGTTCATTTTCCCATGCTATGCTCCGGATCCGACGCAAAATTTCGACAGCACCTCCCCGCTGTTCTCCTGATACACGTCTCTGCAATAAACAGAGAGGATGTGTACCCGGAGAACAACAGGGGAGGCACTGACGAAATTTATGCGCCAGATCTGGAGCAAAGCATATGGGAAAACGAACCCAATCTACACATACTCGGGCTATCCATGGATAGCATTGGACAATTCGAAAGAATCAAGGTTATAAATATGCAAATGCATGCATATTTATAACTATGACGCTTCCGAACAGGAGACACATATTGGTTATGCATACTGATGATTCAAGACACATATATAGCTAGCTATCAAGTTTCATCGGCACGAACACCAGAACAGAGCAAATAATTAATGGCGGAGGAGGACATGTCATTTGTGCTCACCCACGAACGAAGGGGCAGCGCTCGTCAAACGCACGGCGAGGTAGTCGAACACCAAACCTCGCAGCGATGAAACAACTACACATTTAAATCTACCCAATCAACACAATTATATATGATGTTTTTCATAACAAAATAAAAAATATGACCTAACTAATAATTCACAAATATATGACCCCGCCGGCCTCTGGAAGGCCAAAGAACACCTTTTCGGGAGGTGTCGAGGGTCGGGTGTCGTGTCGGTGTCTGGGTGCCGTGTCGGGGTCGGGGCGTTGTTTCAGGGTCGGGGGGGTCGGGGTGTGGTGTCGGGGTCGGTGTGTCGGGGTCAGGGGGTCAGGTGTTGGGGTGTGGTGTCGGGGTGTGGTGTCGGGTTGTCGTGTCGGGGTCGGGGTGTGGTGTTGGGGTGTCGGGGTCGGGGTGTCGGGGTCAGGGGGTCAGGGGGTCGGGCTATCGTGTCGGTGTCGGGGTGCCGTGTCGGGGTCGGGGTGCTGTTTCGGAGTCGGGGGGTCGGGGTGTCGTGTCGGGGTCGGGGTGTCAGGGTCAGGGGGTCGGGTGTCGGGGTGTGGTATCGGGGTCGGGGTGTCGGGGTGTGGTGTCGGGGTCGGGGGGTTAGGGGGTCGGGTGTCGGTGTGTCGTGTCGGGGTGTCGGGGTCGGGGTGTCGGGGTCAGGGGGGTCACGGGGGTCAGGGGGTCAGGGGTTCGGGTGTCGGGGTCGGGGTGCTGTTTCGGGGTCGGGGGGTCGGGGTGTCGTGTCGGGGTCGGAGTCGGGGTACTTTTTTACTTCTTTATTCTTCTTATCTTCTTCTTCTACTTCTTCTACTTCTTTTCTTCTTTTCTTCTTTTCTTCTTCTACTTCTGCTACTTCTTTTCTTCTTCTTCTTTTTTCATCTTTTTTCTACTTCATTTCTTTTCTTCCTTTCTTCTTCTTCTACTTCTTTTCTTCTTTTTCTTTTTCATCTTTTTCCTACTTCTTTTCTTTTCTTCTTCTTCTATTTCTTCTACTACTTCTACTTCTACTTCTTCTAATTCTTTTCTAACACTAACACTAACACAATCTAGCACTAACAATTAAACAGCAAAAAACATTGAAAAAATAGAAGAAGAAAAAGTAGTCCCTCACCGGAGCAATGGCACGATCGGCGGGGGGGGGGGGGGGCACCGGGCGGCGGGGGCGGCAGCGGGCGGCGGGTGGCGGGGCGATGGGGCATCGGCGGGTGGGTAGGGGCGGAGGGGTGGTGGGGCGACGGGGCAAGCGGTGGCAGTGGCGGGGGTGGCGCCGGGCGGCGGGGGCGTCGCCGAGCGGCGGGTGGCGGGTCGACGGGGCGTCGGCGGGTGGGTGGGGGCGGAGGGGTGGTGGGGCGACAGGCCAAGCGGGTGCGGGGGCAGGGGCGGCGCCGGGCGGCGGGGGCGTAGGGATCTGGTGGGCATCGGGGAGGAGAGAGGGAGAGCAGAGAGAGTAACGGGTGGGGGGGGTGGCGGGATGTTAGTTAGTCTGCTCTTTGTCGTCCGCCTTTATGTCTCTTTGTCGTCCACTAGCGGACGGCAAAGAGGTGGGCCGTTAAGTTTTTTTATACGGGCTTGGGGTGGGGGCCACCTCTCTCTTTGCCGTCAGCCAGCTGACGGCAAAGAATCTTTAACGTCTGCTGGCTGACGGCAAAGAGCTGGCAGATGGCAAAGGACTGTTTTGTCGTGCGCCATTTCTTTGTCGTCTGCTTTTCTGTAGCTGATGGCAAAGAGCTTCTTTGCCGTCTGCTAGCAGACGGCAAAGAGCTGGCAGATGGCAAAGTAGACGATTCGAGTAGTGAGCTGCGCCCGCAACCACACCAAGCAGAGCGAGGGAGGTGAGCCAAGGTAAGATTGAAGCCCAAGTTGGCCAGAGCAACGCCAAGGCCAAGGACACAAAGAGCAAAGGGACGAAGCAGGTTCCCCCGACAGGAGACCCTTGCCGGGGGCGGCCTCGGCAGCCCCGGCAAGACCCTTGCCGGGGCAGCTCGCCCCACACCAACGGAGCGAGCCATCCTTGAGCCCACGCCCCCCCAGCGCCATCATTAGCGTGGGGCCAGGGCTTGGAAAAGGCACCTCTATGGTGGCATGCAGATCTTTGTGAAGACATATTCAAGATCAGATGGGGATTAGAAGACGACGGCTCTCGACAAGATCCTTGCCGAGGAAGGCCACCAGACCCCCGGCAAGATCCTTGCCGGGGACGACAGCGCGCCGCGGCAAGACCCTTGCCAGGCCACACGGCAAGACTCTTGCCGGGCCACCCGGGAAGGCCCTCGCCAAGGACGCCAGCGGGACCAACGCCAGGCCCACGCTAGCCAAGTCTCCGCCACCGTTCGCATGCAGCTGCCGACCTAACCAGCTGGGTAGGCACCTGTGTGGCAACATGCAGCCCTTCGTGGAGGCTCCACCACTGCGCTACCTCAGCTGCCTGTCTGCCTATGCGGCACTGCATGAATCGCTGGCCAGGGCGTGTGTCGAAGCTTGGAGGAGCAGCAACGGACGGGACGGGCCTCGACCCCGTCCCCGATAAAGTGAAGGGACACCTAAGCCTTGCATTAAATGCGCCTTGTGCTGTAATACGAGGGATAACCTCTCGCCGCTGTAGACCTTTCCACCTCCTGTGTGAAATTGTGGTAGCCCCTTTTCCTATAAAAGGAGGCCCGAGGCGACCAGGAGAAGGATTCGCCTTTTTGGAGCTCGTTACACTCTGTAACTAGCTGAAGAACTCAGAATACATCCACCAAAGCAGGACTAGTGTTTTACACATCCTCGCGGCCCGATCCTGGATAGACGAACCGCGTGTTCTCTGCTAGACCCGCTCTTCTCTAAACCCCACGCGCCGTAACCGCAGTAGGGATTCTTGGATCCCATATGTGTCGTTTCCCACCGACAGGGGGCGTTCATTGGGCGGTGGGGTGGGGATCCCCGGAGAAAAATCTCGGCGGGGGGGGGGGGGGGGGCTAGAGGGATGGCCGGTGCGGCGGCGGACCGGCGGTGGGGAGTGGTTTCAGGGAGGGCGGGCCGGCCGCGGGCGGCGGGGGCTGGCGGTTCGGCCGGTGGTGGCTGGTGGCTCAGGGGGGGTGGAGTTTGATGATAAACTGGAGGCCCTTGATTTCGTATCCAACGGCTGGAAAATCTAATGACCAGAGATGAAAAAGTCAGCCGACGGACGTGTAGCCTCACCCCGCACATACACGTGCACATATGCAAGACACGCACGCATGTAGGCGTGCAACACTAACACGTACACACACACGCATGCTGGCGTGCAACACTGACACGTACACATGCACTCACGAACACACGCACGTACGCACCCATGCATGCAACACTGAAACGTACCCTTGCACGCACGCAACACTCGCACGCTTGCATGCACACATCACACGACGCAAGACACACGCTCAACCTATACGTGCATGCATCCTTTGTTAAGGACATGGATTTTTATGGGTATTAATCAATCTTATATGTGATAAGCCAAACATTTTGATAGTGTCCCCTTGTATATAAAAATGGAGGGAGAAAGATGAGAGATATGGTGAGGAGGAGTGGGGCGTTGTGGTGGCTGGTGGTCGGACTGGGCGGAGGCATGGGGATGGACGGCGCATTATGTGTAGGTTTGTATCTCTCTCACACACACCCAGGTAGGTGGGGGACTTGCACGAAGAGAAGAGGTGCACGCACGGCGCACGTACTCCCGTCTCTTTCCCAACCACACCCGCGCGGGTACACGGTGGAGCTCATTTCTGTACAAAAAAGGCAGCCCACGTGGTAATTTGGCACGGCACGTGTACTGGTTGTCCACTTGGTGGAGGGAGGATCGTCTACCACGGGTGAACAAACAAATTGCGACTTGACGCATTATGTTAAATTAAAAAAAGAGGAAAACCATGTGAGGCCTACCTTAGATGCAAGGGTCTATACACTGGAGTACTTTTAATGTGTCCCGTCAACTCGCAGAACGAGGAGAAGCTTGCTTAGTACGCCGTCTCCCCCGTCCACGGGAGCGATGGCTCGCAGGATGAGGTGAAGCTTGCTTACGAGTAGTAGTAGTAGTAGTAGTAGTAGTAGTAGTAGTAGTAGTAGTAGTAGTAGTAGTAGTAGTAGTAGTAGTAGTAGTAGTAGTAGTAGTAGTAGTAGTAGTAGTAGTAGTAGTAGTAGTAGTAGTAGTAGTAGTAGTAGTACTGTACGCCTTTACGCCCGCTCCCTCGCCCATGCGCGCGGTGGCTCGCAGCACGAGGAGAAAATTTTACTACTCCCTCCATTTACTCCTCGTCCCTACTACTTACTTTGGTTAGTACTCCCTCCATTTACTTATACAAGGCCACTATAAAAAAATACATTTTGCATCTATACAAGGCCACAAATAGTAATCGAGACAAAAGTTACTACTCCCTCCTTTCCAGTTTATGGCTCAATTTCATAATCTCTCCAACCAAGGTAGACGGTGAGTGGTCGAATTAATTTCGTAGTTTGCACAAGTAATTAGCACACTCGTTTTTCTCAAGAAGTAATGTTTACAGAGGCATTAATTAGAACGAATGCATGAATGACCACTAAATTTCCATGAACTTGTACATGCATTGGTTAGTTTCCTCTTGACACTGCTTGCGTCGGGTGATCTAACGCACCTCAAAATCCAACATGTAATGGCACTACTACTAGTAGAGTAGAATTGAGACTTATCAAACGGAAAAACGAATGTTTTTTAGATGAGCCCTATAAACCCTAGTGGGTACGTACTCCGTAAAAACAGATTTTTCCAAAACTAAGTCGCTCCCTTTCATGAATTCTGTAGTATACTCCTCCGTCGACGCTTCCTTTCATGAATTATGTACTTCATGTCGCCGACATGTGGGACATATAGCAACCGGATCGACGTGTCAAGCACCAAATAACAGTGCAGAACAACAGGGGGGATGCACCCCACTCGTACCGACCCAGTAGTAGTAATGAGCAATGAGATGTCAAATCACAATGCCGCACCTTCCCAGACGGACGAAGCAATCATTATTTCACACTTTGGTTCGCCATCATCTCAAACCACGTAGTATTGCTTCTGCCTCAAGAGGGAGACGTGCATCGCCTTGGTACATCGTAACACGTGGGACCGCATGACAGGCCATGCTCCCTCGCCGATCGCTCGGTAAAATCACCTCATTTTTACTGTACTTCCTCCGTATCGGTTTACTACATGGCATGCACGTCATTCTAGGTTGAGAATTTAACTGGCTATATATGTGATGAACAGTACTCTAGCCTTTTAAAAAATGTATACTTTTGTACAATAGTACTATCGATGGATTGCGCCATGGAGCAAAAATTGAAATTAAAAAAAAGGTGGTACATATAGAGAGTGCTCGTCGCCAAATTATGCATATAGTACTATTAAAAAAGCTAGTACGTGCTTAATTGGGGTGCTAAATTCTATTAAAGAAATACTAGTAGTATGTACATACTGAAGAGTTAAAGTAACAAGAAGAAACATAACATAGCTCTGCTGGGGGCTCAGCACAACACACCCCTCAAATTAAACTAAGCACACCTGAAATTAAACTATCAACTAATCCGGTAGACACTGCATTAGAAGTTTAGAACCACCATGAGCAACGACACTGCCACCTTACTCGGAGTCCTCGTCCACGTCTTCGACTTCGTCCTTGTCCCTCTTCCTCTTAGCTGATACTTCTTTGCTTGAACCGCACACTTGGCTGTTGCTCTTCATCCAACCCTTGTAGATATTGAAACAAAGGTAGCCATCCATTGCAGCGTAGTGGATGTGGTCTATATATAGTACATTCTGCTGCCATGCATGACAATGAAACGTGTAATGAGGTTTCTCCACTTTACGGTACGAAGGATGAACCATGGCTCCTGCCAGGGTCAGCATTGAAGGCTGACGAGAGGGCACCAGCCGATTCTTCTGGAGGTCGAAGGGGTTGCCTACAACGAGGACTATCCGACCCAGGACTTCTTTGTCGTTCTTAAAGTCTACAATAACGAATTTCACTGTTTTGTCCTTGAGGAAGTTCTTAAAATCCTGGCACTCAATGTCAGCATGACATATGTGGTAGACCAAGCAAACATTATGTACGCAAACCTGGATCACGGCAGGCTTCTTCCTCTCTTCATCCTTTAGATCCTTCTCTCGTCCTAGGACTGTGGTGTACTCAACATCTAGCCCAACGACCCACTCATCATCTGAGTTTTCAAACATGCGTCTGAAGCGAGAAAGGCATCCTTTCACCGTCGCGGAAGAACGGGTGTGGATGATGTCGAACTCATCGCCGGTGATGGTTCTAACCTTGTACTCACCACCGATCGTGGAGATTTGGGACGCCATGGATTTGGGAGGAGGGTTTGGATTAGTGGAACTGCCGTAATGTGAATGGACGGGATGACTAGGAGCGAACTGCCGTAGCATTGAAGGTCGTGTGGGGACGAGTAGGAGCGAACTGCCAGCGTGCGAACGGCAGGGTAGTGGCTTTCCATTCTCCCATGACACGGGCTTCCGAGAGCCCTTGGATCTGAGATCGAACGGTTGCATGGCGTGATTCTAGACCTATGGGTGAATATCCTATCCTGGAGGGTTATTCTGCAAATTTTCAGCAACTTAGCATGCGATCGTTTGATCTCAGATCCAAGGGCTGCCAGCAGCCCGTATCATGGTCGTGCCTACCACGACCGTCGCGTCGCTCGCGCGGTCGCGCCCTTGGAGATTTAACACGGTGCGTTAGGCTATCTGATGTTGGCATGTCATACATAGTCATCACTTAGTCACTCATACTACAACAAGGTTGGCTATAAGGTTGGCTATAAGTGTATTTTTTTACTCCTCTCTATCTCTTTCTTCGTACTCCCTCCGTCCCATAATATAAGAACGTTTTTGACACTAGTGTAGTGCCAAAAACATTCTTATATTATGGGACACAGGGAGTACTAGTATTTATTGCATTTGCCAAGGAGTGACCTCTTCCAATGAAATGGTGTTGCTAAGTTTCCTTAATTTAATTAGCTATAGACTCAAAATTGTCTTTTCACCTAGGTACACGCGCTAAGCACCGTTTCTTACTTGGGTCACCAAACTAGTCCCTCTCTTCTTGATTAACTTGCCACATCAGACTTTATGCCTATGTGGCAAGCTTAAGCACCTGTAGGAGAAAGTAAAAGTAAGTACAATAGTGTGCTTTACATGGCATTTTTGCATATGTGGAGGAAAGAGAGGCAAGGAAAAAGTGGAGAAGTGGGCTCTCATGCAAGAGCCAGCCTCTACTACATGGTGGAGCATTGGGAGAGGCACCTGTATGGAGGTGGTCAGGAATTGGGAGACTCACGCCGGTCGTAGCGCCGCAGTTAAAATGATAATGACAAGTCAAATCACGGGGCCCCACCTGTCCAACAGTAACTCGCTGTCAAATCACACAACCCTACGTTTGCAGCAGCCTACTCCCTCGTCTTCTCGCGTCTCTGTCGAACCGACTAGGCGGAACTGCCCCGCCTAGCGCGCAAGAAAAGCCCTGCCCTCGCCTTTTAAATACAACTACATCCGCTTAAGAATCCAATGATATACTTTTTGTGACATAGTAACTCATATTTAGTTAGTCAAATGGATGACCTAGAACTACGTGCAGGCCCTATAAACCGAGACGCCTAAAAATAAAAAAAGCAAGACAGAGAGGGTAGTTCAGCATGTATCTTTTTAGATCAATATAGTCGGGATTCACCAAGGAGCAAAACCAAGTGTAGGCTGCTCCTGTCGTGTTGGCGTAGCAACTCAAGCAGGGTCAGTCCGCACACGAAATGGCGACACACTTAACAGGACCCCTTTGGCTGACATGTGGCTCATCCACCGTCTTGTTCCACGTGCGATGCACCAAATTACAGTTCGGAGCAGCGGTTGGAATTGGAGGCACCCTGGTGGTAGCGCAGCAGTAGTAGAAAATGAGCGATGAGGGGTCAAATCACAAAGCCCCAGCTTTCCCGCATTAAGCTGGACGGACGAAGCAACCATCATTTCACTCTAGGGCGCAAGAGCATAAAGAAAAGAGAAAACAATGATGCGTGCGGCAGCTACCTAGGGCACCCTAGGGTAGGGGTCTCCACTACAGATCCTTTTTTTTAAGTGCCTCCACTACATATCGGCTTCTCCCTCATCCTCTTGAAGAAAACCGATGATGACTGCGGCTGTAGGGTTTGTAGGAGTACTACGGCATGCGGGGCCACGTCGTAGTAAACGGGTTCGAGTCGACGCCTTAAATATGTGTGGGCCGCTTGGTTTTACAGGAACGAGGCAGCATTTTGGGTTTGGGGACCAGTGGAGATATAGTACGTACAAAAAATTGTGGACGTAGGTTCGACCAAAAGGCAATGGTGCATGGGCCCTGCATTTTGATATACCCGGGGCCGCGTGAAATTTGCTACTCTACTGAAAACTAGTAAGGTACACATGTATTGAACGCATGAGATTTCGAAACCAAATTATGAATAAATACACACTATAACATGTAAAGCTTTGAGTCATATATGCATGATGTAGATGTTCGTTTAGTTCTTATAGTTCATCTCATTCAAAATCAATTAGTTTTATAAAAATGTTAAGATTCATGGGGTTGTGCATTGTAAATCATAAAGTAAAAAACAAATAATGGCAATTCATTTAGAAAAAAATAATCAATTATGATACAGAAGATTCTAGAACAAAGGAGAAGTGCTTGTGCTTTGAGGTTTGTGCATTTTGCTTAAGTTCAACCATGGAGTCTTCTAAATTGTACATGTGGCAGATATGGTGGAATGTTGATGATATCCAACGGCCAGTAGTGCTCGGATTTGCCTATCTCTGCACTGTCGGGTTAGCTTCATCCAGCGACCATCTTTCAAAGTTATTGGCACACTATATAGTTCTTGTGCCATAGTTGCATGTTTTGGAAAAAAGCTACTAGTGGGTTGTACTATCTATTTAGGAATAGGAGATGTATACATGGAAGTTGTAGGGAAAGAGATGACATGGAGCATCTCAATTCCTATGAGTAGGGATAGGAAAAGAGATGTCATTTGGTTCACATCATAGGAACTTTTATATTCAATCTAGAGATGACATGTATCTCAATTCCTATGAGGAGGGATTAGAAAAGATATGTAATTTGGTTCATATCATAGGAAATTTTCTATTGAATATACGCTAATGTTTATTTTCCTTTGAAATTAAGGGAGTATAGGAATCCATTCATATGAACCAAGTGGCTGTAAAGCTATAGAAATGATATCATGTTTATTTCCTTCAAAATGTGGAGTATATGAATCTATTCCTATGAACCAATTGGCTCTAAAGGAAAAAATCCTATAAAAATCATATAATATAGAGTTCCTATGATATTCCTCGACACTAAAGGATGCTTGAAATTGCTGCGGGTGATACGATGGTCTTTCTTTGTAGACTCCTCACCCATCTTTATAGTTACCTCTCGAAGATGAATGAAATGATATATACATGGTATTCTACATGTGCAATTTGGTACACGAAAACTCGGTAAAAGTTTGCGAGGTTCGAATTTTCAATAAAGCTATATGCACTGCATTTCGGAACGGAGGGAGCATACATCAGTTGCTAACACTCACGTGGAAGATTTGTGTGTAGGAGGAGTGGCTGTTCTGTTAAATGACATGGCAAAACTGACACTGTCGGATGCCGATCTAACGGTTCTTATGGCGTTCCTCAGGAAAAGGCTTGTGGCGAACGTTTGTCGGATAATGATTTACGGACACATGCATTGCGTTGATACGTGCCCCCCTCTCTCTCACGCACACGCACCCTCATGAGTCACGACTCTCCTGGGTCCTCTCGCAGACTCGCACGTCGCACCCACCGTCTATCTGCAGGTAGACGTCACGCACATATGTGCTCTTCACAGCCTACCCTCAGAACTTCTAAAAAACAAAAGACGGCGCGCACATTTTATTTTAGCTCACACGTCACACACTTATACTATTACTCTTGCGGCGAACGTTCTTTGGGCATAGTATATTGTACTCTCATGAAGAGAAGCGGTGCACGCACGCACTAGTTCTCTCACACCCACTCGTGGGTACACGTAGGAGCGCATTTTTTTGAAGCTGGTACAACAAAATCACTCCACTATATATAAAAGCAGGAGCCTTAGCGCTTGCTTTACTAGGGTTCCTCTCGTTCACTCTCTCATGCTCTCCAGATCTAAGCAACACATAGGTGGCCACACTCTCTCTCAGCTCACGGCTGGTCACAAATCTGGCCGGACAACCTCGACGGGGCAGGGGTGTAGGTGCATCGTTCACGCTGTCGTCGGCGGTGAGGGAGGAGACCAACGGCTGCTCGTGCGTCCCGATCGGCGGCCATGCCGTTCTCTCCGAGAGAGCGCCGGCTTGGGAGGGCCTCCGACCCCCTCTTCCTCCCTGCGGTATTGTGGCCAAGATGCGGCCTCCCGACGCCGTCTTTGCCACATGCCGACGACCCTCAGGTATATATTCCTTCGAAACCTGCCTTGCTCTACTGCCCCAGCTCCCTTCGTGTGGATCATTTTCTACTTCCGTCCGTTGTTCCAAAGCCACCTAGACTTCTACTATTATTAGAAGTAAAGCTAGTTCATACAGTCGACTCAAAGCGTTGGTTCAAACAGGGAAGAAAGTGGGAAAGCTGTAGCATGAATCTAGGACTTGGTTCTAAGAGGAAATGGGGGAAAGTAGTAATATCTGTCACTGTTTAAATAACCGTATTTTGTATTTGCGCAAACAGGGATGTCTATCTCCATATCGTTTCGGGATGTCTATCTCCATATCGTTTCTATCCGCGCAATCAAAAGCACACACCTCAGTTTTAGTACAACTGCGCAAAATGAGATGGCTATCCCTCGTTGCCTTCGTCTAACCTCTCGTCATCAAGGTATCCCTACATTGCTAGTAGCTAAGGTAGAATGACCAACACACTCTAAAAGAAGCTGATTCATATGTTTTACTTCCTGATTGCAGTGCAGGGACGAGCGAAAACAACTGCATCCTAGTCCGGAATGCACTTTCTACCAGTTGATCCATGGACCGAGGACTAGCTGGCACGGCTGCACGGCGGTTTTTTGGACAGGTGCGCGGACAAGAGGCATTGTGGTCTGCTTATTTCTGCAAATAGCGGTGCTTAAATTTAGTGGAATGCACAAGCATTTCAGCTGGTCAATACACTGCATGGTTCAGTTCAGCATTCCAACTGAGACCACAATTATAATTGGTTATTCTGGAATGAGAGAACCTAACCCTAGATGGTGGCAACAAGAAAAAACCAGAGTGAACTCCAGGAAATTTAAGCCTGTTGGGAGTCCCTTTGCTCAGAGAAGCCTTGCTTGTTTTTTCCTGATTTGTAAACCTTCTCAGAACTTTGTCTTTTGCTGTGAACTAGTATATGTTTGTTATGTTCTATGAATCATTGAGATGTATAAAATTGCTTAACTTATGCTTTTCAAGTTTTTTATGAAGACGAGTTTAATGTGAGTGTTCCACATGAGCGCTGGACTAGCGTGTGAACGTTTGGAATTTATTACATTGTGGCCTCAATTAACTGCATGAACCACTGTAACAAGATACATAGTTGCGTATATGTCAGACATCATATTGTTGATTGTTAGCTGGTCGATAGCCTAGTGTTGAAGCGAGCTGAGCCAATGTGCCGTGTTTTGCACAACTGCTTACCGGTGGGGTAACACCAACAGTGTTTACAAGTACTTATGTATACGTCGGCGCATGGTTCTCGAACAAGTGCTCTATTTCATCAAAACACACACTGCTCGTATGATAAACCGTGACAACTTATGTCTTACCATGCCATATTCATGAAAAAACTAGTGAGGACGCATCTGTTTGGGCAACAATTACGATGGTTTTCACATGATTCACGGGCACACAAAAGTAACAGCAGTTCCCATAGACGGATTCAAACAAAGTACTAGCCCCAGCTGGGTCGATAACAGTCAAGGTTCGTATAGTTAGACACAATCCAAACTACTATTAAACACTAGTTGTGGCAACTATTTCATGCCTCGATCTAATTTGGGCTGTACACAAGACGGACCTTGCTATGAACATCATCGAGGACGTCCGCAACAGCTCAATCCTGTGAACCTTCATGAAGACAACCTTGTGGCCTTGCCACTGATAAACTTGTTTGTGGAGGCATGCCACGTCATCTTCCTGCGTAAGCTTGACAAGAATAGTATGCCTCACAAATGAAGGAGTAGCTTTGAACTTCTTGTGCTTCAGTACACCCTGGACAACACGCCTGACAACAGTGAGGCTGGAATACAACTCTTCATTGGTATAACCGCAAACGGCTTCCAGGATCCAACATCCTAAGAACTCTGTTTTCCCAGTGCGTATATTCAGGTTGTCCGCCTCATAGCGAGTGACATGTACAACCACACAATCCTCGTCTGCATGAGGGCTCTAATTGAAACAGAAACAAATTCTGAATTACTTTTCAGTATAAGAAACACAAGTTATTTAAACCACTATGTATAGCATGGCATCGAAGCTAATAAAATTTTGCATTATTAATCACCACATACTTCCTTTTCTAAAAAAATCACCACATACTTAGATGAAAAACCACAATCGAGATCGGCAAAGAAGGAAATCACCTTGGGCAGCTCAGCGGGGGGGGGGGGACACATCCTCGAAGGGGGAAAACTGCTCCTGCAATGCCACGGGGGCTGTAACCTCAAACGGGGCATTGACCATCTCAGTAGTGGCCGTGAGCGTATCTGGGGTTGGCTCGGTGGTTGCCTCCATCTTCTTGGAGCTGTCTGTCTCATGGGGATCAGCCTCCCTCGTCTGCTCCAATATCGACAGATCTATGCCTGGTTCTCCATGGTCCATCATGAAACTAACGAATACTAGGAGACCACTGAAAGGAAAACACAATCGCAATGACAATGAAACAAAAAAGAGAGTGAGGATCGGTTACTGCTTTGCAAAAGTTCTTTTTTTTCTCTGAACGAAACTATACCAACATCACGAATCCGCTTACCTTCCCTTCATTCGGAGAGAAGAACAGTGGCAGATGCGAGTGTTGCCTTTCTAGAAGACGGTGAGGGAGAAGGGGTTTCAGCGAAGAGTGAAATGATAGTTGCTTCGTCCATCAAACTTAGACTACGGGGAGGTGGGGTTTTGTGATACAACGGCTCGTTACTGCCGCGCTACGACCGGGGTGACTCTCCGCCTGCATACTGCCTTCTAATTTGGTGGATGGCATTTGGGCCTGCGCGCTGCATGGCCCGCATGTCGATGAACAAAAGTATAACGACATTCAGTAGAGGGAGACGTTCAAATGACCTAGGAGGAGCCAGAAGCGGTAGAGTGTCTCTGTTGGGGATATTACTACTGAGCGTAAACCGGCCTATACGGGCCGGGTTAACTTCATCTGTAGTTCAAGAATGGTAAAGCCCAGGAGGCTATGTAAAGGCCCGAGGCCGTAGTCGGTTTAACATCTGTAGCCGTAAACCGGCTTGTGTACAACTTGTATTGTAAGTTAGGGATAAGATAGAGACCAACCCGGGTACGAGTATAAACCGGAGATTGGGACTCTATGAACCGACGGGCGTAACCCGTGTATATAAGGGGACGACCCGATATCGGTTCAGGGATAGACAACCACAACTCGAGGCCTAGGCGAAGCTTATCTGCTCCCTAGCCATCGAGACTTCATCAATTCCACCACAAACTAGACGTAGGCTTTTACCTTCATCGAAGGGGCCGAACTAGTATAAACCCTCTGTGTCCCTGTGTCCGCTTTAACCCCTTCGAGTTAACCCGTTGCGATGGCTCCACGACTAAGTCCTTTGGCTAGGACATCTGCCGTGACAAACCCTCGACAGTCTCCACTGTACTAGTAGTAACTGTTTTTCTGGGTAGCTGTAGAGTGTCTCCACTACACTAGTAGTAATTGTTTCTCTGGGCCCAAGACAAAACAGCCCATCCACACTAGTAAATAGTAAAATTGATTCAAAAGCCCATATATTTACTGAATGAGAGGCGCTACCCACACCCAACACCCCCCCCCCCAAAAAAGAACCTGGGTGCTCTACTTCCTCCTCACTCCCACCCATCTCACGTCAGCTCGCTCCACTCATACCCCCAAATTCCTCACCTCACTCCTACAGAAAACCCCAGCTCCCCTTCTTCCTCACTCCTACAGAAAACCCCCAGCTCCCCTTCTTCTTCGCTCGCACTACAACTAGGCTCGTCATTCGTTACTCTGCTCAAATCCGTGAGCGCGACACGACGCCCTCGAGGAAAATGGAGTCGGCTGACCCCAGCGCCAAGAAGATGAGGCTCCCGCCAGCGGCGACGCCTGTTGTAGATCCCGCACCCGGCAGCGCAGGGAGAAGTGACGACCCCGCCCCCACCGGATCCCAGGAACCCGTAGAATCTCGGGTGGACTGCATCAGCGATCTCCCGGACGCCGTCCTTGGGGAGATCATCTCGCTTCTCCCCACCAAGGATTGCTGCCGCACCCAAGTCCTCTCAATTAGGTGGCACCCTCTATGGCGCGTCGTGCCCCTTAATCTCGACTGTCGTCAGCTATTTCTCTTCAATGATTTTGAAATCCCCATAGCCATCATCTCCTCCCACCAGGGCTCTGTTCAAAGCCTCTGCATCCCGTCGTGCTACCCGAGCAAGCATACCATGCCCTGCATGGTGGACGCCTGGCTGAAATCCCCTGAATTCACAGAACTACAGCCGCTTGAGTTCTACTATTCCCCTGGAAATCACATACCACATACCGAACGCCATGAACTTGTGCCCTCAGCACCGTTGTCCAGCTCGCGGTTTTCGTCCTCTCTCCACACCACCACCTTTGCGCTGTGCTACCTACCAGACAATCTGGTACTAAACCTTCGACTCCCATTTCTCAAGAAACTTTCACTTGTGCGGGTTCGTATATCGGAGGCCTCATTGCACAACATCATCCACTCCAGTTGCCCTGCGCTGGAGTGCTTGGTGCTTGTTTTCGCAGTTAGAATCAGTTGTATCCAAATAAAGTCGCCTAACCTTGTAAGAATTGGAATTTCTTTTGACGGAAGGCAGCTCATCATCCAAGATGCCCCTTCACTTCAAAGGTTGATCCTTGATTCTAGCTATTCACCGTTGCAAATAACCGTCCTCTCTGCGCCTAAACTGGAGACCTTGGGTGTAATACATGATCTTTGTGCTCATTTCAATATGGTGTTTGGCTCCACAGTTCTTCAGGTACTTTATATTATCATCTACACTTGTAACCATAAGCTACATTTTAAATTTCTGCGCATAATTTATATATCATCTTGGAGTACACATTTTGTACTAATATTATGTTCTATGCTCAATGAAGAGTTTCTCCATGGATGGCCTATCCATGGTGCTAGATTCTGTCAAGATCTTATATATCCAAATGAATAGTTTTGATCTGAATAAGATTATTGGCTTGCTGCAATGCTTTCCATGTCTGGAGAAGTTGTATATAAAGGTGATAATTTCACGCACATTGGAAGCCCGCATATAGTGTACTAGAATTAACCGTTCAGCTGTTGCTCTTTCGACACTCTTCTTTTAGACCTTAACTATTTTCAATCTTCATGTCTATTTAGGCAACAGGACGGGGTAAGAAAGTTATGACCAATCAGTGGATTCATAAGCATCGGGATTTTCTCACTTCTCATGAGATTTGATTGAAGACAATAACGCTAGAACGATATGTAGCCAACCGTGCAAACACAAGATTTGTCACATTCTTCCTGTTGAATGCGAGGTTACTATTGTCCATCAGGCTTAAGTTTATCAGCAGCATGGTTTTGACGGATGGGTATGTCGAAGAACAAAAAAAAGGAGTTTCAGGTGGGCAAAAGAGCTTCTGAACGTGTCGGGCTTTTATTTACAACATATTGTGGTCATAATCCAGTAATTTTACGACCCGGGATGTTCATTCTATGGACCTAGCCGATCCATTTGACTGTGACTACTGAAAACAGTGCTGGAGTTAGATGTTGTTGCCCTTTTCAATCTGGGTTTTTTGTAAACTTGATGAACAATTAACCCCCGTACTTTTGTACAGTTTGTAAGCTGGAGTTAGATCTTCCTGCCCTTTTCAACTCGGCTGTGACTGTCATATTTTCTTTGAAACAAGGCAAATGGCTTGCCATTCGTTTAATTTAGAGTGAAATATTGTAACAAATCCCAACCAAGGGAAATAACATCACTCTCGCCGGCTGCTTGAGCTCACTGTGCATTACAGAAGCCAAGTGATTATCCCCCACCAGCACCCACAAACTTATTTCGAACTAGCACATCAAATGGGCTGTAAATTTTCATAGGAAAGGCTGCATGACCATGACAGATTTGGATTCTGACATTTGGGACCCGTGAGGAAATAGCCTATCCAAGGTGGTGGCCTATCCAAGGTGGTGTCGACTTACTAGCCAGTCAACAAACGATTCTGCCTACCAGCCATTGGATTGACATCCAACATCTGTCGTGTATCTTCTATCTCTTGTCTTCTTCTTCCTCCAGCCTCCCAAACCAACCACCCCGTCGGCTCCGCCTGCCCCGCCTCCCATGGCTGGCTGCGCCTCCGTCGCCCTACCGTACATACCCTCCAACGTTGGCCAGTTCCTCCCTCTATTCCCCCACACATCCTGTTATTCTCCGGTGACATCAGCCCCAACACGCACCCGCGCCCGAACCAGTCAACCCTCGTACTCCCCTCCGCCTACGACTGGACCGACGCATCTTCAATGGCTCATGTTCGTTTTGTCCGAGGCCTCACCGTCGTTCTCCGCCTAGCGGCCTTGGTTCGCTGGCCGTGCGCGGTGCGCCGCCCTCTTGCGTTGTAAACGTCGTCAACAACCGAGGGGAACAAGGAGATGACTGTACGTGGAGAGGATGACAGTAGGGTCCCACCAGCGTCATGGCAGTACGCAAGCAAGTGCCACTATAGTACAAGCCCAAAAATATGGTTCCTCCTAGTGGTTGGACATCTGGGGCTCACGCCATTGTCAACGTAGTCAATAAACGAGAGAATTACACTACGAGCGGCTGAAACCAGGGACCCAGCAAGTCGCGTAGTTTTCTTTTGAGGAACAAGTAGTTGTTATTTATACTAGTTTTAGCGACGGATAAGGGCAACAACGGGGCTGTGCGGGGGCTATGGCCCGTCTAGCCAGGGTTTTATTTATGTTTACCACATCATGAGCCCAGTTGTGTTTTTTTCTTGCTGAAAATGGCTAGCCCAGTTCTATTTTTTTAAAGAAATACCCAAACAAGGCCTACTATCTTTATCGGCCCTGCTAGGCTGCAAATCTTTCAAGACGAGGAGAGTTTCATTCGGTTTGCCCAGAAATGGGTTGTGCATTTTTAAAACACATAAAATCAGGAATTAGTTTCAATTTTTTTTCATTACAAGATCTTAAATTCCATTGAATTTTATGCGTGGAAAATTATTTGGATTTTATATTTATATAAATTATTTTTCAAAATAGTTTGAATGTGAATCGATATTTCTGGATTAAAAATAGTTGACCGCACCGAAATATGCAAAATTTCGTATACTTTTTAACCGTGGCCACAATATGGGGTGTAATGCTAACAAAAAGAAGATGGGCTCCAAAAAAAATCTTAAGAATTAGCAAATGGGCTGTACATTATTTGAAATAATGGCAGATGGGTTGTATGCTATTTTCCATAGATTTGAGGCTGACTTGTGCGCCTACTACATGTTGACACGTATGCTTTCATACAAAAAGGTTGACGCACACGCAACGCCCTGTCAACTTAGTCAACACACGAGAGCAGTGACTGTTGGATGTCCATCCAGCGGCTGTCATGCTTGTTCAATCTCTGCTCTTCATGCTCCAGCCGCTCAAACAAGCGCCGACGGTACTGCCTGCTCCCTCCTCCCGCGGCCAGCTATGCTGCCACGCAGGCCTCACGGCCCACCGTACTCCCATCGCTGGCCTAGCCATCCCTCTACTCACCCACACATGATGTTATTCTCCGGCGATGGCGGACGAACCAGTAAACCCTCGTACTCCTCCGCGTGGGAAACAACTGCCGAGTATTCCCTGGCTCCGTGTCGTTCCCTTCCTAGGCCTCGCCGTCGTCCACCGCCCTGGTGCTCTCGGCGCGGCCTGGTCAACGTTGTCAATGAACGACATCCATCGGAAGTGGACTATACGTGGAGAGGCTGACAGCTGGGTCCACGGCCGCACGCAAGGAAATGCCTCCTTATTACGCGCAAAATAAGGATTCCTCCACCTGACAGCTAGGACCCACAGGAAGCGCCTCTGTATTTCGCAAAAAAAATGTTCCCCCGCTGAAAGGTCGGACCCGCCAGCTATATCTTCGCACGCAAGGAAGTGCCTCCTTATTACGCCCAAAAAATGAATACCCCCTGCTAGCTGGGACCCACCATATTGTTGGGCTGACTTGTGGGCCTACTAAGTTGATGGGGACAGAGGGCTTTGTCAACTTAGTCAATACTCCAGTGACCGTATGATGTCCATCCAACGGCCATAGTGCTTCTTCAACCTCTGGTCTTCTTGCTCCAGCCGCCCAAAGCAGCGCCAGTTGTGCCGCCTGCTCCTGCCTCCCATGGTCGGTTGTGCTACCGCGGAGGCCTCACCGCCCCCATACTACTCCCACCACTGGCCAAGCCACCCCTCCACTCACCCACACCCCCTGTTATTCTGCAGCGACGGCAGCCTCACACCGCAGCCGAACCAGTGAACGCTCGTACTCCTCTCCGCGTGGGCATCCACTGCCGCGTCTTGCCCGGCTCCGCGTCGTCCCCTTCCTAGGCCTCGCCGTCGTCCACCGCCGTGGTGCTCCCGGTGCGCGTGGTCAATGTGGTCAACGACCGACTTCCATTGGAAGAGTACTGTACGTGGAGAGGCTGACAGCTGGGTCCACGACAGCCGCAAGGAAGTGCCTCCTTATTACGCAGAAAATAATTATTCCTCCACCTGACAGCGGGGACCCACCGAACGGGCCACCAGTATTTTGCGAAAAAATCATTTCCCCCTGACTGCTGGGACCCACCGGACGGGCCACCGTATTTCGCGAAAAAAACGTTCCCCCCGCTGTCAGCTCGGACCCGTCGGAAGTGCCTCCTTATTACGCACAAAAAATGAATACTCCCCCGGCTAGCTGGGACCCACCTTGGTGGGAAGCTGACTTGTGGGCCTACTAAGTTGACGGGGACGAAGGGCTTTGTCAACTTAGTCAATATGAACGATTCTAGCTCCAGTGACCGTACGATGTCCATCCAACGGCCGTAGTGCTTCTCCAACCTCTGGTCTTCTTGCTCGAGCCGCCCAAAGCAGCGCCGGTCGTGTCGCATGCTCCTTCCTCCCGTGGCCGGCTATGCTGCCGGAGAGGCCTCACCGCCCCCTACTATTCCCACCGCTGGCCAGGCCCTGCGACGACGGCAGCCTCACACCGCAGCCGAACCAGTGAACCCCCGTACTATTCTCCTCGCGGGCTTCCACTGTCGCGTCTTCCCCGGCTCCGCGTCGTCCCCTTCCTAGGCCTCGCCGTCGTCCACCGCCGTGGTGCTCTCCGTGCGGCGTGGTCAACGTGGTCAAGGAACGACTTCCATCGAAAGAGTACTGAATGTGGAGAGGCTGACAGCTGGGTCCACGGTCACAACCCAGTTCTTTTGTGATTTGCCAAGCAAGTCGCTTTGTCAGGCCTGTTGGGCTGCAAATCTTTCAAGACGAGGAGAGCTTTCATTCGGCTGGCCGAGAAAATGGCCCATCAGTAGTGAGAAATGGGTTGTACATTTTTAAAACACATCAAACCGACAATTAGTTTCAAATATCTTTTTTTTATTTCAAGATTTTAAATTACATTAATTTTTATGCATGGAGATTTTGTTGGATTTTATATTGATTAACATTTATTTTTTAAATCAGTTTGAACGTGAGTCGAAATTTTGGGATTAAAACCAGTTCGATCCGCACCGAAATATGCAAAATTCCGTATAATTTTTGAACCATGGCCACAATATGGGCTGTAATGCTAACAAAAAGAATATGGGCTAAAAAAACCTTAAGAATTAGCAAATGGGCTGTAATTATTAGAAATAATGGCAGATGGGATGTATGTTGTTTTCCACATAATTGAGGCTTTCCTAAAAAAAGGTTGACGCACAAGCACTGACTGTTGGATGTCCATCCAACGGCGGTCGTGCTTCTTCAATCTCTGCTCTTCCTGCTCCAGCCGCTCAAACAAGCGTCGGCGGGAATGCCTGCTCCCTCCTCCCTGCGGCCGGCTATGCTGCCGTGCAGGCCTCACCGCCCCACCGTACTCCCATCGCTGGCCTAGCCATCCCTCTACTCACCCACACCTGCTGTTATTCTCCGGCGACGGCAGACGAACCAGTAAACCCTCGTACAGTCATACTCCCCTCCGCGTGGGAAACAACTGCCGAGTCTTCCCTGCCTCCGGGTCGTCCCCTTCCTAGGACTCGCCATCGTCCACCGCCGTGGTGCTCTCGGCGCGGCGTGGTCAATGTGGTCAACGACCGACTTCCATCGGAAGAGTACTGTGCGTGGAGACGCTAACAGCTGGGTCCACGCCCGCAGCAAGGAAGTGCCTCCTTATTACGCGCAAAATAATTATTCATCCACCTGACAGCGGGGACCCACCGAACGGGCCACCGTATTTTGCCAAAAAAAACGTTTCCCCCTGACTGATGGGACCCACCAGCTACACCTTCGCACGCAAGGAAGTGCGTCCGGGCAAAAAAAACAAAACGATTCGCCCCCCTGACTGCTGGGACCCACCAGCTACATCTTCGCACGCAAGGAAGTGCCTGACAGTCGGGACCCACCTGGTCGAAGCGTACGCAGCGTTGTCATTCTGGTCGCGAATGTGTACGTACATATATACTGGTGGATGTAGAGGCGTGCACGTGTCGTAGTAGAGGCGCGCACGTAGCATGTACACGTACGTACATCGGCCAGGGTGCAAGAAAGAAAATATGGCCACGTATGTGTACATACGGGCGGGGTCTCGAACGCCTACTCGCGCATATGTATGGCGAGAGCTCGTTGACATGGCTGGGTCGGAACGGAGAAACAGCATCATCATTGTGTTCATGGGGAGGCAACGGAATGCGTCGTGTTCATCGAGAGGCAACGGAACGCGTGGGAGCCAACCGGCTGGGTCAGAATGGAATGCGTGCTCGTGTTCATCGGGAGGGCTTGGACGGAACAGGCGATGGAAACGAGGCCTGGCGTATCGCAGAACGGAGGAAACGGCCTTGTGTTCGACCGGCCACGTTCAAAACGGGATCCTGTTCATCGGGAGGGGTCTGGCGTACCACAAAACGGACAAAATGGACCTGCTACGGTCGAAAGGGGGTCCTGTTGATCGGGAGGGGTGTAGCGTACCGCAAAACGGACGAAACGGACCTCCTACGGTCGAAATGGGGGTCCTTTTGATCGGGAGGGGTGTGGTGTACCGCAAAACGGACGAAACGGACCTCCTACGGTCGAAACGGGGGTCCTGTTCATCGGGAGGGGTGTGGCGTACCGCAAAACGGGACTCCACGGGATACTGTTCATCTCCACCATCGACCTCCTCCAGCCTCCACGGGCTCCTGTTCATCCAGCCTCCACCGCACGCTACTCCACCGGCTACTGTTCAACCACCCCTCCATTGTCTATTGTTCATCCAACCCTCCACACCACGGGGTCCTGTTCAACCACCCCTCCACGGGCCCCCCTCCACCGTCTACTGTTCATCCAGCCCTCCACGCCACAGGGTCCTGTTCAACCACCCCTCCACGAGCACTCCTCCACCGTCTACTATTCATCCAGCCCTCCACCACACCACGGGGTCCTCTTCATCCAGAGGCAACGCCACCGCTCACTGTTCATCCACCCCCCCCCCCAACGCTCACTGTTCATCCAATCGATCGGCTTCAGTTAGCAGTAGTAGCGAAGGAATCGCTCGACAGGGTTCAGTTAACAGCCATCGATCGATCGCTCGGGTTTAGTAACGCGTAGCCTGCAGTGCAATCGCTCGGGTTCAGTTAGAGCCCAACGCCTCGCTCGGGTTCAGTTAGAGCCAACGCCTCGCACACACGTGCGTACGTGTACGAGAGAAATGCGCATCGCTCGGCCCCCGACCTCCCACCGTAACCAGGAACTCCCCGAAATTTTCCTCCCCCTCGCTTCTACCATGGTTTTTTCCATCATGGACGGCCCAAAGAATGTCATGCAGCAGCTTCTCCGGCCCGCCCAGGACGAAAAACCCATTTTTTGTCATGATTTTTTGTCATAGAAGTAGGAGCCCGCCACATCTATGATGATACCGGATTTTGTCACCATTATCGTCATAGAAGTGTCATATGTATGACAGAAAAAAAATTCATTCGGCCCAAAATGTCACGGATGTGTCTTTTTTTTGTAGTGGGGGTGGCGCCCCCTCTTTCCTTCTCCCCTCTTACTCCTTTGCTCCTTCTCCCTCTCTTGGAAGGAAGGGGACTCCAACTAGGATTGGGAATCCTAGTTGGACTCCCCATGGTGCGCGCCCCCTTGGTCGGCCTCCGACTCCTCCCCCTCCTTTATATACGTGGGAGGGGCACCCCAAAGGACACACAAGTTTCTCTTAGCCATGTGCGGCGCCCCCCTCCACAGTTACACACCACGATCATATCATCGTAGTGCTTAGGCAAAGCCCCGTGCCAGTAACTTCATCATCACCATCACCACGCCGTCATGCTGACGGAACTCTCCCTCAGCCTCAACTCGATCAAGAGTTCGAGGGACGTCATCGAGCTGAACGTGTGTTGAACGCGGAGGTGCCGTACGTTCGGTGCATAGATCAGTTGGATCGCTAAGATGTTCAACTACATCAACCGCGTTACTAAACGCTTCCGCGTTCGGTCTACGAGGGTACGTGGACACACTCTCCCCGCTCGTTGCTATGCTTCTCCTAGATAGATCTTGCGTGATCGTAGGATTTTTTTTGAAAAACTATGTTCCCCAATAGTGGCATCACAGCCAGGTCTATTCTATATGTTATATGCACGAGTAGAACACAAAGAGTTGTGGGCGATAATAGTCATACTGCTTACCAACAACATCTTACTTTGATTTGGCGGTATTGTTGGATGAAGCGGCCCAAACCGACATTACATGACCGCGTTCATGAGACTGGTTCTACCGACGTGCTTCGCACACAGGTGGCTAGTGGGTGTCTGTTTCTCCAACTTTAGTTGAATCGAGTTTGACTATGCCCAGTCCTTGTTGAAGATTAAAACAACACACTTGAAGAAAAATCGTTGTGGTTTTGATGCGTAGGTAAGAAGGTTTTTGCTAGAAGCCCGTAGCAGCCACGTAAAACTTGCAACAACAAAGTAGAGGACATCTAACTTGTTTTTGCAGGGCTTGCTATGATGTGATATGGTCAAGACGTGATGATATATAAATTGTTGTCTGAGATGATCATGTTTTGTAAAAGTTATCGGCAACTGGCAGGAGACTTATGGTTGTTGCTTTATTGTATGAAATGCGATCGACATGTAATTGCTTTACTTTATCACTAAGCGGTAGCAATAGTCCTAGAAGCAATAGTTGGCGAGATGACAACGATGCTACGATGGAGATCAAGGTGCCAAGCCGGTGACGATGGTGATCATGACGGTGCTTTGGAGATGGAGATCAAAGGCACAAGATGATGATGGCCATATCATATCACTTATTTTACTTGCATGTGATGTTTATCCTTTATGCATCTTATTTTGCTTAGTACGGCGGTAGCATTATAAGATGATCTCTCACTAAAGTTCAAGGTACAAGTGTGTTCGTCATGCTAAGATACCACATGATGATCGGGTGTAATAAGCTCTACGTTCACATACAACAGGTGCAAGCCAGTTTTGCACACGCAGAATACTCGGGTTAAACTTGATGAGCCTAGCATATGCAGATATGCCCTCGGAACACTAAGACCGAAAGGTCGAACGTGAATCATATAGTAGATATGATCAACATAGTGATGTTCACCATTGAAAACTAATCCATATTGATGACCCACAAGTATAGGGGATCTATCGTAATCCTTTCGATAAGTAAGAGTGTCGAACCCAACGAGGAGCACAAGGAAATGATAAGCGGTTTTCAGCAAGGTATTCACGGCAAGTACTGAAATAATTGGTAACAGATAGTTTTGTGACAAGATAAATTGTAACGAGCAACAAGTTACAAAAGTAAATAAAGTGCAGCAAGGTGGCCCAAACCTTTTTGTAGCAAAGTACAAGCCGGAACAAACTCTTATATAAGGAAAATCGCTCCCGAGGACACATGGGAATTATCGTCAAGCTAGTTTTCATCACGTTCATATGATTCGCGTTCGGTACTTTGATAATTTAATATGTGGGTGGATCGGCACTTGGGTGCTGTTCTTACTTGAACAAGCATCCCACTTATGATTAACCTCTATTGCAAGCATCCGCAACTACAACAAAAGTATTAAGGCAAACCTAAACATAGGATGAAACATATGGATCCAAATCAGCCCCTTACGAAGCAACGCATAAACTAGGGTTTAAGCTTCTGTCACTCTAGCAACCCATCATCTACTTATTACTTCCCAATGCCTTCCTCTAGGCCCAAATAATGGTGAAGTTTTATGTAGTCGACGTTCACATAACACCACTAGAGGCTAGACAACATACATCTCGTCAAAATATCGAACGAATACCAAATTCACATGACTACTAATAGCAAGACTTCTCCCTTGTCCTCAGGAACAAACGTAACTACTCATAAAGCATATTCATGTTCATAATCAGAGGGGTATTAATATGCATAAAGGATCTGAACATATGATCTTCCACCAAATAAACCAACTAGCATCAACTACAAGGAGTAATCAACACTACTAGCAACCTACTAGCACCAATCCCGGACTTGGAGACAAGAATTGGATACAAGAGATGAACTAGGGTTTGGAGATGAGATGGTGTTGGTGACGATGTTCATGGAGATTGCCCTCTCCCGATGAGAGGAGCGTTGGTGATGATGACGACGATGATTTCCCCCTCCCGAAGGGAAGTGTCCCCGGCAGAACAGCTCTGCCGGAGCCCTAGATTGGTTCCGCCAAGGTTCCGCCTCATGGCGGCGGAGTCTCGTCCCGAAAGGTTGCTTCTTATTTTTTTCTCAATGAAAGACTTCATATAGAAGAAGGTGGGCGTCGGAGAGTCACCAGGGGGCCCACGAGGTAGGGGGCGCGCCCTAGGAGGGCGCCCCACCCTCGTGGACAGGGTGTGGGCCCCTTGGCCTTCATCTTTGGCGAGGATTTTTTATTATTTATTGTAAGGTATTCCGTGGAGTTTTAGGAATTTTGGAGTTGCGCAGAATAGGTCTCTAATATTTGCTCCTTTTCCAGCCCAGAATTCCAGCTGCCGGCATTCTCCCTCCTTATGTAAACCTTGTAAAATAAGAGACAATAGCCATAAGTATTGTGACATAACGTGAAATAACATCCCATAATGCAATAAATATCGATATAAAAGCATGATGCAAAATGGATGTATCAACTCCCCCAACCTTAGACCTCGCTTGTCCTCAAGCGAAAAGCCGATAACGATAAATATGTCCCCATGTTTAGAGGTAGAGGTATCAAAAAAAATAAAATACGGACATGAAGGCATCATGATTATTCTCATAACAACAACATATATAGATTTGTCATATGATTACTTATGTTCAAGTGATGATCTATTCACAAAGCAAAAGTATGAATCAGAAACCTTATTGAGAACCAACAAACTATAATCTCAGTCACTGAAGCAATTGCAATTTATCATAACATCAGAAAGAGTCCATGTCAGAGCTTAAAAGCAAGTCCACATACTCAACTATCATCTAGTCCTTCATAATTGCTAACACTCACACAATACTTGTGGTTATAGAGTTTTAATCGGACACAGAGAAAGATAGGGGCTTATAATTTTGCCCCACAACCTTTTACCTCAAGGGTAATGTCAACAAGAATAACTCATGCTCCCCTACATCCAATTAGATATATATATATATATATATATATATATATATATATATATATATATATATATATATATATATATATATCAGGTTCTTTCCAATCATGTTGGGCTTGCCAAAGGATAAAATGAAAAAGGAAAGGTGAGGATCACCATGACTCTTGCATAAGGTAGAAGATAATAATAAAAGATAGGCCCATCGCAGAGGGAAGCAGAGGTTGCCATGCGCTTTTATGGTTGGATGCACAAAATCTCAATGCGAAACAATGTCACTTTATATTGCCCCTTGTGATATGAACCTTTATTATGCAGTCAGTCGCTTTTATTACTTCCACATCACAAGATCGTATAAAGCTTATTTCTCCCACACCAATCAATCATACATATTTAGAGCAATTTTTATTGCTTTGCACCGATGACAACTTACTTGAAGGATCTTACTCAATCCATAGGTAGATATGGTGGACTCTCATGGCAAAACTGGTTTAAGGGTATTTGGAAGCACAAGTAGTATCTCTACTTGGTGCTGAGAATTTGGCTAGCATGAGGGGGAAAGGAAAGCTCAACATGTTAGAGGATCCATGACAACATACTTTATCTCAGATATAAGAAAACATAACTCATTACGTTGTCTTCCTTGTCCAACATCAACTCTTTTAGCATGTCATATCTATATGTGAAACCTCTCTTTCCTTATTACTTCTTATTAATTGCAACGATGACCAAAGCTACGTCTGCCAACCCCCAACAACTTTTAATCATCATACTCTTTCTATGTGAAGTCATTACTCTCAATAATATCAATATGAACTTTTGTTTCTTTTTATTCTTTTTCTTATTTTTCTTTTATTCACCCAAGATCATAGCAAGAAAATCAAGTCCTTGACTCAACACTAATCTTTATTATATAGCACACGGACTCGATTACATAGAGAGATCATAAAGCAAAGCTCAAAACTAGAGCATGCCATAAAATTTATTCTACTAGATCGAAATACTACTAATAGGATTGATCTAAGAAAAACGGTAAAGATAGGAGTGTGATGGTGATACGATACCGGGGCACCTCCCCCAAGCTTGGCAGTTGCCAAGGGGAGTCGCCATACCCATGTGATTATGTCTCCTTCTTTGTTAGTGATGAGGGTGGTGGTGATGTTGATGATGCGGGCTTGTCATCCACCTTCCATGTCATAGGCTCACCATCATAGAAGGATAATCGAGTCTCCGGAATCCTCAAATCTGCAGCCAAACTCATCCTTTTGAATCTATATTCATACTCACAGTTTTGATTTTGTAGGTCATAGATTTGGGCTTGGAGGTGCTCAATCTTCTCATGTAGCTTGAAGATGGCCTCCTCGGTGTTCTTGGCATCCGGCTTGTAGTTGTTGATAAACTCCGTGAGCATCGTGTGGCTAGTGTTGATTCCACGCTCCACCATCCCCTGGCACTTGTAAACTTGTTGCTCCATTGTTTCGAGCCTCGCCTCCATGCTTCCGGTTCCCTTTGGTCCCTCAGCATCGCGGATGTGCAGCAACCCATCACGCATCTCAATGGTTTGAGGGTGTCGCAACATCTCCGCGAGGTAAGGGTTGATGACGTTCTCGAAGAACTTGTCCTTGGAGGCACTTGGGGACGTCATGATGATCTAGATCTGTCAGAAAAACAACTCGAAACAAAAACAGTAGATATTTGCGTGATATAGGAGTCAAAACCTTCGGGAGAATATATAGTGAATTTTTACCGACAAAAATACGTACTGTGCAAGAAAACAGAGTCCGGAAGGCACACGAGGTGCTCACGAGGTAGGGGGCGCGCCCAGGGGGTAGGGCGCGCCCTCCACCCTCGTGGGGCCCTCGTGTCCTTCCCGGACTACTACTTATTTTTCTATTTTTCTAAATATTCCAAAACGGAGAAATATTTCCTTAAAAATTGTTTTGGAGTCGGTTTACTTACCGTACCACATACCTATTCCTTTTCGGAGTCTGAAATGTTCTGGAAAGTTTCTCTTATGTATTCCTCCGGGGTTACGGTTTCAATAATATTGGTTTCAACATTTATGGGTTTGCCTGAGATATAATGTTTAATTCTTTGACCGTTTAACACCTTCGAAGTTGTTGATCTTTATGGCACCGGAATGATAGACCTCCTCGATAACGTAGGGACCTTCCCATTTAGAGAGAAGTTTTCCTGCAAAAAATCTTAAACGAGAGTTGTATAGCAATACATAATCACCTACATTAAACTCACGCTTTTGTATCCTTTTGTCATGCCATCTTTTAACTTTTTCTTTAAAAAACTTGGCATTTTCATAAGCTTGGGTTCTCCATTCATCAAGTGAGCTAATATCAAATAACCTATTCTCACTGGGAAGTTTGAAATCATAGTTGAGCTCTTTAATAGCCCAATATGCCTTATGCTCTAGTTCGAGAGGTAAGTGACATGCTTTTCCATAAACCATTTTATACGGAGACATACCCATAGGATATTTATATGCAGTTCTATAGGCCCATAATGCATCATCAAGTTTCCTAGACCAATTTTTTCTAGACCTATTGACGGTCTTTTGCAGAATTAATTTGAGCTCTCTATTACTCAGTTGTACTTGACCACTAGACTGTGGATCATAAGGTGATGCAATTTTATGATTAACGTCATACTTAGCAAGCATTTTACGGAAAGCACCATGAATAAAGTGTGAACCACCATCAGTCATTAAATATCTAGGGAGTCCAAACCTCGGAAAAATAACTTCCTTAAGCATTTTAATAGAGGTGTTATGATCAGCACTACTAGTTGGAATAGCTTCTACCCACTTAGTAACATAATCAACATCAACTAAAATATGTGTATATCCGTTGGAGGCACGAAAAGGTCCCATATAATCAAAGCCCCAAACATCAAATGGTTCAATAACAAGTGAATAATTCATAGGCATTTCTTGACGTCTACTAATATTACCAATTCTTTGGCATTCATCACAAGACAAGACAAACTTACGGGCATCCTTGAAGAGAGTAGGCCAATAAAAACCGGATTGCAACACCTTATGTGCAGTTTTATCTCCAGCGTGGTGTCCTCCATAAGCTTCGGAATGACACTTGTGTAGGATCTGTTCCTGTTCATGCTCAGGTACACAACGTCTAATAACACCATCTACTCCTTTATAAAGATGTGGGTCATCCCAAAGTTATGTCTCAAATCATAGAAGAACTTTTTCTTTTGCTGGTATGTGAAACTAGGTGGTATGAATTTAGCAACAATATAATTAGCATAATCAGCATACCAAGGAGTACTACGAGAAGTACTTATGACATTTAAGTGTTCATCAGGAAAGCTATCATCAATAGGTAGTGGGTCATCAAGAACATTTTCAAACCTAGACAAGTTGTCTGCAACGGGGTTCTCAGCTCCCTTTCTATCAACAATATGCAAATCAAATTCTTGTAGCAAGAGGACCCATCTAATAAGTCTAGGTTTAGCTTCTTTCTTCTCCATAAGATATTTAATAGCAGCATGATCAGTGTGAATAGTTACTTTAGAATCAACAATATAAGGTCTGAACTTATCACAAGCAAGTACAACTGCTAAAAGTTCTTTTTCAGTAATAGCATAACTTCTTTGAGCATTGTCTAGAGTCTTACTAGCATAATGGATAACATTTAATTTCTTATCGACTCTTTGCCCTAGAACAGCACCTACAGCATAATCACTAGCATCACACATAATTTCAAAGGGTAAATTCCAATCAGGTGGCTGAACAACAGGTGCAGAGACTAATGCTTTCTTAAGTATTTCAAATGCTTCTACACAATCATTATCAAATACAAATGGTATATCTTTTTGTAATAAATTAGTCCGAGGCCGAGAAATTTTTGAGAAGTCCTTAATGAACCTCCTATAAAATCCGGCGTGACCAAGGAAACTTCTTATACCTTTGATGTCCTTGGGACATGGCATCTTTTCAATAGCATCAACCTTGGCTTTATCAACTTCAATACCTCTTTCAGAAACTTTATGCCCCAAGACAATACCTTCATTAACCATAAAGTGGCACTTTTCCCAATTCAAGACAAGATTAGTTTCTTCACATCTCTGCAAAACTCGATCAAGATTGCTCAAGCAATCATCAAAATAAGATCCATAGACGGAAAAATCATCCATGAAAACCTCGCAAATCTTTTCACAAAAGTCAAAGAATATAGCCATCATGCATCTTTGAAAGGTAGAAGGTGCATTACATAAACCAAAAGGCATACGTCTATAAGCAAAGGTACCAAAAGGGCATGTAAAAGTAGTCTTTGATTGATCTTTAGCCGACACAGGTATTTGAGAGAAACCAGAATAACCATCTAGAAAGCAATAGTGTGTATTTTTGCATAATCTTTCTAGCATTTGATCGATAAAAGGTAAGGGGTAATGATCTTTCTTAGTAGCCTTATTTAATTTACGGAAATCAGTTACCATGCTATAACCTGTAATAATTCTTTGTGGGATTAATTCATCTTTATCATTAGGAACAAGAGTAATACCTCCCTTCATAGGGACACAATGGACAGGACTTACCCACTGACTATCAGCAACGGGATAAATTATACCTGCCTCTAGAAGATTTAGTATTTCTTTTCTCACCACTTCTTTCATTTTAGGATTCAGACGTCGTTGAGGATCACGAACTGTTTTGGTGTCGGCTTCCAAATTTATTTTATGTTGACATAGAATGGGACTAATGCCCTTAAGATCATCAAGAGTATATCCAATAGCAGCACGGTGCTTCTTCAGAGTTTTCAATAATCTTTCTTCTTCATGGTCTGAAAGGTTAGCACTAATAATAACAAGATATATCTTCTTTTCATCAAGATAAGCATATTTAAGATTATCAGGCAGCGGTTTAAGCTCAAACACGGGATCACCCTTAGGTGGAGGAAGATCCCCTAGGATTTCAACAGGCAAATTGTGTTTCAGAATAGCTTCTTGTTTAAAGAATACTTCATCTATTTCCCTTCTTTCATTCATAAACATATCATTTTCATGGTCTAGAAAATATTGTTCTAAAGGATAACTAGGAGGGACGACAATAGAAGCAAGACCAATAATTTCATCCTTACTAGGCAATTCTTCACGGTGTTGTTTACTAAATTTAGAGAAATTAAACTCATGGGTCATATCATCCAAGCCAATAGTAACAACATTCTTTTCGCAGTCTATCTTAGCATAACAGTATTCAAGAAGGGTCTACCAAATATAATGGGACAAAAGCTATCTTGTGGGGAACCAAGAACAAGAAAATCAGCAGTATATTTTGTTTTCCCACACAAGACTTCAACATCTCTAACAATTTGAATTGGTGATATAGTATCTCTATTGGCAAGTTTAATTGTGACATCAATTTCTTCTAACTCAGTAGGTGCAATATCATGCATAATTTCTTTGTATAAGTCAATAGGTATTACACTAGCACTAGCACCCATATCACATAAGCCATGATAACAATGATCTCCTATTTTAACAGAAATAACAGGCACGCCTACCACAGGTCTATGTTTATCTTTAGCACAAGGTTTAGCAATTCTAGCAGTTTCACCGCAGAACTGAATAACATGCCCATCAATATTATCAGCCAAGAGATCTTTAACAATAGCAATATTAGGTTCTACTTTAACTTGCTCAGGAGGTGTATAAGTTCTAATATTGCTTTTACGAACCACAGTTGAAGCTTTAGCATGATCCTTTATTCTAATAGGAAAAGGTGGTTTCTCAACATAAGAAGTAGGAACAATAGGATCATTATAAGTGACAGTCTTTTTTTCAACTTTAATAGGTGCAGCTACTTTTACTTCTATGGGAGGATGATATTTAAACCACTTCTCCTTAGGGAGATCAACATAAATAACAAAAGATTCACAGAAAGAAGCTACTATCTTAGAGTCAAGTCCATATTTAGTGCTAAACTTACGGAAAATATCGGTATCCATAAAAGACTTAACACAATCAAACTTAGGTGTCATACCTGACTCCTTACCTTCATCGAGATCCCAATCTTCAGAGTTGCGTTTAATTCTATCCAATAAGTCCCATTTAAATTCAATAGTCTTCATCATAAAAGAGCCAGCACAAGAAGTATCGAGCATGGTGTGATTATTTTCAGAAAGCCGATCATAAAAGTTTTGAATAATTGTCACTCTTGGGAGCTCATGATTGGGGAATGAATATAACATTGATTTAAGCCTCCCCCAAGCTTGAGCGATGCTTTCTCCTTCGCGAGGCCAAAAATTATATGTATAATTGCGATCACGATGAACAAGATGCATAGGATAATACTTTTGATGAAATTCCAATTTCAATCTCTATAGTTCCATGATCTCGTATCATCACATAGCCTATACCATGTCAATGCGTATCCCTTCAAAGATAAAGGGAAGACCTTCTTCTTAGCAACATCATCGGGTATACCTGCAAGCTTAAATAATGCACAAACTTCATCCACATATATTAGGTGCTCATCAAGATGCTTTGTTCCATCTCCTGTAAAAGGATTAGCTAGTAGTTTTTCTATCATACCCGAAGGAAATTCAAAAGGAATTTCATTTTCAATAGGTTCAGTAGATTGAGGAGCAACTCTTTGCTCTACTGGTCGGGATGAAGATACCCCGAACAAGCCCCTCAGAGGATTGCTTTCCATTGTAACAAGTGACAGTAAATTTCAGCACACTATATAAATTTTTCCTTACCAAATTCCACCTACCAAAGGCGCTACACTCCCCGGCAACGATGCCAGAAAAGAGTCTTGATGACCCACCAGTATAGGGGATCTATAGTAGTCCTTTTGATAAGTAAGAGTGTCGAACCCAACGAGGAGCAGAAGGAAATGATAAGCGATTTTCAGCAAGGTATTCTCTGCAAGTACTGAAATAATTGGTAACAGATAGTTTTGTGACAAGATAAATTGTAATGAGCAACAAGTTACAAAAGTAAATAAAGTGCAGCAAGGTGGCCCAAACCTTTTTGTAGCAGAGTACAAGCCGGAACAAACTCTTATATAAGGAAAATCGCTCCCGAGGACACATGGGAATTATCGTCAAGCTAGTTTTCATCACGTTCATATGATTCGCGTTCGGTACTTTGATAATTTAATATGTGGGTGGATCGGCACTTGGGTGCTGTTCTTACTTGAACAAGCATCCCACTTATGATTAACCTCTATTGCAAGCATCCGCAACTACAACAAAAGTATTAAGGCAAACCTAAACATAGGATGAAACATATGGATCCAAATCAGCCCCTTACGAAGCAACGCATAAACTAGGGTTTAAGCTTCTGTCACTCTAGCAACCCATCATCTACTTATTACTTCCCAATGCCTTCCTCTAGGCCCAAATAATGGTGAAGTTTTATGTAGTCGAAGTTCACATAACACCACTAGAGGCTAGACAACATACATCTCGTCAAAATATCGAACGAATACCAAATTCACATGACTACTAATAGCAAGACTTCTCCCTTGTCCTCAGGAACAAACGTAACTACTCATAAAGCATATTCATGTTCATAATCAGAGGGGTATTAATATGCATAAAGGATCTGAACATATGATCTTCCACCAAATAAACCAACTAGCATCAACTACAAGGAGTAATCAACACTACTAGCAACCTACTAGCACCAATCTCGGACTTGGAGACAAGAATTGGATACAAGAGATGAACTAGGGTTTGGAGATGAGATGGTGCTGGTGAAGATGTTGATGGAGATTGCCCTCTCCCGATGAGAGGAGCGTTGGTGATGACGACGACGATGATTTCCCCCTCCCGGAGGGAAGTGTCCCCGGCAGAACAGCTCTGCCGGAGCCCTAGATTGGTTCCGCCAAGGTTCCGCCTCGTGGCGGCGAAGTCTCGTCCCGAAAGGTTGCTTCTTTTTTTTCTCGACGAAAGACTTCATATAGCAGAAGATGGGCGTCGGAGAGTCACCAGGGGGGCACGAGGTAGGGGGGCGCCCCCACCCTCGTGGACAGGGTGTGGGCCGCCTAGCCTTCATCTTTGGCGAGGATTTTTTATTATTTATTGTAAGGTATTCCGTGGAGTTTCAGGACTTTTGGAGTTGTGTAGAATAGGTCTCTAATATTTGCTCCCTTTCCAGCCCAGAATTCCAGCTACCGGCATTCTCCCTCCTTATGTAAACCTTGTAAAATAAGAGAGAATAGCCATAAGTATTGTGACATAACGTAAAATAACAGCCCATAATGCAATAAATATCGATATAAAAGCTTGATGCAAAATGGATATATCACATATCACGTGATGATCGGACATAGTTTAGTTGATATGGATCACATGATCATTTAGATGACTAGAGGGATGTCTATCCAAGTGGGACTTTTTAAGTAATATGACTAACTGAACATTAATTTATCGTGAACTTAGTACCTGATAGTATTTTGCATGTCTATGTTGTTGTAGATCAATGGCCCGTGCTACTGTTCGTTTGAATTTTAATGTGTTCCTAGAGAAAGCTAAGTTGAAAGATGATGGTAGCAACTGCATGGACTGGGTCTGTAACTTGAGGATTATCCTCATTGCTGCACAGAAGAATTACGTCCTGAAAGCACCGCTAGGTGCAAGACCCGCTGCAGGAGCAACACCGGACGTTATGAACGTTTGGCAGAGCAAAGCTGATGACTACTCGATAGTTCAGTGTGCCATGCTTTACGGCTTAGAATCGGGACTTCAACGATGTTTTGAACGTCATGGAGCATATGAGATATTCTAGGAGTTGAATTTAATATTTCAAGCAAAAGCCCAGATTGAGAGATATGAAGTCTCCAATAAGTTCTACAGCTGCAAAATGGAGGAGAATAGTTCTGTCAGTGAACATATACTCAGAATGTCTGGGTACCACAACCACTTGACTCAACTGGGAGTTAACCTTCCTGATGATAGTGTCATTGACAGAGTTCTTCAATCACTACCGCCAAGCTACAAAAGCTTCATGATGAACTATAATATGCAAGGGATGGGTAAGACAATTCCCGAGCTCTTTGCAATGCTAAAGGTTGCGGAGATGGAAATCAAGAAGGAGCAACAAGTGTTGATGGCTAACAAGACCACTAGTTTCAAGAAAAAGGGGCAAAGGTAAGAAGGGGAACTTCAAGAAGAACGGCAGGCAAGTTGTTGCTCAAGTGAAGAAGCCCAAGTCTGGACCTAAGCCTGAGACTGACTGCTTCTACTGCAAATGGACTGATCACTTGAAGCAGAATTGCCCCAAGTATTTGGCGGATAAGAAGGATGGCAAAGTGAAAGGTATATTTGATATACATGTTATTGATGTGTACCTTACTAATGCTCGTAGTAGCGCCTGGGTATTTGATACTGGTTCTGTTGCTCATATTTGCAATTCGAAACAGGGGCTACGAATTAAACGAAGATTGGCTGAGGACGAGGTGATGACGCGCGTGGGAAATGGTTCCAAAGTCAATGTGATCGCCCTCGGCACACTACCTCTACATCTACCGTCGGGATTAGTTTTAGACCTGAATAATTGTTATTTGGTGCCAGTGTTAAGTATGAACATTATATCTGGATCTTGTTTGATGCAAGACGGTTATTCATTTAAATCATAGAATAATTGTTGTTCTATTTATATGAGTAATATCTTTTATGGTCATGCACCCTCGATGAGTGGTCTATTTTTGTTGAATCTCAATAGTAGTGACACACATATTCATAATATTGAAGCCAAAAGATGCAAGGTTAATAATGATGGTGCAACTTATTTGTGGCACTACCGTTTAGGTCATATTGGTGTAAAGCGCATGAAGAAACTCCATGCTGATGGGCTTTTGGAATCACTTGATGCTTGCGAACCATGCCTCATGGGCAAGATGACTAGGACTCCGTTCTCTGAAACAATTAAACGAGCCACTGACTTGTTGGAAATAATACATACTAATGCATGTGGTCCGATGAGTGTTGAGGCTCGTGGCGGGTATCGTTATTTTCATACCTTCACAGATGATTTGAGCAGATATGGGTATATCTACTTGATGAAACATAAGTCTGAAACATTTAAAGAGTTCAAAGAATTTCAGAGTGAAGTGGAAAATCATCGTAACAAGAAAATAAAGTTTCTACAATCTGATCGTGGAAGTGAATATTTGAGTTACGAGTTTGGTCTTCATTTGAAACAATGCGGAATAGTTTCGCAACTCACGCCACCCGGAACACCAAGCGTAATGGTGTGTCCAAACATCGTAACCGCACTTTATTAGATATGGTGCGATCTATGATGTATCTTACTGATTTACCGCTATAGTTTTGGGGTTATGCTTTAGACACGGCTGCATTCACGTTAAATAGGGCACCATCTAAATCCGTTGAGACGACACCATATGAACCATGGTTTCGCAAGAAACCCAAGTTGTCGTTTCTTAAAGTTTGGGGCTGCGATGCTTATGTGAAAAAGCTTCAACCTGATAAGCTCGAACCCAAATTGGAGAAATGTGTCTTCATAGGATACCCAAAGGAAACTGTTGGGTACACCTTCTATCACACATCCGAAGGCAAAATATTCATTGCTAAACATGGATCCTTTCAAGAGATGGAGTTTCTCTCGAAATAAGTGAGTGGGAGGAAAGTAGAACTTGATGATGTAATTGTACCTGCTCCCTTATTGGAAAGTAGTTCATCACATAAATCAGTTCCAGTGATTCCTACACCAATTAGTGAGGAAGCTAATGATGATGATCACGAAACTTCAGATCAAGTTACTACTGAGCCTCGTAGGTCAACCAGAGTAAGATCCGCACCAGAGTGGTACGGTAATCCTGTTCTGGAGGTCATGTTACTTGACCATGGAACCTACGAACTATGAGGAAGTGATGGTGAGCCCAGGTTCCACAAAATGGCTTGAGGCCATGAAATCTGAGATGGTATCCATGTATAAGAACAAAGTGTGGACTTTGGTTGACTTGCCCGATGATCGGCAAGCCATAGAGAATAAATGAATCTTCAAGAAGAAGACTGACGCTAAAGGTAGTGATACTGTCTACAAAGCTCGACTTGTTGTGAAAGGTTTTCGACAAGTTCAAGGAGTTGACTATGATGAGACCTTCTCACCCGTAGCGATGCTTAAGTCTGTCCGAATCATGTTAGCAATTGTCGTATTTTATGATTATGAAATTTGGCAAATGGACGTCAAAACTGCATTCCTTAATGGATATCTTAAAGAAGAGTTGTATATGATGCAACCAGACGGTTTTGTCAATCCAAAAGGTGCTAACAAAGTGTGCAAGCTCCATCGGTCCATTTATGGACTAGTGCCAGCCCCTCGAAGTTGGAATATACGCTTTGATAGGGCGATAAAAGCATATGGTTTTATACAAACTTTTGGAGAAGTCTGTATTTACAAGAAAGTGAGAGGGAGCTGTGTAGCATTTCTGATATTATATGTGGATGACATATTGTTGATCGAAAATGATACAAAAATTCTGGATAGCATAAAAGGATACTTGAATAAGAATTTTTCAATGAAAGACCTCGGTGAAGCTGCATATATATTGGGCATCAAGATCTATAGAGATAGATCAAGACGCCTAATTGGACTTTCACAAAGCACATACCTTGATAAAGTTTTGAAGAAGTTCTAAATGGATCAAGGAAAGAAAGGGTTCATGCCTGTGTTACAAGGTGTGAAGTTGAGTCAGACTCAATGCCCGACCACTACAGAAGATAGAGAGAAAATGAAAGTCATTCCTTATGCTTCAGCCATAGGTTCTATCATGTATGCAATGTTGTGTACCAGACCTAATGTGTGCCTTGCTATTAGTTTAGCGGAGAGGTACCAAGGTAATCCAGGAGTGGATCACTGGACAGCGGTGTTACGTCTCTAACGTATCTACTTTTCCAAACACTTTTGCCCTTGTTTTGGACTCTAACTTGTATGATTTGAATGGAACTAACCCGGCTGACGTTGTTTTCAGCAGAATTGCCATGGTGTTATTTTTGTGCAGAAATAAAAGTTCTTGGAATGACCTGAAAATCAATGGAGATTATTTTTGGAATTAATAAAAAATACTAGCGAAAGAATCAAGGCCAGGGGGGCCACACCCTGTCCATGAGGGAGGGGGGCGCGCCCAGAGCTCCACCGACCTCAACTCCAACTCTATATATTCACGTTTGGGGAGGAAAAAATCAAAGAGAAGGATTCATCATGTTTTTCGATACGGAGCCGCCGCCAAGCCCTAATCTCTCTCGGGAGGGCTGATGTGGAGTCCGTTCGGGGCTCCGGAGAGGGGAATTCGTCGCCATCGTCATCATCAACCATCCTCGATCACCAATTTCATGATGCTCACCGCCGTGCGTGAGTAATCCCATCGTAGGCTTGCTGGACGGTGATGGGTTTGATCCCTAGTATCCACTATGTTCTGAGATTGATGTTGCTATGACTTTGCTATGCTTAATGCTTGTCACTAGGGCCCGAGTGCCATGATTTCAGATCTGAACCTATTATGTTTTCATGAATATATGTGAGTTATTGATCCTATCTTGCAAGTCTATAGTCACCTACTATGTGTTATGATCCGGCAACCCCGAAGTGACAATAATCGGGACCACTCCCGGTGATGACCGTAGTTTGAGGAGTTCATGTATTCACTATGTGTTAATGCTTTGGTCCGGTACTCTATTAAAAGGAGGCCTTAATATCCCTTAGTTTCCATTAGGACCCCGCTGCCACGGGAGGGTAGGACAAAAGATGCCATGCAAGTTCTTTTCCATAAGCATGTATGACTATATTCGGAATACATGCCTACATTACATTGATGAATTGGAGCTAGTTCTGTGTCACCCTATGTTATTACTGTTGCATGAATAATCGCATCCGGCATAATTCTCCATCACCGATCCAATGCCTACGAGCTTTTCACATATTGTCCTTCGCTTATTTACTTTTCCGTTGCCACTGTTACAATCACTACAAAACTGGTACTGTTACTTTTACCACCGTTACCGTTACTTCCATACTACTTTGCTACTAAATACTTTGCTACAGATACTAAGTTATCCAGGTGTGGTTGAATTGACAACTCAACTGCTAATACTTGAGAATATTCTTTGGCTCCCCTTGTGTCGAATCAATAAATTTGGGTTGAATACTCTACCCTCGAAAACTGTTGCGATCCCCTATACTTGTGGGTTATCAAGCGGTCAAGAACATCCTGAAATACCTGAAAAGGACTAAGGATATGTATCTCGTTTATGGAGGTGACAAAGAGCTCGTCGTAAATGGTTACGTCGATGCAAGCTTTGACACTGATCCGGATGACTCTAAGTCACAAACCGGATACGTATTTATATTGAATGGTGGAGCTGTCAGTTGGTGTAGTTCTAAGCAAGGCATCGTGGCGGGATCTACGTGTGAAGCGGAGTACATAGCTGCTTCGGAAGCAGCAAATGAAGGAGTCCAGATGAAGGAGTTCATATCTGATCTAGGTGTCATACCTAGTGCATTGGTTCCAATGAAAATCTTTTGTGACAATACTGGAGCAATTGCCTTGGCAAAGGAATCCAGATTTCACAAGAGAACCAAACACATCAAGAGACGCTTCAATTCCATCCGCGATCAAGTCAAGGAGGGAGACATAGAGATTTGCAAAATACATACGGATCTGAATATTGCAGACCCGTTGACTTAGCCTCTCTCACGAGCAAAACATGATCAGCACCAAGACTCCATGGGTGCTAGAATCATTACTATGTAATCTAGATTATTGACTCTAGTGCAAGTGGGAGACTGGAGGAAATATGCCCTAGAGGAAATAATAAAGTTGTTATTTATATTTCCTTATATCATGATAAATGTTTACTATTCATGCTAGAATTGTATTAACCGGAAACTTAGTACATGTGTGAATATATAGAAAAACAGAGTGTCCCTAGTATGCCTCTACTTGACTAGATCGTTAATCAAAGATGGTTAAGTTTCCTAGCCATAGACATGTGTTGTCTTTTGATGAACGGGATCATATCATTAGAGAATGATGTGATGGACAAGACCCATCCGTTAGCTTAGCACTATGATCGTTTAGTTTATTGCTATTGCTTTCTTCATGACTTATACATGTTCCTATGACTATGAGATTATGCAACTCCCGAATACTGGAGGAACACTTAGTGTGCTATCAAACGTCCCAACGTAACTGGGTGATTATAAAGATGCTCTACAGGTGTCTCCGATGGTGTTTGTTGAGTTGGCATAGATCGAGATTAGGATTGTCACTCCGTGTTTCGGAGAGGTATCTTTGGGCCCTCTCGGTAATGCACATCACTATAAACCTTGCAAGCAATGTGACTAATGATTTAGTTATGGGATGATGCATTACGGAACTAGTAAAGAGACTTGCCGGTAACGAGATTGAACTAGGTATGATGATTCCGACGATCGAATCTCGGGCAAGTAACATACCGATGACAAAGGGAACAACATATGTTGTTATGCGGTTTGACCGATAAAGATCTTCGTAGAAAATGTAGGAGCCAATATGAGCATCCAGGTTCTGCTATTGGTTATTGACCGGAGATGAGTCTCGGTCATGTCTACATAGTTCTCGAACCCATAGGGTCCGCATGCTTAACGTTCGATGACAATTTGTATTATGAGTTATGTGATTTGATGACCGGAGTTTGTTCGGAGTCCCGGATGAGACTCGGACATGACGAGGAGTCTTGAAATGGTCGAGGCATAAAGATTCATATATTGGAAGGTTACATTCGGACAACGGAATGGTTCGGGTCGTTTCGGATATGTTTCGGAGTACCAGGGGTTTCCGGACCCCCCCCCCCTCGGGGAAGTTCATGGGCCTTTATGGGCCTTAGTGGAAAGGAGAGGAGGGCCACAAGGGAGCCCCCCCCCCATGGCCAGTCCGAATTGGACTAGGGAGGGGGGCAGCGCCCCCTCTTTCCTTCTCCCCTCTTCCTCCTTCCCTCCTTCTCCCTCTCTTGGAAGGAAGGGGACTCCAACTAGGATTGGGAAACCTAGTTGGGCTCCCCATGGCGCGTGCCCCCCTTGGCGAGCCTCCTCCTCCTCCCCCTCCTTTATATACGTGGGAGGGGCACCCCAAAGGATACACAAGTTTCTCTTCGCCGTGTGCGGTGCCCCCTCCACAGTTACACACCTCGATCATATCATCGTGGTGCTTAGGCGAAGCCCAGCGCTGGTAACTTCATCATCACCGTCACCACGTCGTCGTGCTGACGGAACTCTCCCTTGGCCTCAACTGGATCAAGAGCTCGAGGGACGTCATCGAGCTGAACGTGTGCTGAACGCGGAGCTGCCGTACGTTCGATGCTTGGATCAGTTGGATCGCGAAGACATTCGACTACATCAACTGTGTTACTAAACTTTTCCACTTTCGGTCTACGAGGGTACGTGGACACACTCTTGCCGCTCGTTGCTATGCTTCTCCAACACTACAATGATGTGGTAATCAGAGACTTTGTAGAAGTTGATGACATGTTGTGTCTTTTTGCATAATATGATTGTCGAGGATAAGAGTGATGGGGCAAACCCACCCCATGATTTTGACTAGCCTAGAGAACAAGTCAATTTCCCAGAACTACAAGATGCATATAAGCTTTCCAATCTTCTGTAGATGCATCAGAATCTTTGAGATCATCAGGTGCACGCGCAACTACTAAGTGATCTTGTCGTACATATGTGGACCCATAATGAAAACGAAAGAGCTAATGTGTGAATTCTACACTTAAACAAAATTTATGTTCAAACTATGCATTCTTGCTACAAACAATGTTTATTACGTGCGATATTCACGTATATAATGGACATGCATGAATTTGCATGAATTTGAGAATTTATATTTGAGGTGTGTGGCTGTTCGACAACCTATATGAGGGGTCGCCCGATGTTGTTCATGTGCGCCTCGAGCTGCATTCGCCAAGTCCGGCCGTAGATGCTCTTATGAGGAAATCTCTATACTACTTAAATAGAACGTAAGGTTCCCATTTCATCTTCCTTCCCATCACCCCTTCGTCCAACCTTCCGTGTATATGATAATCAATCACTTTAATTATTTACCTTCTGAACCAATTCCACATTAATTTACTTACCAAACTTCTAATCAAAATATAAGATAATTCACAGGCTTGATGAACATTTCTTTGCACAATCGCATTATTATTGACAGGTAAATCACAAGCTAACGTACTATAATATTTATACCCCGTTGCAACGCACGGGTATTGTTCTAGTCTCTACTACTTAAAAAGAACGTAAGGTTTCCATTTCACCTCTCTTTCGTCCAACCTTCTTTATATACGTTCCACTTTTTCCTTCTCCTCTTTGATTTTTTTCATCTCACCTCTAATTTTTCTCCCATCCATTCTCACTAAAATAGAATCAATTGTCTCATGTTTTATTAACTTACCAAAATAAAACATATTTTGTTTAGTAATTCATTAAATTCTTACCAAATAAGTGCTTAACAATAAAATTGCAGGTAAATCATGGCAATTGCATAGAAGAACTTGCTAAGATTTTAGCGCATCAATAAAATAATAGACGTGCAATCACGGGCTAATATACTAGAATGTTTATACCCCCGTTGCAACGCACGGGCACGGGCAATTGTCTAGTAAAGGTTATAGATTCTCAAAAAAGAAAATCAAATTAATCTTCCCCCAAAAAAAATCAAACTAAACTAGACCCCCTCATCTCTACTACTTAAAAAGAACGTAAGGTTTCCATTTCACCTCTCTTTCGTCCAACCTTCTTTATATACGTTCCACTTTTTCCTTCTCCTCTTTGATTTTTTTCGTCTCACCTCTAATTTTTCTCCCATCCATTCTCACTAAAATAGAATCAATTGTCTCATGTTTTATTAACTTACCAAAAAAACATATTTTGTTTAGTAATTCATTAAATTCTTACCAAATAAGTGCTTAACAATAAAATTGCAGGTAAATCATGGCAATTGCATAGAAGAACTTGCTAAGATTTTAGCGCATCAATAAAATAATAGACGTGCAGTCACGGGCTAATATACTAGAATGTTTATACCCCCGTTGCAACGCACGGGCACGGGCAATTGTCTAGTCATAGTCAAAAATCTACAATGCCAGCTATGAACACCAGATTTGTGTCAAATACTCTTTAATTCCAGAACTATGGTTCTTCAAAATACCATGTGTATCCGAATATCTCTGTCTTATCACTTTTTCTATTATGTGTAATTGCTTCGAAACTGGAGTTTTTTCCCCCGATGTATTGGGTATTCGTTCTGGATTTCAATTTGAACATTTAACCTACGGCTTTGAGTTGATGGGTCCAAAAATGCATCGTAGCACGTGAGACACACGGACCAGTGGATGGCATTAGCTTCCAACATCTGTGAGACACATGGGTCAGTCGATGTCGTTAACCTCCAACATATAAACAGACGTTTTTTCGGATGAGCACTGCTTGGTGTCAACATCCTTGGTAGTTGGCACGAAACTTGCTGAGGCAAGCTTCCTGTAGATGTAGCCATCAGCCATGGAGGTGTCTCGTCACCTCCTTTCCCCTTTTCCATGTTTAACCTTATCAAGGACAACCATAAAGTACATCTATAAACCCTTTGCTTGCTGAGTAAATCTGTTTTGGTCCATTGATGGCCGGCTTAATTAATCATGATATATGAAAACGTCGTATGGTGTGGGTTAGCATGGTGATATTATTAGTGATGTAGATGGTGAATTGGTACTATTATTATTTTTTGCCATAGTTGTTGGGCCGTGCATGGTGGTACGTCCCCTGCAGTCCAGCTGTGCCCCCCACCTGAAGTTGCTCAAACTAAACGTGGTTTTCGTCCGTTTACATATGTGAATGTGAAGGTTGCTTGTGAGTTCTACTCTGCTGCAGACTGAATAATGGCTTAGTGGGTTCCATGTGTGTCTGCTCTTATGTTGCCCAAACTAGCATGCATGACTATGTACAAACGTTGTCAACACAGCAATACTGAGAAAGAACATGTGTACACACCTACCGCGTACATTAATTATATGTTCTACGGTACAAGGGGGGTGCACAAGAACTCTAGCACATGATCACTGCCAACTCCATGAATTAATTGAAGATATTCTTTTTCCGATGGTAATTGAAGATATTCAGGTAAACTCCCGCAAAAGAAAGATATTCAGGTAAACTCCCGCAAAAGAAAGATATTCAGGTAAACTAATCTAATAGTTGTGTGCATCGCATTGATGCAGAGGTCGGAGGTTTTAAACTTTTTTTTGGAGGTAAAAGAAAAACAGTCATGCCTTGGACTGAATATTACGCAATAGCGTAGATGATTATGACCGTGGCGGGCAAGGTGTTAATAGGACGCAGGTATATGAACTCCAGCAAATCGTCCGCTGATGTGAGCATCAAGGAAACGAGCAGAGCCACTAGCCGTGGTTGCTTCCAATAATTCATGCAGCATATGGGTCTCCAACAAACCAGCTCTCACGTAACCTCATGTCATTTCCAATTAGCACACTTGAACGGCCACTAGCTCTTATATATAACCAACTAAAACATGGCCCCTATCATTTATAATCCACCCTTTCCTCCATAAACAAGAAATCGCCATGAAAAAGACGGGCCACTCGAACTGCACCAAACACGGCCCTGTCAGTGACCAGGCCATCCACCTTACTTGCAAACCAAAACTTTCTGCTCCGGCAGCAGCAGTACCGGCCGTGATTAAGAAGACGCACCTCTCCTAGTCATATGTTAATCATAATAAATCGATCCCTGGCATCGCCCGGGAATCGTGATCGTGGCCAGGCAAAACCAAGCTCCGTTCCAACGGCAAGTGGTTGGGATCCGAATCGAGCTCTCGCGATGCTGCGCTTCGGTTGTTGGCAGAATACTACTTGCTCATTTTGTTTTTCCAGAGTGTACTCCTGGCCTCCTTGGTTCAGGAAGCTGCATATTGCTACAGAACATGTTCTCTCTGATTCAGGGATATGTTCTCTCTGATTCCGTTGACAACAAGCGACCAACGAATGACGTCGTGCCATTTTCCATTTTGTCGTCTGGTATGCAACTTGCTGAGAGAGCATCTTCGAGAGAGCCAAAAAATATAGTGCGCCCTTTATAGTTCTTCCACAATAATCCGTAGGTGGGGCGTTTATAGTTCTTCCTCAATAATCTGTTTTGCGTATGCATGTCTATTATATGACGAAAAAGGGTCTCCCCACTTTATATTATAAAATAACGACCACAACACAGCACAGTAGTAGCAAGGTACTAGTAAGGTTCCGGAGACCGGACCGAACAAACACAGGCACCCCCACCGGGGCTCAAACACAGTCGAAGTACAAGTACAAAGAAATCTTGCTGGGAGAACAGCACAACAATCCCCAAAATAGATCACCAAGCATTATAAACTAATCCGGCTCCAGTGGCGGCGGAGGAAGCGGCGTGACGAGTCTAGCGTCGGTGGAACGGAGCTCGACGATCATCCTATCGATGAAGAAACGGTCTTCCCGCTTGCTAAGCGGCCTCCAGAACTGTAGAAAGCCACACAATTTGTAGTCACTCGCTGAGGGATGATGTGTTCAATCGCCAATTTATTGCGGATTTTCTATAATGTCCACAACAGTGTCCCAACCAAAACCCAGAGGGAGATATGCACAGAAGCGGGAAGGGCTGGAGCCTCCGCGAACATGTCCGGTAGGTTATCATGGCACCAATTGCCACCCACCACCTCACGAAGGCACCTCCATAGGAATCTCATCGAGGGGCATGTAAAGAAAATGTGGCTCGAGTCCTCAGTGATCGAGCACAAGGGGCAAAGAACGTCAAAGGGGCCATTTCCCTTACGCACCTCCATACCGAAAGGAAGGCGGCCCCGGACTAGCTGCCCTAAGAATATTCTAATCTTCAGCGGCAATTTAATCTCCCAAAGGAGATTGAGCTCCCCCGGCCCCGGCATGGGCAAGATCGCACGATAAATCGATCTGGCGGAGAACCTGTTGGGGAACGTAGTAATCTCAAAATTTTCCTACGCACACACAAGATCATGGTGATGCATAGCAACGAGAGGGGAGAGTGTTATCTACGTACCCTCGTAGACCGAAAGCGGAAGCGTTATGACAACGCGGTTGATGTAGTCGTACGTCTTCGCGACCAGACCGATCAAGCACCGAAACTACGGCACCTCCGAGTTCTAGCACACGTTCAGCTCGATGATGATCCCCGGACTCCGATCCAGCAAAGTGTCGGGGAAGAGTTCCGTCAGCACGACGACGTGGTGACGATCTTGATGTTCTACTGTCGCAGGGTTTCGCCTAAGCACCGCTACAATATTATCGAGGATTATGGTGGAGGGGGCCACCGCACACGGCTAAGAGAACGATCACGAAGATCAACTTGTGTGTCTATGGGGTGCCCCTGCCCCCGTATATAAAGGAGTGGAGGACGGGGGAGAGAGCCGGCCCCTATGGCGCGCCCTGGAGGAGTCCTACTCCCACCGGGAGTAGGATTCCCCCCCCCCTCCAAGTAGTAGGAGTAGGAGTCAAGGAAAGGGAAGAGGGAAGAGAAGGAAGGAGGGGGCGCCGCCCCTCCCCCTAGTCCAATTCGGACTAGTCAATGGGGGGGCGGCCTGCCTCTTCGTCTCCCCTAAAGCCCAATAAGGCCCATATACTTCTTCCCCCGTATTCCCGTAACTCCCCGGTACTCCGAAAAATACCCGAACCACTCAGAACCTTTCCGATGTCCGAATATAGTCGTCCAATATATCGATCTTTACGTCTTGACCATTTCGAGACTCCTCGTCATGTCCCCGATCTCATCCGGGACTCCGAACTCCTTCGGTACATCAAAACTCATAAACTCACAATATAACTGTCATCGAAACCTTAAGCGTGCGGACCCTACGGGTTCGAGAACAATGTAGACATGACCGAGACATGTCTCTGGTCAATAACCAATAGCGGAACCTAGATTCTCATATTGGCTCCTACATATTCTAGGAAGATCTTTATCGGTCAGACCGCATAACAACATACGGTGTTCCCTTTGTCATTGGTATGTTACTTGCCCGAGATTCGATCGTCGGTATCTTAATACCTAGTTCAATCTCGTTACCGGCAAGTCTCTTTACTCATTCTGTAATACATAATCTCACAACTAACTCATTAGTTGCAATGCTTGCAAAGCTTATGTGATGTGCATTACCGAGAGGGCCCAGAGATACCTCTCCGACAATTGGAGTGACAAATCCTAATCTCGAAATACGCCAACCCAACATGTACCTTCGGAGACACCTGTAGAGCTTTTTTATAATCACCCAGTTACATTGTGACATTTGATAGCACACAAAGTGTTCCTCCGGCAAACGGGAGTTGCATAATCTCATAGTCATAGGAACATGTATAAGTCATGAAGAAAGCAATAGCAACATACTAAACGATCGGGTGCTAAGCTAATGGAATGGGTCATGTCAATCACATCATTCTCCTAATGATGTGATCCCGTTAATCAAATAATAACTCTTTTGTTCATGGTCAGGAAACATAACCATCTTCGATTAACGAGCTAGTCAAGTAGAGGCATACTAGTGACACTCTGTTTGTCTATGTATTCACACATGTATTATGTTTCCGGTTAATACAATTCTAGCATGAATAATAAACATTTATCATGATATAAGGAAATAAATAATAACTTTATTATTGCCTCTAGGGCATATTTCCTTCAGTCTCCCACTTGCACTAGAGTCAATAATCTAGTTCACATCGCCATGTGATTCAACACTAATAGTTCACATCACCATGTGATTAACACCCATAGTTCACATCTTCATGTGACCTACACCCAAAGGGTTTACTAGAGTCAGTAATCTAGTTCACATCGCTTATGTGATTAACACCCAAAGAGTACTAAGGTGTGATCATGTTTTGCTTGTGAGATAATTTTAGTCAACGGGTCTGTCACATACATATCCGTAAGTATTTTGCGAATTCTATGTCTACAATGCTCTGCACAGAGCTACTCTACCTAATTGCTCCCACTTTCAATATGTATCTAGATCGAGACTTAGAGTCATACAGATCTGTGTCAAAATTTGCATCGACGTAACTTTTTATGACGAACCTTTTGTCACCTCCATAATCGAGAAATATTTCCTTATTCCACTAAGGATAATTTTGACCGTTGTCCAGTGATATACTCTTAAATCATATTGTACTCCCTTGCTTAACACGGTGTAGGGTTTACAATAGATCTGGTACACAGCATGGCATACTTTATAGAACTTATGGTTGAGGCATAGGAAATGACTTTCATTCTCTTTCTATCTTCTGTCGTGGTCGGGCTCTGAGTCTTACTCAATTTCACACCTTGTAACACAGCCAAGAACTCTTTTCTTTGACTGTTCCATTTTGAACTACTTCAAAATATTGTCAAGGTATGTACTCATTGAAAAAACTTATCAAGCGTCTTGATCTATCTCTATAGATCTTGATGCTTAATATGTAAGCAGCTTCGCCGAGGTGTTTCTTTGAAAAACTTCTTTCAAACACTCCTTTATGCTTTGCAGAATAATTCTACATTATTTCGGATCAACAATATGTCATTCACATATACTTATCAGAAATGTTGTAGTGCTCCCACTCACTTTCTTGTAAATACAAGCTTCACCACAAGTCTGTATAAAACTATATTCTTTGATCAACTTATCAAAGCGTATATTCCAACTCCGAGATGCTTGCACCAGTCCATAGATGGATCGCTGGAGCTTGCACATTTTTTTAACACCTTTAGGATTGACAAAACCTTCTGGTTGCATCATATACAACTCTTCTTTAATAAATCCATTAAGGAATGCAGTTTTGTTTATCCATTTGCCAGATTTCATAAAATGCGGCAATTGCTAACATGATTTGGACAGACTTAAGCATAGATACGATTGAGAAACTCTCATCGTAGTCAACACCTTGAACTTGTCGAAAAGCTTTTGCGACAATTCTAGCTTTGTAGATAATAACATTACTATCAGCGTCCGTCTTCCTCTTGAAGATCGATTTAATCTCAATGGCTCGCCGATCATTGGGCAAGTCAATCAAAGTCCATACTTTGTTCTTATACATGGATCCCTTCTCAGATTTCATGGCCTCAAGCCATTTTGCGGAATCTGGGCTCATCATCGCTTCCTCATAGTTCGCAAGTTCGTCATGGTCTAGTAACATGACTTCCAGAACAGGATTACCGTACCACTCTGGTGCAGATCTCACTCTGGTTTACCTACGAGATTCGGTAATAACTTGATCTGAAGTTACATGATCATCATCATTTAGCTTCCTCACTAATTGGTGTAGTAGTCACAGGAACAGATTTCTGTGATGAACTACTTTCCAATAAGGGAGAAGGTACAATTACCTTATCAAGTTCTACTTTCCTCCCACTCACTTCTTTCGAGAGAAACACCTTCTCTAGAAAGTATCCATTCTCAGCAACGAATGTCTTGCCTTCGGATCTGTGATAGAAGGTGTACCCAACTGACTCTTTGGGTATCCTATGAAGACACATTTCTCCGATTTGGGTTTGAGCTTATCACATAAGCATCGCAATCCCAAATTTTAAGAAACGACAACTTTGGTTTCTTACCAAACCATAGTTCATACGGTGTCGTCTCAACAGATTTAGATGGTGCCCTTTTAACGTGGATGCAGCTGTCTCTAATGCATAACCCCAAAACGATAGTGGTAAATCGGTAAGAAACATCATAGATTGCACTATATCTAATAAAGTATGGTTATGACGTTCGGACACACCATTATGCTGTGGTGTTCCAGGTGGCATGAGTTTGTGAAACTATTCCACATTGTTTTAATTGAAGACCAAACTCGTAACTCAAATATTCTTCTCTACGATTAGATCATAGAAACTTTATTTTCTTGTCACGATGATTTTTCACTTCACTCTGAAATTCTTTGAACTTTTCAAATGTTTCAGACTTATGTTTCATCAAGTAGATATACCCATAACTGCTTAAATCATCTGTGAAGGTCAGAAAATAATGATACCCGCTGCGAGCCTTAACACTGATCGGATCGCATACATCAGTATGTATTATTTCCAATAAGTCAGTTGCTCGCTCCATTGTTCCGGAGAATGGAGTCTTAGTCATCTTGCCCATGAGGCATGGTTCGCAAGCATCAACTGATTCATAATCAAGTGATTCCGAAAGCCCATCAGCATGGAATTTCTTCATGCGCTTTACACCAATATGACCTAAACGGCAGTGCCACAAATAAGTTGCACTATCATTATTAACTTTGCATCTTTTGCTTTCAATACTATGAATACGTGTATCACTACGATCGAGATCCAACGAACCATTTTCATTGGGTGTGTAACCATATAAGGTTTTATTCATGTAAATAGAACAACAATTTATTCTCTTACTTAAATGAATAATCATATTGCAATAAACATGATCAAATCATATTCATGCTCAACGCAAACACCAAATAACACTTATTTAGGTTCAACACTAATCCCGAAAGTATAGGGAGTGTACGATGATGATCATATCAATCTTGGAACTACTTCCAACACACATCGTCACTTCACCCTCAACTAGTCTCTGTTTATTCTGCAACTCCTGTTTCGAGTTACTACTCTTAGCAACTGAACCAGTATCAAATACCGAGGGGTTGCTATAAACACTAGTAAAGTACACATCAATATGTATATCAAATATACCTTTGTTTATTTGCCATCCTTCTTATCCGCCAAATACTTGGGGCAGTTCCGCTTCCAGTGACCAGTCCCCTTGCAGTAGAAGCACTTAGTCTCAGGCTTAGGTCCAGACTTGGGTTTCTTCACTTGAGCAGCAACTTGCTTGTCGTTCTTTTTAAAGTTCCCCTTCTTCCCTTTGCCCTTTTCTTGAAACTAGTGGTCTTGTTAACCATAACACTTGATGTTTTTCTTGATTTCTACCTTCGTTGATTTCTGCATCGCGAAGAGCTTGGGAATCGTTTCCGTTATCCCTTGCATATTATAGTTCATCACGAAGTTCTACTAACTTGGTGATGGTGACTAGAGAATTCTGTCAATCACTATTTTATCTGGAAGATTAACTCCCACTTGATTCAAGCGATTGTAGTACCCAGACAATCTGAGCACATGCTCACTTCTTGAGCTATTCTCCTCCATCTTTTAGCTATAGAACTTGTTGGAGACTTCATATCTCCCAACTCGGGTATTTGCTTGAAATATTAACTTCAACTCCTGGAACATCTCATATGGTCCATGACGTTCAAAACGTTTTTGAAGTCCCGATTCTAAGCCGTTAAGCATGGTGCACTAAACTATCAAGTAGTCATCATATTGAGCTATCCAAACGTTCACAACGTCTGCATCTGCTCCTGCAATAAGTCTGTCACCTAGCGGTGCATCAAGGACATAATTCTTCTGTGCAGCAATGAGGATAAACCTCAGATCACGGATCCAATCCGCATCATTGCTACTAACATTTTCCAACTTAGTTTTCTCTAGGAACACATATAAAATATAGGGAAGCAACAACGCGAGCTATTGATCTACAACATAGATATGCTAATACTACCAGGACTAAGTTCATGATAAATTAAAGTTCAATTAATCATATTACTTAAGAACTCCCACCTAGATAGACATCCCTCTAATCTTCTAAGTGATCACGTGATCCATATCAACTAAACCATGTCCGATCATCACGTGAGATGGAGTAGTTTCAATGGTGAACATCACTATGTTGATCGTATCTACTATATGATTCACGCTCGACCTTTCGGTCTCCGTGTTCCGAGGCCATATCGGTATATGCTTGGCTCGTCAAGTATAACCTGAGTATTCTGCATGTGCAACTGTTTTGCACCCGTTGTATTTGAACGTAGAGCCTATCACACCCGATCATCACGTGGTGTCTCAGCACGAAGAACTTTCGCAACGGTGCATACTCAGGGAGAACACTTCTTGATAATTAGTGAGGGATCATCTTAAAATGCTACCGTCAATCAAAGCAAGATAAGATGCATAAAAGATAAACATCACATGCAATCAATATAAGTGATATGATATGGCCATCATCATCTTGTGCTTGTGATCTCCATCTCTGAAGCAACGTCATGATCACCATCGTCACCGGCGCGACACCTTGATCTCCATCGTAGCATCATTGTCGTCTCGCCAATCTTATGCTTCTACGACTATCGCTACCGCTTAGTGATAAAGTAAAGCATTACAGGGCGATTGCATTGCATACAATAAAGCGACAACCATATGGCTCCTGCCAGTTGCCGATAACTCGGTTACAAAACATGATCATCTCATACAATAAAATTTAGCATCATGTCTTGACCATATCACATCACAACAAGCCCTGCAAAAACAAGTTAGACGTCCTCTACTTTGTTGTTGCAAGTTTTACGTGGCTGCTACGGGCTTAGCAAGAACCCTTCTTACCTACGCATCAAAAACCACATAGATAGTTTGTCAAGTTGGTGTTGTTTTAACCTTCGCAAGGGCCGGGCGTAGCCACACTCGGTTCAACTAAAGTTGGAGAAACTGACACCCGCCAGCCACCTGTGTGCAAAGCACGTCGGTAGAACCAGTCTCGCGTAAGCGTACGCGTAATGTCGGTCCGGGCCGCTTCATCCAACAATACCGCTGAACCAAAGTATGACATGCTGGTAAGCAGTATGACTTATATCGCCCACAACTCACTTGTGTTCTACTCGTGCATATAACATCAACGCATAAAACCTGGCTCTGATACCACTGTTGGGGAACGTAGTAATTTCAAAATTTTCCTACGCACACACAAGATCATGGTGATGCATAGCAACGAGAGGGGAGAGTGTTATCTACGTACCCTCGTAGACCGAAAGTGGAAGCGTTATGACAAAGCGGTTGATGTAGTCGTACGTCTTCGCGACCCGACCGATCAAGCACCGAAACTACGGCACCTCCGAGTTCTAGCACACGTTCAGCTCGATGATGATCCCCGGACTCCGATCCAGCAAAGTGTCGGGGAAGAGTTCCGTCAGCACGACGGCGTGGTGACGATCTTGATGTTCTACTGTCGCAGGGCTTCGCCTAAGCACCGCTACAATATTATCGAGGATTATTGTGGAGGGGGTCACCGCACACGGCTAAGAGAACGATCACGAAGATCAACTTGTGTGTCTATGGGGTGCCCCTGCCCCCGTATATAAAGGAGTGGAGGACGGGGGAGAGAGCCGGCCCCTATGGCGCGCCCTGGAGGAGTCCTACTCCCACCGGGAGTAGGATTCCCCCCCCCCCCCTCCAAGTAGTAGGAGTAGGAGTCAAGGAAAGGGAAGAGGGAAGAGAAGGAAGGAGGGGGCGCCGCCCCTCCCCCTAGTCCAATTCGGACTAGTCAATGGGGGGGCGGCCTGCCTCTTCGTCTCCCCTAAAGCCCAATAAGGCCCATATACTTCTTCCCCCGTATTCCCGTAACTCCCCGGTACTCCGAAAAATACCCGAACCACTCAGAACCTTTCCGATGTCCGAATATAGTCGTCCAATATATCGATCTTTACGTCTTGACCATTTCGAGACTCCTCGTCATGTCCCCGATCTCATCCGGGACTCCGAACTCCTTCGGTACATCAAAACTCATAAACTCACAATATAACTGTCATCGAAACCTTAAGCGTGCGGACCCTACGGGTTCGAGAACAATGTAGACATGACCGAGACATGTCTCTGGTCAATAACCAATAGCGGAACCTAGATTCTCATATTGGCTCCTACATATTCTAGGAAGATCTTTATCGGTCAGACCGCATAACAACATACGGTGTTCCCTTTGTCATTGGTATGTTACTTGCCCGAGATTCGATCGTCGGTATCTTAATACCTAGTTCAATCTCGTTACCGGCAAGTCTCTTTACTCATTCTGTAATACATAATCTCACAACTAACTCATTAGTTGCAATGCTTGCAAGGCTTATGTGATGTGCATTACCGAGAGGGCCCAGAGATACCTCTCCGACAATTGGAGTGACAAATCCTAATCTCGAAATACGCCAACCCAACATGTACCTTCGGAGACACCTGTAGAGCTTTTTTATAATCACCCAGTTACATTGTGACATTTGATAGCACACAAAGTGTTCCTCCGGCAAACGGGAGTTGCATAATCTCATAGTCATAGGAACATGTATAAGTCATGAAGAAAGCAATAGCAACATACTAAACGATCGGGTGCTAAGCTAATGGAATGGGTCATGTCAATCACATCATTCTCCTAATGATGTGATCCCGTTAATCAAATAATAACTCTTTTGTTCATGGTCAGGAAACATAACCATCTTCGATTAACGAGCTAGTCAAGTAGAGGCATACTAGTGACACTCTGTTTGTCTATGTATTCACACATGTATTATGTTTCCGGTTAATAAAATTCTAGCATGAATAATAAACATTTATCATGATATCAGGAAATAAATAATAACTTTATTATTGCCTCTAGGGCATATTTCCTTCAGAACCTCCCAGTGGGCTCGAGATCCCAACGTGACCTGTCTGGGCCAAGGGACGGCATGTGAAGGGCCACACATGCAACAAGCTCCTCATAAAGGTCCCGCTCGACGGGACTGAAGGTATGCCGAAAGGCGATGTCACCTAGGTTGTCTAGGGCCGAAGCCACCGCCAGGCTCGGGTCATTGCGGATGTTAAACAGCGGTTGGAACCAAATGGCAAATGGTTGGGCGCCCGGCCACCGGTCTAACCAGAATAGGGTGGTGGTCGCGGCACCGACCAAGATAGAAGAACTGAGGCAAAGGGCCAGCTTGAGTTGGATTATCGTTTGCCAGAACTGAGACCCTCCCAAGCGCTGAGCAAACGCTAAGCCTTGGCCGCGCAAATATTTTGCGTGGATAATATCTAGCCAATGACCACCCTCCCCTAAGGTGATCCGCCATAGCCATTTGGATAGAAGGGCTATATTCATCCTTTTGGATGAGATAATGCCTAGGCCACCTTGGTCCTTGGGCTTGCAAATCTCAAACCACTTTACCATATGGTACTTCTGCTTGTCGCCCTTTCGAGCCCAGAAGAACCGGGACTGGTACTTGGCGATATCGTGATGGAGGGATTCGTTTAGACTATAGAATCACATGAGGTACATCAGTAAAGTAGTCAACATAATAATTCAAACAATGGTAGTTCAGACACAGATAATTGAACATCATTTCAAATATACAATTTATGAAATTCAAATTTAAAAAAAAGCTCATACTCAGACACAAAAAAATCCTCCAAATGATTCAAAGGAAACATAATAAATGGTCCAAATGATTTGAAGTAAGCATAACACGAAGATCAATGAAGATGAAACGTAGAGACTCATCACTCACATTACCATTCCCACTCCCATTGCCATCCACGGTGCCATGTCGACTCACACCCGCAGCCCCTACCATCTTTGATGCTATAATTTGTGTCTTCATCAACTCAAGATACTCGAGTTGGGCCGTATCAAGTCCAACAGGGCTCGTGAGTATTATCTTCTATTCTTGCTCCATTTACTCCATATGCGCTTCGTGTGTAAGGATTCTCAACTTCTCTTTTTCGATTGTTGCCTTTCGCTCCTCACATTGTTCCTGCCCTCCTCCATTGCCTTGACCTGCAACCACCTTGCTTTCTTCTCGTGTTTTTTCTCTTCCCCAACTTGTTTATGCTTGTTCTGATATCTTCCACCGCAGTATTGAACACAATTGTGTCTCCTTCATTATTTTGTTTCTCTCACCTCTCCTTCCCGGTGGCATCTTCGCATTGATGATCGGAGTCGAGTTGGGATTAGAATTTGGGAGTTCATTAACCTCATTATTGGTATTTTCATTGTTGTGCACTTGTGTAGCCGATAAAGATTTAGCCTTCTTCTTTGGTTGGAATGTTGTTCCTATCTCTTCACTTCTCATTGTTGTATAGCAACGCCGACCAAGGGAACAAGCCAAAATACTTTTGTTTTGGGTCCCTCTGCTAGACCATTTGTTTGTGTAACTCAGTTGGCAAGTTGAAGAAATCATTAGCAAATTGGATTAAACAATTCATAAAAAAATAAGAAAAAAATACTCATAAGCATGTCCTCTGTCATTACCCACTAGATTTGGCACGATCCACTTGATCCACACAACCTGCCCAACGATTGCAGCATTTCTGATTTGCGCTCCATTGATGTGTAAGTGGCTTAATCGAGCAGCCGGTGGAAACCGATGCAATGCGCTTCTACCTTGGTATTCTTGTTTTGATCGAATCCTACTACTGGATCAATGTTCACACTCTTACATGCCATGACCAACGCGGCATCCTCGGCCCTGGGGCAGTCCCCCCCTGCCCATTTCATCGTTTTGGAAGCGACAACATCAACTTGATCATCATCACCCTCAGACGAAGTGGACAAAGAAATGTCTTGTATGCCTACCGACTCGTTCATCATGTTGACATATGATTTATCACTACATAATCGCAAATTTTAAACTAATGAGCACTGCATACCGCCATTTGAAATTGCACTTTGTAAAAGTGAAACAAATGAAAGATAAATGAAAAGAAAAGATATTATACCTTTCATGTGTTTCGTCGGACAACTCATTGTCGTTGTACATGTCAAAGTTGTCGTCGGCCTTGAAAAAGGTAGGGATGACCGACGCATCTTCGTGGAAGAGGCCCCGGGGTCACCGTGAAGGAGGTCAAAGTGCCACAGACACAGCCTGCGGCTTCTTGGGCATCACGATGGGCCGGTGAGCAATGGTGAATCCCTCCTCCCCAATGGCATTGGTGAGGATAAGGTGCATGCTTGGCAGAGCGCCCAGGCAAGTGGTGCGACACCGATTGAGGGTGGAGGAGGTGGGGCGGTCAATGGCACGGGCGCGGCGTGGCGCGGGCAGGCAGAGATCAACTATGGGTGTTGGGGTAGGCAGCAGAGCCGGTGGCCTCCATTGGCGGTTGTGTGGTTGGCGGGAAATGTACAAGCACGTGAAAGTTCATGCGGGAGAGGGGATGTTGCTTCCCGCCACTTCTTGGGGTTGGTATTCGGAGGGGCCAATTTCCCTAATATTGTGGGGAAGTTGGGTTGTTTGATTGGGAGTTTCTAATAACTTTTCGCACATTGGGGCTATGTTGGAGCAAATTTTTTGGCTGAACTCCCCCAATATCTTCTTTTATTAGGAAAGGGGCTCTGTTGAAGATGCCCTAGGGTAATTCATCTATCACCATCTACCTATATATCCATTCACTTACAGGGAGCGTCTAGGCAAAACCTTAACTGTCACCCCCATCTCCTCCTCTCCCCATCCACCTCCTACCAACAATAGAAGCCATGGGGAAAAGCCTGCTTGGCAGATGGTGATAGCTGAATCATCTCCTTATGCTTCAGGAGTCCTCACAGTAGAGCGGCGTGGTTGCTCTGGACGGTGCCCGCATCGACGAAGATCGTACAACGGAACAACGGCCCTATGACAGCTAGGCGATAACCATATCGTAACGACTACAAGGGCAACACCACGTCCGGTCATGACATCAGAGACGATGGCAATGATTTGTGGCGGAGGCATTCCGTTCCATGAGTCGCGATGATAGTGAATTTTTCTGGTTCCTGTTTCTGGGTGACAGCGATGACACATCTTCCTAGTCCCTATATGGAGGCGTCTGCGGACTGGCGCGGTTGCACACGCATAGGTTATTTGGCTCCTTGTAGCGTGACCTCAAGTTGTTGTGTGTCTTTAAGGGGCGCAAGTTCTTCAGGTTTTACCCTTTGTATAGAAGGTTCCTAGTAGCCTTATCCAGTGATTGGATTTCTCCCGCTCTGTGCAATGGTTTCGAGTGCTTGACATGGGCCAAGATGGCGTTTGCGACAATAGATCGGGCTAGTCAACTTATGCTTGATGTGTGGGTTCCGCTCTTGTCGAAGGTGCCCCATTTGACTGGCCTAAATTGGCTTGGTTGGCGATATGGACTCTCGGCGACATGGGATCGGTGGAGTTGGCGCCGTCCCTACACACTACTTGGAACCGTGCATTTGCATTAACATGGTTCTATTTGTGTGTGTCGGTGTCAAAACCGGCGGATCTCGGGTAGGGGGTCCCGAACTGTGCGTCAAGGCCGGATGGTAACAGGAGACAAGGGACACGATGTTTTTACCCAGGTTCGGGCCCTCTTGATGGAGGTAATACCCTACTCCTGCTTGATTAGTATTGATGATATGGGTAGTACAAGATTAGATCTACCACGAGATCAAGGAGGCTAAACCCTAGAAGCTAGCCTATGGTATGATTGTGTATGAAGATGATTGTCCTATGGACTACAACCCTCCGGTTTATATAGACACCGGATAGGGTTAGGGTTACACAGAGTCGGTTACAATGGTAGGAGATCTTGAATATCCGCATCGCCAAGCTTGCCTTCCACGCCAAGGAAAGTCCCTCCCGGACACGGGACGAAGTCTTCAATCTTGTATCTTCATAGTCCAGGAGTCCGGTGAAGGTATAGTTCAGCTACCCGAACAACCCCTAATCCAGGACTCCCTCAGTAGCCCCTGAACCAGGCTTCAATGACGAGGAGTCCGGCGCGCAGATTGTCTTCGGCATTGCAAGGCGGGTTCCTCCTCCAAGTCCTTCATAGAAGATTGTAAACAGCAAGAATAGTGTCCGGCTCTGCAAAATAAGTTTCCACATAGTGCCATAGAGAGAATAATATTAACACAAATCAAATCTGCTGACGTATTCCGCAGTGCATCATCGCACTATAGCCAAGTTCTTTACATAAATCGTTTTTACTTTTCCACCTCAGCACGTTTAGCGAGGCAGTTTCCTTGGCACGTCTTGTCAAAGCAGAGATCGTGTGCTCTTTTTACGGGATTCTCATCAATACGGACGTGGGTAACCCAACCATGCCATTTACCACGGCGCTTGGGAGGCAAGCGAGTTTTATTAGGCAGGTGGGGACGCATAACCGCATCCACCCATATAAGGGGATAAGGATCCACTTTTTACCTACGCCTTCTTCCTCCTTTGCCAATCCATCTCTTGCGCACTCGAGCTCCAGCGCCCAAGCCCGCTCTTCCCACCTCAACCTTCTCCAGCAATGTCCGGAGCGGGAGGCAAGTGGATGGTCTCCTCCGTTACGGAGGTTCAAGTGAAAAAGCTGAGGAAGGTCGGATACCTGTCCAAGGACATCCCGCACCGGCTTCCCGAGAAGGGGAAGCTTCTCCCCACCCCAAGGCCCCATGAGAGGGTAGTTTTCCTTCCCCGCTTCCTTCGCGGACTGGGTTTTCCACTCCACCCATTCGTCCGAGGACTCATGTTCTACTACGGCCTGGATTTCCACGATCTGGCCCCAAACTTCATCCTCAACATCTCGATGTTTATCGTCGTGTGCGAGGCCTTCCTCCGCGTCTGCCCCCATTTCGGCCTCTGGCTTAAGACTTTCAACGTCAAGCCCAAGGTGGTGCGCGGCAGCCAAGCGGAGTGCGGAGGTGCCATGGCGGGCAAGATGGCCAACGTCCTATGGTTAGAGGGCTCCTTCGTGGAGACCCTAAAGGGGTGGCAAGCAGGGTGGTTTTACATCACCGAGCCACACGATCCGAAATGGGTTGCAGCCCCCGAGTTCCGATCCGGACCCCCCACGCGGCTAGTGTCCTGGAAAGAGACGGGCCTGTCGTGGGGCAACGAAGAAGAGGTGACCGGATTGCAAACTTGCATCCAGTCCCTGGTGAACAAGCCAATCCGGCTTGTTAATATAGTCCAGGTTATGCTCGTCCGCCGGATCCTCCCGTGCCAACAACGGGGCTTCAATTTGTGGGAGTTCGACCCGGCGCAGCACCAAACCCTTAACAGGCTCTTCGACACGACGTACGAAGATGCTTGGAAGGTGCTCTTCAAGGGCGCCGAGGCTCCCGCATCCACCTCCGAGGACCGCGGATACAGCTTGCAGCGTCACGCTAGCGAGGTAAGCTATCTTCGCCTTTTACAGGATACTAAGCTCTTTTTTCCTTTCACAGTTTTGACCCTGTGCGGGATCTAAACTCCCTTACCTTTGACAGGCTTGGCAGGCGATATCCGGACCAATGAACTGTCCGGCTCCCCTGCCCGAGGACCCAGCCCCTGCGCTCCTAGTGAAGCTGCTGATTCCGGCACCTTATGTGGTGCCGGAGAAGAAGGTCAAGAAGAAGAAGACCACGGGGACTCGAAAGAGTGCCCGTAACGTGGTGGTGTCGGACTCGTCGTCTGACGAGTCCGAGACGCCCTCCTCCCGCGAAAACGAGGAGGAGGAAGAAGAAAGCTCTCCCCCCCCCAGCGGAAGAAGGAGAGAAGAATAAGGCCGCCCCAGCAGGGGAGGCTGAGGGGTCTAGGAAAAGGAAGACCCCACCGTCGGACTACTCCCACGATGCCGAAGAGAGCGAAGAGGAGTGGCCGAACAGGGCCAAGCGTCCGGCGACATCGTAAGTTCGGATATCAGAGTAACTCATGATGTTTTTTTGTTGCACAGCTTTCCTTAATGTCGAATGTAATTATGCAGCCCGCCCCAGGCCAAATACAACGAATCGTCGGGCGGCTCCCTGGACTCATCGGACATGAACTCCGTTCTGCCCGCTGTCTCCCCCCGCACTGCAGATGACGCCGAAGTGGCGTCGCGACAAGCTCCGGGGCAGGAGGAGGTGGTCCCGGAGGGGCCGCAAGGCAACCTCCCGGACTCCAGGAGTGAAGGGGACAAGACCCCCCAGGGCTCCAAGTCCGGCTTTTTACCGGACACCGTGCCAGAATCTTCAACAGTTCCGAGCCGCGGTAGGCGAACTCCTTCCAAAAGGAGCAAGCCTTCTAAGCCAGCGACTTCCGTCCAACCGGAGTCGCTGGACCATCTGCTGGAGGTGCTTGACGGCGCCTCCATCGACAAGGGGCACCGTACTATCATGAGTACGGTGATCCAAAGGGTTCAGTCCGCCAATAGCGGACTGACTGAAGCTTGCGCTAGCCTTCTGACAGGCTTCGAGGTAAGTAAAAATATGTCAAAATATTACCACATAGACAGTAGCCCCTGATGCTCTGTTTGGCGTTCGGAAAGAAAAGCCGAATAGAGGATCTATTAATTTTCGCAGGATTCTAACAATAAAGAGTCAATATGCGTATACAGGCTTCGCTGCTATCCACCGCCACACTAACTGCGCAGGTGGATGTCCTGAAACAAGACCTTGGGCGGACCGAGCAAGATCTCGGCCTTGCCAAACGGCAGCTCGAGGAAAAGGAAGGTAAGAAATACCCTACAGAGAAAGGTACCTATAGAGAGGCGTGATTGCAAAAAATAACAGGATTGTACTGCTTATTATAGGGGCCACAACTGAGGTGGCGACCCTCAAGCAGGCGCTATCTGAGGCCGAAAAGAAAACGGCCGAGGAGCGCACCGAGCGAGAGAGATTTGGGGCTCACATCGGCGAGGTGCAGCAAGAGCTGTAGGCTCTCATGGAAAAACATGAGAGCTTGGAGCTTGAGTCAAAGGCGCAAGCATCCGAGCTCGCGTCGGCCCTTGAGACCGCCAAGGGTGCCAAGGCCAAAGCCCAAAAGGCCCTCCAAGAGTTGGAGGAGATGAAAAAGATAGCAGCGGGTAAGGCATTCTTAATGCAAAGCAGAAATATAAAAGTAAACTACTTGTCACTTACCCGAATCCGGAGCTCTCCAAGGGCATTCGCAGATCTTCCCCGCAGCATATCCGACGCTGTCGCATTCTACCGAGCTGAAGAGGGCAGCTCGATGGAGAGTGTGTTCTGGTCTCAGTATTCTGAGGCCGGACACCCTGTACCCCTGAGCGACCAGCTGAAACAGCTGGTCGAGCTCCATAAGGCGGCCGAACAGGCCATGAAGGGCTTCATATTTCGGCTGTGGCCCGGGGAGGCCCTGCCTGGGAGCTATTTCGGGCTGGTGCGGCGGCTGGTGGAAGCCTGTCCAAGGCTCGAGGTCATCAAGCGCTCTGTCTGCATCAAAGGTGCCCGTCGGGCCCTTGCTCGTGCAAAGGTGCACTGGGGTAAGCTGGACGGAGAGAAGCTTGTGAAGGACGGGCCGCCGTCTGGGAAGAAGCATCGCAAGCCCGAGAACTACTACAAGGATGTTCTTCCAGGTGCCCGCCTTGTGGCGGATGAATATACGAAGGATGTAACTTTTGAATGAACTCGCTCGTGTTTATCCTGTGCGCTGAAAACTTGTTCATATACGCTAAGCAATGCTTACTGAATTTAAAATATTATTTTTTGTGCGACCGTTTATCAAAAAATTGAGAGATGGCCAGTCGTCGGCTTCTGCCCCCATGCCACTAGTGCTGGGGTGTTCGGGATAAACTTGAGCGCTCTTTTTCCCATGGTTGGGTCCTTCGAGGGAGGCGCTCAGCACAACGAACCAGGCAATCGGACTATAATGCTTTAACACTCTCACTTAGCCATAGAACTTTATAATTTTAAATTTCGGCGAAGCCCCTAGTTCGGAAGACCGAGTTCGGGGCGCTATCCACGCCTTTGGCCGGACAAAGCCAGCTCCTCGCTCGAAGCGGCATAAGTCTTTAGGGACTCAAAAAACCTCTCGAACAGCTACCGGTCTCTCGCCCCATCATGACAGTCAGTTTTAGCTTTCTCCACTAAGGTGCTTAACCCAGCTGAACCGGGGCACAATCGCAGTGGTTCTCCTAGTGCTACCTTAGCCGATATAGCGGAACGTAAGGCACCAAAACATAGGAGCCGGGAAAACCCAACTATTGACCCAAATCATGATTCGGAGCCGTTGCATATAGTGCTATAAGTTCGGGGTGCCGCACTTTGTGAAAGTGCATGGACTTCTCACACCATATTAAGGGGTACTGAAGCCCCTGGCGTGTTGGCCGTACCATGGTGTACGGGTGCAATTATGTTAAAACATATATATGAAAATAGGATAATGCAAAAAATAGACAAAAGGCTATGCATTGTTTATAGAGAGGCTATTTATCAAAGCCAAACGATACAAGTAGTGCGATAAGCAAAAATATACTGGACTATTTAACATGTCCTGACCAGGGGCATGCCGTGGAATTGTATTTGAAACAGGTATACCGCTCGTAACAGAGACCACCTGGTAGTTCCATAATGCGGCATGACTTTGTCTACTTCCCTGGATCTTGCATTGTTTGTGCGGCAGTCGAATTGCCGAACAGGTCATCCGAAGTGGGGAGTCCTGAAAGTAAGTAAGAAAAAAAGAATCCGGCAGCCCCTTGTACGTTTTAAGCCATATTTTGGGCGTGCCGTTATTGTGCCCCTTCCCCTGTGCCCATGGTATTTCAAGGGCGTAGTTATGTACGCGAGGCACTGGTTTCGCTATATCGCGAGGGCTGGGGTTGGGGCCGCATTGCTACGCCTGCTCAGAACGTGTCGGGCGGTCTTGTTGTAGGTTACTCCGGGCGCGCTTGGCAGTGTCTGGCTTTTTAACGGCCGGACTGGAGAAGTGCCTAAGAAAGCTGCTTTGTACTTCCGCTGCGAGAGCCGCCGTGTGCTCCTCCGTACGGAGGGAGCGTTCGGTGTTTCCGTTGACCGTGATTACTCCTCGAGGGCCTGGCATCTTGAGCTTGAGGTATGCATTGTGCGGCACCGCATTGAATTTTGCGAATGCGGTTCATCCGAGCAGGGCGTGATAGCCACTGCGGAACGGGACTATATCGAAGATTAACTCTTCGCTTCGGAAATTATCCGGAGATCCGAAGAGCACGTCAAGTGTTACTGAGCCTGTGCAATTGGCCTCTACACCTGGTATAACGCCTTTAAAGGTCGTCTTTGTGGGCTTAATCCTTGAGGGATCTATGCCCATTTTCCGCACTGTATCCCGGTAAAGCAGGTTCAGGCTACTGCCACCGTCCATGAGGACTTTTGTGAGATGAAATCCGTCGATGATTGGGTCGAGAAACAATGCGGCAAAGCCGCCATGACGGATGCTAGTGGGGTGGTCCCTTCGATCAAAAGTGATCGGGCAGGAGGACCATGGGTTGAACTTTGGGGCGACTGGCTCCATCGCGTATACGTCCTGTAGCGCACGCTTCCGCTCCCTGTTGGGAATGTGGGTTGCGTATATCATGTTCACCGTCCGCACTTGTAGGGGAAACCCCTTCTGTCCATTGTTGTTCGGCGGCCTGGGCTCCTCCTCGTCATCGCTATGCAGCCCCTTGTCTTTGTTTTCGGCTCTTAACTTGCCTGCCTGCTTGAACACCCAACAATCCCTGTTGGTGTGATTGGCTGGTCTTTCGGGGGTGCCATGGATCTGGCACAAGCGGTCGAGTATTCAGTCCAAAGTCCAAACTGGACGGGCCCTGAGTATTCTTTTTGAATGGCTTTTTCCGCTGACCGGATTTATAGCCTCTGAATCCGGCATTAACTGTCGTATCTTCATTGCTGTCACTGCTTACGTGGCGCTTTTGCTTATTTCAACGTGTCCTGCCACTTTTGTCCTTGGTATCCGAATTACCAGGGTTCTTTGATAAGTTGTTGCTGCGAGCTAGCCAGCTATCTTCTCCCGCGCAAAAGCGGGTCATGAGTGTCGTGAGGGCTGCCATAGATTTCGGCTTTTCCTGTCCCAGGTGTCGGGCAAGCCACTCGTCGTGGATGTTATGCTTGAAGGCTGCTAGGGCCTCTGCGTCCGGACAGTCGACTATCTGGTTTTTCTTTGTTAGGAACCGTGTCCAGAATTGTCTGGCCGATTCTTTTGGCTGCTGAATTATGTGGCTTAAGTCGTCGGCATCCGATGGTCGCACGTAGGTGCCCTGGAAGTTGTCGAGGAATGCGGCCTCCAGGTCCTCCCAAGAATCGATTGAGTCCGCTGGCAAGCTGTTAAGCCAGTGCCGGGCCGGTCCTTTGAGTTTGAGCGGGAGGTATTTGATGGCGTGTAGATCATCGCCACGTGCCATGTGGATGTGAAGGAGATAATCCTCGATCCATACCGTCGGATCTGTGGTGCCATCGTACGATTCGATGTTCACGGGTTTGAAACCCTCTGGGATTTTATGATCCATTACTTCATCTGTGAAGCATAGTGGGTGTGCAGCGCCCCTGTACTGGGCTATGTCACGACGCAGCTCGAAAGAGCTAAGTCTGTTGAGTTCGGCCCGGCCGGATTTGTTGTATCCGGAGTGAAGATCATCGTCACGTGTCGTCGGGCGCCTGCGCGATCCGTAGATCGATCTTGTTTGTCTTGCCTTATCCTCCAGTACGTCTCGCAGGTCTGGCGCGTTTTCCCGTGCCTTACTTGAGCGGTGTCGGGGCATGGCTTGGGTGGAGGGCCGAGGGGCCTCTCTGTCGCGGCCGCGAGGTGGTCGGTCTGCCATATCGTGCGCTGGTGATGTAGGCGCTTCCTCCTCTGATCGGGGTAGCGGCCTGCACTTTGGGTAACTCTTGGAGGGGCGTTCGAGTTCATACTCTTCGGCCGCAAGGACTTCAGTCCATCTATCAGCTAGCAAATCTTGATCAGCTCTAAGCTGTTGCTGCTTTTTCTTAAGGCTGTTTGCCGTGGCTAAAAGCCTGCGTTTGAAACGCTCTTGTTCGGCGGGGTCTGATGGTATGACGAATTCGTCGTCACCGAGGCTTGCCTCATCTTCGGAGGGAGGCATATAGTTATCATCCTCAACCTCTCGGTCTGCCGCTCTCTCATGAGGGCTGGCTTCTCCATCTTCCTGCGCCGAATCTTGCTGGGGTGGGTGTTCGTCGGCGCTATCCGGGGTAGTATTATCTCCCGTGCCGGAATCACCGTTTTTGCTTTGGCGGGATTTAGAGCGGCGCCGCTGACGCCGGCGTTTTGGCTGTTTCTTGGAGGTGTCATCCCCCGTTGTTCCATCGCCATCTCCATCTTTTGGAGTATCCACCATATATATGTCATATGATGAGGTGGCCTTCCTGCGCCCTACAGGTGCTGGTTCTTGTTCGTCTCCTACCTCGTCGTCCATACCGTCGAAGTCTTCGGAGCCGAAGTCAAGCATGTCGGTTAAATCGTCGACAGTGGCTACAAAGTGGGTGGTGGGCGGGCTTTGAATTTCTTCATCGTCCGTATCCCATCCTTGCTGGCCGTAGTCCGGCCAGGGCTCTCCTGATAGAGAGAGAGACTTGAGAGAATTCAGGATGTCGCCAAAGGGCGAGTCCTGAAAGATGTCCGCGGCGGTGAACTCCATTATCGGCGCCCAATCGGATTCGATTGGCAGGGGCGCGGGGGTTTCGGAGTCCGGAGAAGAGTCCGGACCCTCAGAGTCACGGGTCACGCGGAGTGCGGGGCTGGCGTTCGGCTCGATCGCCTTTGAGATCACAGCCCCCAAGGTGACGTCCAACCGCTCATCCTCAATTGGCGCAATAGGCTCCGAGTTAGGGGTCGAAACCGGTGCGTGTGCGGCCTCCAGGACACCGTTCGGAGGCAGAGCTAGATCATGCCCCTCGAGATAGTGCGGCGCGCTTGGCTGTGGCTCGAACCCGTCGAAGATCAAGTCTCCACGGATATCAGCCATGTAGTTTAAGCTTCCAAACCTGACTTGACGGCCAGGGGCGTAGCTTTCGATCTGCTCCAGGTGACCAAGCGAATTGGCCCGCAGAGCGAAGCCGCCGAAGACGAAGATTTTCCTGAGGAGAAAAGTCTCACCCTGGACCTCATCGTTGTTGATGATCAAAGGAGCCATCGGGCCTAAAAGGCGACGACACAGAGGAACTCTCAATGAAAGCACCAATGTCGGTGTCAAAACCGGCGGATCTCGGGTAGGGGGTCCCGAACTGTGCGTCAAGGCCGGATGGTAACAGGAGACAAGGGACACGATGTTTTTACCCAGGTTCGGGCCCTCTCGATGGAGGTAATACCCTACTCCTGCTTGATTAATATTGATGATATGGGTAGTACAAGAGTAGATCTACCACGAAATCAAGGAGGCTAAACCCTAGAAGCTAGCCTATGGTATGGTTGTGTATGAAGATGATGGTCCTACGGACTACAACCCTCCGGTTTATATAGACACCGGATAGGGTTAGGGTTACACAGAGTCGGTTACAATGGTAGGAGATCTTGAATATCCGCATCGCCAAGCTTGCCTTCCACGCCAAGGAAAGTCCCTCCCGGACACGGGACGAAGTCTTCAATCTTGTATCTTCATAGTCCAGGAGTCCGGCGAAGGTATAGTTCGGCTACCCGAACACCCCCTAATTCAGGACTCGCTAAGTGTGGCTATGTCAACATCAGGACTATGCTTTGTGTGGGTTGTGCAATGATGGATCGACATGGTGGCAACCCAAGGCGACATTGGCTAGGTGGTGCTCTTTGAGTGCATGGGATTGAGCTGCGGGCCTGAAAACTCTTGGTTCGACCTTTCATTGGTTGAATCTGGCAATGGTGACGACCCAGATTTGACCTTGTAAAAAGCATTATGTGAAGTTTACTCAGTGTACCCTCCGGGGTGAAAACCCATGATTTGACCTCAGTTGTTCGGTCCAACAACAACGACACTCGTGCGCTGTTTGTTGGCGACGATCATGTGGTGTTGCCTTATGGAAGATTTTACATGGAGTTTACTCAGAGCACTCTCCAGAACACTCTCGGGGGTGAAAACCCATGATTTGTCCTTAGTGATTGGGTCGAACAACGACAGGGGCTTACGTCATTCCCTTTCAGGAGTTATCGTTGTTGTAGCACCTATTGTGTTACCTAGGGCTGCCATTATTGATGGTTGATGTTGTTCAATGAAATTGTTTTGAAAAGATAAGTCTCTTCTTCTTTTGTAATAATTTAGACATGTGCACCCTCAATATCTTGAGTAGCTTTTGAGATCGTGCTATTGGAGATGCCAGGTATACTTTTTTTTTCTTCTGAATGTAGGTACACTGATATTTTCTCGATATCAATATACTTCCCTTATAAAAATATCTCTAGAACATAATTGGTATGTATTTTGGTAGTATGAACCTTAACACCGATGCGCGAACCAACCTGTGGTTGGATGGTTAGAGGGACAGTGGTATCTTCAGTCCACCGGGTTCAAGTCCTGGTGCTCGCATTATTTCTGGATTTATTTTAGAATTTCCGGCGATACGCTTTCAGTGGGAGGAAACGTTTCCGTTGACGACAAGACGCCTACAGTGACTTCGTAAATCTTAAGATGATATGTCAGCTCTATCTCTCGAATGTGCTCATAGGTTTAGGTGAGTGTAAAAAAAAACTTACCACCGACACCGCCTATATATGGCTGGTGAGTGGTATTAAAAAATTGAGGTCACAACCTATATTCACGTGTAAATAAATAACAAACTATTGTCAACTCCTTGGCCGGAGCCTGGAGCGGAACGTGTCCAGGGCAGCAGCATTTTCGGCCGGGAGCCGGGATGGCTGGAGTAATCCGCGGCAGGAAGCCAGGGTGGCGCCGACAAGGGATCACGTAGGAACGAGCTTTGCATTTGCTGATGGCGGTAGTGTACACCACCATCCTGTCGTGCCGAGATGGATCACGCTGGTATCAGCTCCAGCGAGGAAGGCGTGATTTATGTACTCTATATCCAACTGCACAGATCACGTGGCTCCAAGTTCGGAAGAAAACAAGGGGACGTCTGGCATCTTGTGCCTCTTTGTTTACATATCTCTGCAGTCTTTAATCGCTGTCTTTAAATATTATATACTTTCTTCGTCTCAAAATAAGTGTCTTAACTTTATATAAAATTATACTAAATTTGAGAACTTTATTTAGACGAAGAAAGTAGTAAAGTATATGAGTATATGACAACCAATGCACCTGCAACACTCTAAAAAAAACTCAATTAAGCAGCACCATTGCAAGATATCATTTTTTTTCCTCTTCAAATTGAAGGGGTTTGGTGGGCTCTAATTTTTCCGGGGGGTTCTCATGGATTCTAGATGAATGGTTGGAGTGAATTCACCACCTCCACCATCATCAAACCATATTATAAGATATTCCCTCCATTCGCAAATATAAGGTGTTTTGGATATTTAATATTGACTTTACATACGGACTAGTGAGCGAAATTAAACATGTTTACATACATCCGACTCACAAAAAAGTTATAACATCTTATATCTGTGAACATAGGGAGCAGTATATTTTTTCTAGTCTAATATTATACGATAGACTATGGAAATTCAATTCGGCTCCCAAAAGCACGTGCTTCCGCGCCCAAAAATAATTTTTGGAATGTCAAAAAATGTAAGACGAAATTTTTATGTATTCTTAGTCACATCCAAATGCTACCTGCAAATTTTGAGGCAAAAAGGTTAAGCATTTTGACCTGTGCAAAAAAAATGAATACCAAATCTTACCCCCAAATGTCACCCCAAATTTGTTCTTTTTTCACCGACAAAACACTGCAGCCCTGTTTCGCATGAAATTGTCAAGCATGCTTGGCGACACTAACACGAACATCCACAAAAAAATTAGAATTTGTTTGAACCATTTACTATTTTTTTCGCGTTACTGTTCACGCAGGAGCATGTGCTCCCGGGAGCCAAAAAGCCCGCCTGGATAGACTATCCTTACGAAAAGTGAAGATCACCTACAGTGTCAGCCTACAATAGTGCCTGAACCTTGGGTGAGTTCTGAATTAAAGAACAAATCAGCTAGGGACCACAGCAACAAGTTCTGTGAATAAGTTTAATGATCATGACGATGTATAGGAAATACTTTCAAAATGATTACATGGCCACACTAATTCATGATGCATCATCCAGATCTATCTTGCTTCTCTTTGATAATGGGCTATCTAGTTGACACAGGACTTCTGCAACAACATGATGACAAAATACCAAGGGTGCGCACCGACGAAGATCTATATCACTAGAAGTAGGCTTTAACTTCCTGGATGCCATACAAAGTAACACAAAACACCAGACTGTTCATGAGCTGAGAAGGCTGGAGCACTACTAATCTGCACTCATCTCTGCAGGTTCATAGATAGTTGGTACTGAATTGTTCTGAAACTAGGATTCAAAAGCACATTAAACGTATATAAATCACATATAGCTGTCATACTCGCCTGCAGGAGGAACTCGACTATCAAATAAAAGATGATACACGAACGCGATGTGCCAGCGGTAGTTAAAACACCACTTGTGAACTGACCCACAAGTCAAAATGGAGCAAGTTGTGTCTTGGGAGTAAGGATTAAGAACCCATGTGACAGGCATGCCTTAACGGCCGTCTCTTGCCTTATATTTCCATCATATTTGTAAGTCCACTGGTGTATTGCCTTGTAAACCATATTCAATCAAGCAGCAGCAACCTTCCTTCCATCTTCTATGAAATATACGGCCGATTCAGGAACCTGAAAGACAGAAAAGCAAGGAGTAACCAACTTGAACAAAAAGAGTCTTGCTAACTTTAATCAGATTATGGTGATAGGGTCAATAACTGGTGAAGAACTAAATTAGTTGTTCTATCAGTGTTCAGCCGCAAAAACATAACATCAGATTGTGCTACCTATTAGTCTAAAGTACAATGAATCCTGGTTGAGATCCAGAATAGCCACAGTATTACGAAACATATTTCATTAAAATGGAACCTATATCAGCAATTGATGAAGGATTGATGAGGTTGTTTGTAAAGTACAGAAGTTAAACCATAGGAGATTGATTCCACAATTTTACTACATCACCTTCTAAGCAAATATCAAATGCTCAAAACACCATTGAGCTAACCCCATTATCTATTATCCATGTAAGCACCAACTGAATACCATATCTCCACAAAACTACGGTTGCTCTCCATTCCTATACATATACACGAAGCAGGAAGTAATAACTACTCCCTCTGTAAAGAAATATAAGAGCGTTTAGATCACTACTTTAGTGATTTAAACGCTCTTATATTTCTTTACTGAGGGAGTAGTAAGTATTCCTTGACTTCCATAGTTTCACTTTCTTGGTCTGGAAGGGGATTATTGATTTGGATTTCCTTAAATCATTACTGCAAAGGTAACATCAGTCTTCCGCATGACGTGAAACCGAATAAATTGTCAAGTTGATCAGAATGCTAACGACCATGAAAGCATACATGACATGTAGACCATAATAAGATGCAGAGATGGATAAATTACATCAGGCCATGTAGCTGTAATGAAGTCCACAACATCATATGATATGTCTCCTTGGACATCGATTTGCTCCTTCTCAGTTGGGCCCTGGGGAACACATTAAAGAGAGAATTAGACAAGTCCTAAACGAAACACTAAAAGCCTTCGTAGTTCCATAGATAACCGATTACCTTGACAACCGAAGCTCCAGTAGCAAACTTCTTTCCAAGCTTCTTTGAAGCATCACTCAGCTTTACACCTAAATGTTCAGGAAACAAACACGATCTATTAAACTATGTCCAGCCTTAATAGCAAACATATAGTATCATCAAACTTTAAGGCAGGTTCAGCTCAAGCCTGGATCTAACATCTACAGAACAACCTCTTCCACAGAGCTCAAAATATATTCATCTCCAATCTTTTTACTTCAGTAGCTGCAAACAGTTAAGTGTACCACTCACCAAACAAATCCAGGCCTTTCACCACTGTAACACATTTGCGCTTGTTGCGGACAATCTTCTCAATAATAACCTCTTGCTTGTCCTACACATAAAAGGGGACATTGGCATTCAAAACATTGCAGGACAGACATTCTACATTGGCCCGAACTCAAACCAGACTAACAAATCCTCAGTTTCAGACTAGCATCTAGAAATTGAACTGTGTAATAATAGTGTGCAAAGGGAACCAACCTTTTTCTTGAGCTTACCGCCCGGCAGTCGCTTCACCTCTTCAGTCTTAGAAGATGCCGAAGCACCCCCTGCAAACACAAAACACATCAATTTGACTGAAGTTTTCCTAGTTTTAGGTTTAGACAAGGCATGAGCTCACACCAAACCTGCGCTTGTGGAGCCGTCGGCGGTGGAGATGTTGACGCCCTGGAGGCGCTCGCCGACCTTGCCCACGTCCTTATCGTCGCCGCCTTCACAAATCAAACGAGTCACCACACGCAGCATTAGAGGGCGAGACCGACACAGGGGTAGGCGTAAACGAAGTGGGGGATAACAAGCGAGAAGGCTAGGTAGGTCATGGGGGCAAACCGGAGGAGGAGGCCACGAGCTCGTCGGGGTAGACCCCGGGCGCGTGGGCGCGGAGCCACGGCTTGCAGCGCTCGAAGTCGGGGCCGAACTCGCAGTACTCCGCGGGGAGGCCGCACACGCCGCAGTAGAGCACCTTCGCCGGAGCCAGCTTCTCCGCCGCCATCGCCGCCGCCGCCGCCGTCGGATTCGATCCGATCTGATGGGGAATGCTCGGCGAGGTGGGCTGCGCGAATCTGTGTTGCCCTGCTCGAGTGCTCGTGGAGTCGTGACGGATTTGGGTGCGATTTTTTCTCTCCCTTTCCCTTCCTCCTTTCGGGAAAGCGCAAGAGAACAAAGGAAAAGTTGGCGAGTGCGGCAGCTTGGGCTAGTGGAAATCCAGCCCAGGAGTTTCTGGTTTTTTTTTTCGGCTTGGGCTGGGCTAAGCTAAGCACTGTGTTAATTGGACTATTCCTATTCACGCTTAGAAGGTTTTATGTTTCACTTTTTTTCCGACCACCCCTTCTCGTCCAACCTTCCCCGTAATCAATCACCTCAATTTACTTACCTTCTAAACCAATTGCACTTCAGTTTACTTATCGAACTTTTAACCAAAATATAAGATAAATCACAGGCATGATTTGATAACATTTTTTTGCGAGAAAACTTCCAATCTATTCATCTTTAATCATGGCAGTACAACGAACACCAGAAATAAAAATTACATCCAGATCCGTATACCACCTAGCGACGACTACAAGCACTGAACCGAGCCGAAGGCGCGCCGCCGTCATCACCCCTCCATCGCCGGAGTCGGGCACAACTTGTTGTAGTAGACAGTCGGGGAGTCGTCGTACTAAGACCTCATAGGACCAGCACACCAGAACAGCAACCGCCGCCGATGAAGAATAACGTAGGTTGGAAGGATTCAACCTGAAGACACACGAACGTAGACGAACAACGACGAGATCCGAGCAAATCCACCAAAGATAGATCCGCCGGAGACACACCTCCACACGCCCACCAACGATGCTAGATGCACCGCCGGAAAGGGGGCTAGGCGGGGAGACCTTTATTCCATCTTTAGGGAGCCGCCGCCGTCTCGCCTTCCTGTGCATGACACAAACCCTAACAAGACAGGAAAAAAGACTGAAAACGGAGCCCTCCCGCCGGCCCTTGGCAGGATCCACCGCGCCCCCATGGCCCTAGAGCCACCGGAGACGAGGCGGACCTGCGGCGGTGCCGGCGAGAGGCAGAAACCCTAGCTTTCTTTCTTGGAGGAGGAGGAGATAACATTTATTTACACAATCGCATTAATATGAGCAGGTAAATCACAAGTTAACGTACTAGAATATTTATATCCCGTTTGCAACGCATGGACATTGCCCTAGTTGGAGAGAAAAAAAAAACAAGTTCACTTACTACTATATCTCGGCATCTCGCTTACTACAGCAAGAGAGAAGTTGGAAGGAGCTCTCCACTTCAGAGGTGTACTATTTGGACCGGCCCATTAGCTTTGGTTTTAGAAACCTTCTACTCGGTTTTGAGCAGTTCAAGAAGCTTCTAGTTCGGGACTTCTTTTTCTGTTTCTCTGCCGTTTTTTCTTTCTTTCTTTTGTATTTTATTTTTCCTTTCCCTTTCTTTTTCAAATTCATGAACTTGCCAGTCAACACAACTTAGTGTATGAACATTTTTTACATGTTATCCAATTTTTAAAATAAATATGTGACCATTTTTAACATATTCATGTATAATATTTATATGTATGAACATTTCTAAAAAAATAACAGAAAAATGAAAAAGAAAATAAAATAAAACGCCACTATTATTTTACATGTTATGAACATTTTTATTTAGTTTCTAATTTTTAAAATTTCATGAACATTTTTAAAACTTTTGTCAAATACATTTTGAAACACACGAATATTTTTTCCAATGTTATGAACTATTTTTCAATAGTTTATGAGTTTTTTACAAACTACCCGGACAAATTTAAATATCAATGAACACTTTTAAAAATGTAATTAACAATATTTTCAATGCCACGAACATTATTAATTGGATGGAAACATTTTTTAAAATGTGCGAGCAATTTTTGCCATTCATGAACGTTAATGTGTGATGATATTTTAATCTTTTTAGCAGACTAAATTAGTTTTTAAAATAGAATATTCCAAATATAAATAAAATCAGAGTTACGGTTGGTAGAGAAAACCAATGCAGTGCTGTAGGCGAGCGTCCACTATGTCTTTTTTTTAGGGCAAGCATCAAGCTTTATTATGAAATGTTTTGGGCTAAATCGCCCATTACAGAATCTACTACACAAGCTGGAATATTATCATCTAGAACAAGAACTTGTTCACCCTGGGTGGATAGACTTAATTTTGCTAGGAAATGAGCACCACTATGTCTTGCGATATGCAAGATATAGACGCTCCCCTGTTGGGCACAATGTCAGGGCTTCGCACAGAGCAGCCCCCCGACTGGGCTGGCCCATGCAGGCTACGATCGGTATAAAAAATCAGAAAAAATCACGGAGCGTCGGATTTAAGCTCGCGATCGCGCTTTGGTAGACAAAGCTAGCTAACCACTATGGTTGATTCGTGTTCGTCGTGAAAAGGAAACGCGAATACTTTAGAACTAGCCACATCGACAGATCGGATTCTTTTTCCTTCTTTTAACCATTTCTTGAAAATTCTGAATATTTTTTTAAAAAAAATCTGAATGTTTTTCAAAACACACACACTAGTTTCCAAAAAAGAAAAAATTTCTCGAATTTGTTACCAAAATTTTAAAATAAGATTTTGTTAAGTTCTGGACAAACTTTCAAAAGCAGAAGAAAAAAATCCAAACAATTTTGATAAAAAGAACCAAAATGTGAAAACAGAAACTTTTTTTTATCTGTGAACAAAATTTGGAAACTAGGAACATTGTTTGAAAAATGTGAACAAATTTTGAAAACAAGAATATTTTTTAGAATTCTGAATAGTTATTTGAAATTTTGAAAAGCTTGAAAAGAAAATGGTAAGGTTTAAAAAGAAAAAGGCAAATACTGAACAAAAAAGAAAAGAAAGGAAAACAAAGAACAGAAAAAAAAACCCCAAAAAGTAGTAGAAGAAAGTAAAATAGAAGAACCCGGTTCTGAGTACCATCTAGAAGTTTCTGAAAACCGGTTTGCTCCCACTGTGATGACGCTCTAAGTTAGTCAACCAAGATTCCGCGCTCAGGGTGGTTCTCTTGTGCGTTGCGTCGATAATTAGACGCGACGAGCGGTAAACTGGAAATCGTGTAGCGAATGCGTTGTTGCGCTGGACTGGGACGAGCCATTTGATGATAGCCAGTTCTCTTTCTCATTTTTTTCGTTTTCTTAGAATTGTTACCTCCATCTTAAATCATAAGATGCCTGGTTTATGGTATGTGCCTGCTTTTCTTTTGGTTTTAAAAGAAATTCCATAGTTTTCTAAAGAAGATCTGAGTCGTGAATTATAAAAATGTTACTAGAATCTAAAATATTCTTCATTTTCTAAGGGCCTGTTCTGATCTCCTCCCACTCCAAACTTCTCCAATTTTCGGCCCAAAGCCCGGCCGAACGTAATAACTCCACGAAGCTGAAATTCACGAAGCGCTCGTGGGCTCTAGTTCATTTTTTTGGAGCGAGGGATTCCCACTGTAATACCACCGCCAAGAAAACAACTTCGATTATGTCCTACTCGCTCGATCCCGCACGCACCCGCTCACCCACATCTCCCCTTTCCCTCGTCTTCTCCTCTCAAACCCTAACAACGTCGTTCCCGCCGCCATGCCCGGCTACCCCCGTCGCCGGCCGGAACCCGTCATTCGCTTACAGATCAAACCATCCGAGGTTGATTCCCAACGGATCCCATCCTCAGCGCTGCTAATCGCACGGGGTGCAAGGAACTGCGGCCCCAGGCCTCGAAGGAGCTACCCCTGACGCCATTGACCTATGTGCAGTTCGGCCCGGTATGGGCTCCTTCCAGCCGGCCCAAGGTGGCAAGAAGAAGGCCTTCAGCGTCCCACCTGGGCTACCAACTCAACCACAGGGAGAAGCTGCCTCGCTCGAGAACGGTTTCTGGCTTGCCACCGGAAGTAAGAAGTCACCTTACAAGCTAGGTATGAGACGTTTTGGAGAAGCTGGGGAGTTTCAGAATAGGCCCTAACTATCCCTAAAAAATTAAACCATGAATTTTTGAAATAAAATTTTAAAATAGGGGCACATGAAAATAAAACAGTAAATAAAAACAACAAAACATGAAGGAAAAACCATTGGGGAACCAAAACTGAAAAAAGCAAGAAAAAACAAAAACAAATATGAAAAAAACACAAAATCAGTGGTAGTGGACCGTCCCAATATTGTCCTTGGGGGGGGGGGGGTCACGGGGAATATGATTCTCCTTTAGTCATATGAGAGAATGGGGGGCAACACGTGGAAAATCTTATTGGCGGTTATGTCATGCAATCCAGAAAACGACTTTATTAGGGTTTAACTCAGTATAATTGATGCTCAAAAGGGCTTAAAACGCTAAGACTGTTTCAGGAGGGCAACCCCTCGCCCCCATCGAAAGCCAATATATCGGTTTTCCCTACATCCCCCAGTCCCGACAAAACCCTAGTTCACGTGGGAGTGAAATTTTGATGGACAATCGCCTTTGGCATGACCCTCACAGTCCATTGCCCTCGCCTCAAAATTACAATTAACATTACAACGAACCCAACCCCCAATGGCAGTCGACGATGATGATGTGACACATCCCCACAGTCCCAGTGCAACTTCCATGGGTACCGGGCCATCTGGCCCACTTCACCTTGCCCCATGCACCACCTCCTACTCCCTGCTATGCCACTGACATCCCTTCTTCGTTGGCAAACTCCACCATGACCCCACCTGTATCCATCGTCGAGCTCAACTTGAAGGACATGGCGAACGCGACTACCTTCAAGCCCATTGAGGCCAAGCCCACCTACGTCAAGTAGCTCGAGCACGTGGTAGATGAGGAAGACGAGGACTTGGACGACACCAGTATGATCTTGGTCTTCGTTGAGACCTATCATTGCCGAGCAAAACACGACCGACAAGGAGCGCCACACAGTGATGAGGCCGTTGCCTCATTCCGGTCCGAGCTCACATACTGTGTGCACCTTGCTGTCGTCGAGCGACACACAATGGACGAGTATGTGGCCTCCTACAATTGTGAGCTCGCCTAGCCTGAGAACTGCGTCGCCTACAAGGCGGTGCGGGGCAACCACATCAAGTCACGGGGCAAGATGCAAGACGACATTGCAGATGATGAGGAGGATGCAACACCAGCAAGGGAGAAGTTCCCGATGGTGGTGATGTGTGTCGACCGCATGCGTCATCATCTTCTCCGGCGAGGCCAAGGGTGGCAGACAAAAGAAGGTCTTCTGTTATAGTTTTAATTTTTTTTTGAGGAATTAATTTTAGGTTTTTGTAATGAACTTATTAAGTAGTGTCCCTGTTTAATTAACATTTGTTATGGTAGTGAGTTCTTTTGTTTGAGCTGCATTTATGTGGTTAGTTGAAATTATAAAATTGGGAGCTTCATGTGTTTTTCGGGTTTAGATTACGGGAATCGACTAGAGCCCAGCCTCCTAAATACCTACTTTTTTGGGGGGATCTAAGTTTTGGGGCTGTCTTTTTGGTTTAATTTTTGGCTATCTAATTAGAGATGCCCTAACAGCGGTGACCGGACAGAGACTTGCCAAGAAAAAAACGTGTTTTTGTTTTTTTTTCTTCTGTGTGAGACACGGTTTGCTTCCGCGATAGCCACGGTTTTGCTTTCATAAGAGGCACGGCCATGCCTCTCGGAAACGAAAAAAACGCGTTTTCTGTTTTTTTTCTTTCGCGAGAGGCATAGTTTTGCTTCCACAAGAGGCACGATTTTGCTTCCACGAGAGACACAGTTGTGCTTTCACAGGAGGCACGATCGTGCCTCTTTCGGAAAGGAAAAAAAAACCATGCTCTTGGTTCGATTTTTTGTCCGGTTTTGTCATGAAAAAGAAGTTTGTCAAAACCTATCAACATGGGATCTAGTTTTGAAGATCTCGACGCGAGGAATCCAATGGTGAAAACGGTTTGAGATTTGGATGCACAGTTTAAGAGATAAAACGTTTTGAGTAAACAGATCTATGAAAAAGGAAAAACTCTCAGGTTGCGACAAGTGGCGCACATGCAACGCGCCACTTGTTACAACCTGAGAAGATGGGAATGATCTTTGCAAGGAGTACTCCTCAATTAGTGATTTGGCTATCTACCGCATTTTGCAACACAATGTCGGGGCTTCGCACAGGGCAGTCCCGCCCCCCCAGACTGGGCTGGACCATGCAGGCTGCGAGTGGTATAGAAGTTAGAGAAAAACACGGAGCGTCGGATTCAAGCTCGCGATGGCGCTCTGGTAGACGAAGGTAGCTAGCCACTATGGCTAATTCGTGTTCGTCGTGAAAAGGAAACGCAAATAGTTTAGAACGAGCCACATCGGTAGATCGTATTATTTTTTCCTTCTTTTAATCATCTGTTCAAAATTATGATTTTTAAAAAGCAATTCTGATTTTTTTTAAAAGAGCACACACTAGTTTTCAAATTTTTGGAATTTGTTACCAAATTTAAGGAAAAAAGAACAATTTTGTAGTTCTGGACAAATTTTGAAAAGCATGAATGTTATTTTAAATTTCAAACAATTTTGATAAATACGAACATAAATTTGAAAACAGGATATTTTTTTGATATGTGAATTTTTTTGGAAACTGCGAACATTGTTTGAAAAATGTGAACAAAATTTGAAAACAGGAATATTTTTTGGAATTCCGAATAATTATTTAAAAGCTTGAAAATAAAATTTACTTTAAAAAGAAAAAAGAAAAAAAAGAAAACAAAACAAAGCAAAGAAAAGAAAAGGAAAAAACACAAAAACACAAAACCGGTTTGCTCCCTCTGTGATGACGCTCTAAGTGGGCCAGCCTAGATTCTGCGCTCGGGTGGTTCGCCGGTGCGTTGCATTGACAATTCGACGCAGCGACTGATAGCCAGTTCTCTTTCTCATTTTTTCGTTTTCTTAGTTAATTGTTACCTCCGTCTTAAATTAGTTTGGTTTATGGGATGTGCCTCGGCTGGGTTTGTGCCTGCTTCTTCAGGTTTTTAATATTTTTCCATAGTTTACTATAGAAAGTCTAAGTCATTAATTATATATTCCTAGAATCTAAAAAATATTGATGCATCCAAAAAACGTCTCTGAATTTAAGAAATGTTCACTAATTTTTAAAATGTCTTCACTTTCTACATGTCCCCACAGCAATTAAACCATGGATTTTAAAAATTAAAATTAAAATACAGGCACTTGAAAATAAAACGGTAAATAAAAATAATAAAACATGAAAGAAAAAACCATAAGGAACCAAAAAAGCAAAAAAGATAAGAAAAAACACAAACAAATATGAAAAAAATCAGTGGCGTTGGACCGTCCCAATAGCATCCTTAGGGGGTCCATGGGGAATATGATTCTTCCTTAGTCATATGAGAGAATGTGGGACAGCATGTGGAAAATCTTATTGGCGGTTATGTCATGCTATCCAAAAAATGACTGTATTAGGCTTTAGCTCAGTTTAATTGATGCTCAAAAGGGCTTAACATGCTAAAACTGTTTTAGGAGGGCAACCCTCACCCCACCCTTACCCCCATCGAAAGCCAACATATCGGTTTTCTCCACATCCCCCAGTCCCGACAGAAACCCTAGTTCACGTAGGAGTGAAATTTTGACGGACAATCGCCTTCGGCACGACCCTCACAGTCCATTGCCCTCGCCTCAAAACTACAATTAAGAGCTAGGATTTCCAGAAGAAGATGTCATTTGTTTGATGAGAAATAAAAAGGAATATCGAGAACTCGCGTGGCTAAAGCTGAAGCAACTACTTTCGTGCATTACAGCGAACCCAACCCCCAATGGCAGACGACGATGACGATTTGACATATCCCCGCAGTCCCAGCGCAGCTTCCATGGGCACTGGACCATCTGGTCCACTTCACCCTGCCCCATGCACGACCTCCTACTTCTTGCTATGCCACCGACATCCCTCCTTCATTGGCGAACTCACCATGATCCCACCCGTGTCCAATGTCGATCTCAACTTGAAGGACACGATGAACACGACCACCTTCAAGCCCGTTGAGGCCAATCCTACCTGCCTCGAGTAGCTCGAGCACGAGGTAGATGAGGAACGGGAGGAGGAGGAAGAGGAGGAGTTGGACGACACCAGTGTGATCTTGGCCTCTGTCGAGACCTATCGTTGCGGAGCAACACACGACCGACAAGGAGCGTCACACAATGATGAGGCCATTGCCTCATTCCGGTGCGAGCTCATGTACTGCGAGCACCTTGCTGTCGTCGAGCGACACACAATGGACGAGTATGAGACTTTCTGCCACTGCGTGCTCACCTAGCCTGACCACTGCGCCGCCTACAAGGGGGTGTGGGGCAACCACGTCGAGGCATGGGACAAGATGCAAGACGACATTGCAGATGACAAGGAGGATGCAACAACAGCAGCAAGGGAGAAGTTCCCGATGGCGGTGATGTGTGTCGGCCACATACGTCACCACCTTCTCCCGCGAGGCCTAGGGTGGCAGAGAAAAGAAGCTCTTCTGTTACAGTAATAGTTTTTTCTTTTGAGGAATTAATTTTAGGCTTTTGTAATGAGCTTATTAAGTAGTGTCCATGTTTAATTAACATTTGTTGTGGTACTGACATCTTTTGTTTGAGCTTCATTTATGTGGTTAGTTGAAATTATGAAACTGGGAGCTACATGTGTTTTTCAGGTTAGATTACGGGAATCGACCAGTGCCCAGCCTCCTAAATACCCACGTTTTTGGAACTAAGTTTTGGGGCTGTCTTATTGGGTTTAATTTTTGGCTATCTAATTAGAGATGCCCTAACAGCGGTGACCGGACAGAGACTTGCCAAGAAATAAAATTCAACCAAACTGTCTTGGAGTAATTCAATGCCAATTGTCGCCTAAAATGCCTTTTAATGTCATTTTGACCGGCCATTAGTGTGGATTTTATACAATTCTCTCTAATCCTTTTGCATTTGCAGTGGATCACGCACCGATTGCTCTTGGTAGCCAAGGCCCCAACGGTGGACCGACTCGTCATCTTCTTCTAAACACAAGACAGCCTCGCTCTCGTTGCAATTTAAGTAACTAGCAGTTGCACTGCAGACAGTCGTGATTTTGTCTTGAGTTGCCACTAGTTCCTACGTGTGTTACGTGCTGTACTCGGTAACATGCAGCATACGTGTGAGCGCATCCGCGAGCAACGCCGTGACTTTGCCACGAAGTGCGTGGCTCCTCCACATGCGCCGTGTCGCGATGCGGAGAGGCGGAGGAACCCTAAGATTTTTTTGGGAGATAAGCCAGGAGGCGGCGGCTGGGTACATGCTTTGCTGTGCGTGGCTAATTGGGAAATAGTTAATTTTTGGCTACCTAATTAGAGATGCCCTAACAGCAGTGACCGGACAGAGACTTGCCAAGAAATAAAATTCAACCAAACTGTCTTGGAGTAAATCGATGTCAATTGTCACCTAAAATGCCTTTGAGGGTCATTTTGACCGGCCATTAGTGTGGATTTTAGACAATTCTGTCTGATCCTTTTTGCAGTGGATGACGCACCGACTGCTCTTGATAGCCAAGAGTGGACCGACTCATCATCTTCTTCTAAACACAAGACAGCCCCTTCCCGCAAAAAAAAAAAAAAAAGAGAAGAGAGTCTCGCTCTTGTTGCAATAAGTACTCCCTTCTTCCAGGTGTACAAGTCATCTTATATTGTGCACCGCGATCAAGTCGAAGGAAAAAACGAGAAAACTTAATGTATATTTGCTAACTAATAGCATTGCATGCAGTGAATTGATCACTTCACGTCGTGTTTGATAGTCTCAAGTCATTGTAAGCATACACGCCACACATATCTTATTGGTTAATTCTTTTAGTTATTCAACAAACAAGAAACAAGGTGTGAGTTAATGCATCACGCGTAAGTATTTTGAGATTATTTATTTTTCGTAGAGTGACTTATACACCTAGACAGTCCGTAGACAGTAGTAGGAAGTAACTAGCAGTGCACTGCAGACAGCAGTGTCTTGAGTTACGTGTGTTACGTGATGTACTACTTGTAGCGGTAACAAGCAGAACACGTGTGAGCGCATCCGCGCAGACGAACAACGCCGTGACTTTGCCACGAAGTGCGTGGCTCCTCCACATGCGCCGTGTCGCGGTGCACAGAGGCAGATGCTAGACTACTAGTATACGTACTACTCACAGTACCCTCTCCTCAAGTCCTCTACCCTGGGCTGGGGTCGCTAGTTCGTCAGGGATTGGTCGTGGACTGAACAGCGCCATACCAGTACTTCCGGCGGAGCCGACCGCGACCTGTGGAATTCCGGCGTGCTTCCGCCCGTAGTGCACCGTTAGTTTCGCCATCTTTTTTCGTCGTCTACCTGTTTACTTAGAAAAACGATCAGGGCCATAGCCGTCGGGGGCTCCGGAAGGCATGATTAGCGAGCTGGACCGGAGTTGTTTTAGTACTAAGTAATTTCGAATCTCCGTGGAACGTTCCTTGCTCCCTGCTGCCGCCGCCCGAAATCAATGCGACCCACTTTTTGACACCCACGGGCAACGACGACGTTTACTGACGTAGCACTGTACTGTGAGTATGTTCGACAAAGGCCGTCTCCACAGCCTGACATCAGCGTTTTCTGATTGTAGGATTTTTCGTTCGCTAGCTGCTGCCCTGCTGAAAACGGCTGCGACCTGTAAAACCTGCTCAATCAGTCCGGAGCAGCATCTGTTCCCATCGATTGGTTCTGTGTTAGCGCAGTTATTAAAGCAGCAGTGATCAACTTATTATTGGCTGCGCGGACGGATCCGCCTACATCCCTAGTACTGTGTTCGTAACATATAAGATATATATTTGATATAAGCCAGAACTCACATATCTTACTTTAGTCCAAGAGAGATATTTCTTTTGGTGATTCCAGGAGAGATATACTCCCTTCATTCGAAAAAGCTTGTCCCTCAAATAAATGTCTCTAGCATCAAGTTAGTGCTAGATATATTCATTTGAGAGACAAGTCTGGAACAAGCTTTTTCAGATGAAGGGAGTACAAGGTTTTTTTTTAGAAATGAAGGAGGACCCCCGGCCTCTGCATCTGGACGATGCATGCAGCCACTTTATTAATTATTCACGTAAGACCTTATAAAGTCATACAACAGTAAGACTAAAGCCACCGTCTAGGCAACATCTGTCGCTACTTCTATCCAGTTAATGTGGGGATGCTGATAGTCTGGGCCTAATACCAAACATACCTCGCAGCCAAACCTAACATCTAAGACATGAGGTCCAAACCAGGACGCCTGCCGGGTATGGGGCACCCACCAGTCCGGCGCACTCCTCAATCAGGACGCCTGCCGGGTATGAGGCCGCCGCAGCCACCTGCCACCAATTCATCTTCAGAGCTGTACTGTTGCATCTACCGTGCCAGGTCTCTCTGCCATCGACGCCACCACGATGCTAGACAGCGTCCTCCTCCTGCACGAGTCCATCCTCGTATATCGGGCGCCGAGTCTCCACTGCGCCACGCCGCCGAGATCCGCCGTCATCAATGTGTAGGATGAAGCACCGCTCCACCAAGAAAGCCGCCCACTGGTCCCTCGATCCCGTGTACGCCTCCAAGAATGACGCCCCCAAGGAGGAAATGACACCAACGTGCCGCTGTCATCCGATCTACTGATCTAGAGTTTCCTCCGGTGGTAGCAGATAGTTGTGTTGAACTTCTCCTTGGCGATGCCTTCAAGAAGGAAACGCCGCATAACATCGCCGTCACCGCCGGCCTTGGCTAGGTTTCACCCGGATCTGAACAGAGGACCTCCATCCAGCAACCTGTACATGAACCGCCGCCATCGCTGTCGGGGACTGGACGGAGAATCCAGGCCGCCGCCGCCTGACCGGCCATGGCATAACCATGGTGCCTAGGCCGGCGTTGTCAGGCCCACCATGCCCGCTTGTAGACGCTCACCAGACCCGCCGGCCCGCCGAAGCCCATCTGGGTACGGCGAGATCCGTGATCTGGGCCGCCGCCACACGGGCTCCTCTGCCGCGGTATCGCGCCTGCGTTGACGCCGCTGTCACACTCGCCGCCGGGAACCCGCCGCTCCACGCCACCGGTGCCCCGCAGTTTCGTGCGCCGCCGCCGCTAGGGGAAGACGCAGCCACCACGTGAGAGGGAAAGCCCCGCCGCCGACATCGCCGGCCAGGCTACGGGCCGGCGGCGGCAGATCGCCCCCCCGTGTGGCCTAGGTTAGGCGACGCGGGGGCTGGGGCAGGAGCAATGAAAGACCGGGACAAGATAGTGAAACATTTCCTTATTGTTTATGGACAAGCTATAAGCAAAACGAAAATTTTCACGATGTAGTGGTATATAGCTAGTCTTATGAGCATTTTGGCAGCTACCCATAAGGCTCAAAAGAACAGGCCCTCGGTAGGCCAGGCAGGGTACGAGGTAAAAAAAAGGGGCCTATGTAAATGTAGGCGGATGAGGATGCGACGTGTCATTATCTCAAAAAAAAAGAGGATGCGACATGTCACTATATTGAATAAAGTCAGCTCATGTCGAGCGACTCGGGCGGCTCGGGCGGCGTCTCGGCGGGCGACGGGCGATCGTCCCCGGAGCCAATCCTGCCTGATCCTCCGCCGCCCCTCTCGCCGGCCGACGGGGGTGGATCAGGGGCCAACGGGAGGGGGCGCTCCCCATCGTCGCGCCGCGCAGATGACCTGCCTTGCGGGGAGGTGTTTCCGCCGCCGCCGCCCCGGCGGTCGTCGCCGGATCCGCCGCTCCCTGAGGATCGGCAGCCGACGCTCGTGGTTGCTGCGGATCTACTCCCTTCCCCGCCGTCCCCTAGTTCGGCGGATCGGGATTGGGACTTTTTGCATCCCACGAAATGGTTAGTGCGTTTTCAAGATGATAGGGCGCCGGGGCGATGGATCAATGGCTCGATCTACTCGCATCCGTCGCGATGGATGACGATCCGAGACGAAGATGGAGATATTTTGGCCGGACGTTATCTCCACGCCGATGAAGAGCTTGCGATCGGTAAGAGTCTAATTATCGATTTTTTTCAATTTCGAGGTTCTTGAGTGTGTGCAGGCGCCCATGGATTGCGACGAGCAACTCGATGTAGTGGATCTTACGGAGGACGCCGACGGATCCAAGCCCACGCAGCGGGTTAGAGGACGTTTCTGGATTCTTGCGGATGAAGATGGTGACGACGATGATCCACCGGAAACGACGGTTCAACCACCAACTACAGCTGACGGGGCTACATCTGCATCGGTGCCTAAATCCATGGTGAGTAGTAAGAAATCAGTTTCTTTCGGCACTCCGGTTCCTTCGCAGAAGTCGAAGGTGAAGCCATGGAGTGGTCCTTTGCCGAAGGAGGGGCCGCCGGCTATCACGTTGTCGGATTTTTTTCTTCCCGAGTGCTGGAAGAGAGTAACTCAGAGAAAGAAGAAAGGAGGTCGCATGGATTCACAACGATCGCCGGCGGTGGCCGCTGCGTGTGTCATTCGAGCGGCCAGATCTGAGCGTTTGAACGCTCTTTTGGGTTCAGGTGGGCCGCCGGAGAGTGTTCGCGATGTGGGCCTGGCTAGTACTGGGCTAGAGGCCCAGGGGGCTGGCCAGGTTCGCGTAGCGACGGGCGTGGGCGACATGCATGAGGTTGCATCGGACCGAGCGCCCCTGCATGCACGATCTGTCTCACCTCCTCTCATCGCTGCCGCTAGGGTTCGCCGTCGCGGGACGGTAGGGTTCCCGTCAGCTTCCTTGCGCCGCCGCCTCCCTGCTAGCGCCGGAGCTAGACGGCTCCCACCGGCGGAGATGCCGCCCAAGCCACCGCCGCCACGGACTGCGCCGGGGGTGAGAAACCCGGCCGGGGCAGCGGGGGCATCCGCTCCTCCGGCTGCGTCTGCGGCTACGCCGGGCTCCGCTCGGTCGGCGCCTCCTACTCGAGCCGCTCCATCGCCGCCTCGGGGAGCGCCTCCTCCGCCTCCGGCTAGGGCCGTCCTGCCGGCCAAGACCGCGCCACCTCCGCCTCCCCACCCTAGGGCACCGCCACCGCCGCCACCAAGGGCTGAGCAGCAGCCGACCCAACGGCCGTGGCCGAGACAGATGGCGGGTGGACGCGGCGGTAATGGCCTTGCCGCAAACAGCCGTGGGGCGGGGGCGTCGGCGGGGGATGATCGTAATCCTCCGCGAGGGCAGTGGGGCGATGATGGATATGACGCTTATGGCTCCGGGCTGCATCGGGGATCTTCTTCTACCGGTGGTGGACGTGGGTGTGCATGGGTGGACGACGGCAATGCCAACCAAGGTTTCCAAGGACCGCCCGGTAACTTTGTGGATGGTGCGGCTGGCCCCAATAACCGCTCTTTCCGGGGACGTTTTCACGGAGGGCGGGGCGGGAACAGGCGTTTCTATCAGCCAAGGCATCCGAAGAATATGGTTGAGACGGACTAGGCTGACGGTGGATCGAATCTACCGTAGGTGGCGGTGGAGACGGTTCAGGCTCTGGCCGAAGTTACGTTGCCGGAACCCATGCAGATCGGTGATTCTGCTTTGGACCATGGTACAGACAAATCTGAGGCTGACAAGTTGTCCAAGTGGGCGGCAAAGAAGAAGAAACTTACGTGTTTTCGCTGTGGCGACACGGGGCACTTTATGGCTGAGTGTACTGCGGAGTTATGCGACCTATGCCGAAAACCTAAGCATTCCGCTGCGGAGTGTCCTCTTATGCTTGGGCCTAAGCCTTCGGTTCAGATTTTCGGGGTCTGCTGCTCGGAGTTGATGTTCTTCGAGTCACCCAGAGTGGCACCTTTGGCTCCAGCGGTAGAGACGTCTTTTCCAGGGGGGGTGAAGGTAGTTCATGGACTGTTGACTGAGGCGCAAATTATTCAGCAACTGCGGGAACTCGCTCCGGGTAATTTTCAGTGGTCGCTGCTCAAGCTTAATGATACGTCTTACAAAGTGGATTTTCCATCTAAGGAGGATCAGGTGCGAATCCTCAAGTTTGGTATGAGCAGGGTTACAGGCACTAGTTTTGTGTTACAGTTTGATGAGTGGAAAAAGAAGGAGCCGCAGGGCATGCCGCTGAGGCAGATTTGGGTTCGTTTCTCCGGGGCACCATCTGATCCCTTGGATAGCTTCTTGGTAACGTGGAGTTTGGGGTCTTTGATTGGCAAGACTGAACAGGTGGATATGCCATTTACTCGGGCCAACGGGGTAGCGCGTTTACTTGTCAGTGTGGCTAATATCGAGTTCTTGCCGAATGTGGTGCCTTGGACTTATGATGGTGTTACGTATCAGCTGGACGTTTTGTATGAGGATCCTAATTTGTTCGATGAGTTTGAGGATGATAACCCTATGGATACGACTAAGGGAGGAGGTGCCCCGGGGAACCAGGAGGATTCGGCCAGAGGTGATGGAGACGGGGCCAAGGGTCCGGTTGGTCCGTCTGCGTCTACTGATATTGCTCCTGCTACGTCTTCTGGGGTTGCTCCGACATCCACTTTGCAGCTTGGGTCCCTGGGACCGTTCTCTGCACCACCTCGGCTTCGGGGTGTCTCTCCGGGTCCGGTGGATCCTGTGGCCCCCCTTTGTATGTCGGCGGGTCCTGACATGGGAGATACTGACAGGCAGGTGGCCCGTCCCATGACCCCTACCTCGACGATGACTACAGTGGATGATGCCGTGACTGCGGCCATGGCTACAGGTGATGGGCAGGAGGCCCGGTCCCCTGTGAGGCCGACGCCGACGGCGCCCTTGGAGGACTTGGCGCCCTTTCCCCCGTCGCCACACGAGGGAGGAGGGGTGGCCTCTCCTTGCCCCGTTGCGGTGGGTGGGTCAGGTGACGCGCCCGCCTCACTGGCTGAGCACTGTGCGCGTGTCGCCCCGGACCCCTCTGCCGGCGAGTCGCCCGTGCGTTTGCCGCGGGAGTCGTCGCTGCGCTTCTCTCATGCCCCGGTGGCTACGGCCCGAGGCGCCGCTGTTGGGGGAGGGGCAGGAGGCCTTTACCCTAGCAGAGCTTCACGCGAGGAGGTCATCGCCTTCGGTGGTATCCCGGACCCTGTCTCTCAGGGGAGGCGGGTCAGCGGGAGGCTGCAGGAGCAGCCGGACGTTGATGACATGCAGCTGAGGTGTGCTTTGAGAGCTGCCAAGTTGTGCGACATCGAGACCTCCACTGGTATGTCGGTTAATAAGTTGAATTCCATTTTGCATTTTACTGATGCTGAAATCATTCATAACGCAAATCAAATAGGGGTATCACTTGGTAAAAATGATTTGGAGGTTTCTAGGTCGGTTAACGACATTCTTGATCTAGAAGCAGACCGGGCGGTAGAAATGATCCGTCACATTGCTGCGGTTAAACCTATGAACGATTCAGAGATAGATGCGCTTGGGGTTAGGGTCCTTGCCGGCTTGTGTGCCGATTTGGACCCTGCACTACCCGAGACGGAGGAGGTCACCATTCCTGAGGTGTCTCTTCATGTAGATGAGCCCGAGCCGATAGAAGCTGAGATTAACTGTGCTGATCTGGCTGATGGTCTCCTTAAGCCAAAGCGGACGTGGAAACGGAAGGTCTACCCTGTCTCGGCAGCTCGCAGGAGTGCTAGGATCCATACTGCAAAAAAATTCCATGATGAACTATGAGAGGCATTTTCTGGAATAGCAGAGGTCTTAGAGACTTGGCTAAAAGGAGGTTTCTAGCGGAGGCGTCTATTGAACATCAGTTAGATTTTATTGCTTTGTCTGAGACTGGAAGAAGCAACTTCACTTCACAATTTCTTTCCACTTTGTCCGGGGGGGGGGGGGTAGACTTTGATTGACACTGCCTCCCCCCTCGAGGAAGATCCGGTGGGGTTTTACTTGGGGTTAAGTGCGACACATTGGAAGTTCGGAGTGTAGTTTTGGGGGATTTTGCCATCAAGTTTCGAGTTCGAACTAAGGCGGATGGGTTCGATTGGGCTTTGGTGGCGGTGTATGGAGCTGCGCAACCGGAGCTCAAGCCAGACTTCTTGGCGGATATGGTTCGCATTTGTGGTAATGAGGAGCTCCCCCTTTTAGTGGGGGGGGGGGGGATTTTAACATTATCCGTAGGAAGGAGGAGAAGAATAATGACAATTTTGACGGCCGATGGTCGTTCATGTTCAACACTATTATCGAAAGTTTGGATCTCAGAGAGATAGAGCTTTCGGGTAGGAAATTCACTTGGGCTAATTCGTTACCGGTCCCAACGTTTGAGAAACTTGACCGTGTCCTAGCAAGCGTCGAATGGGAACAGAAGTTCCCTCTGGTTACCGTGCAGGCTTTGACAAGAGGTGTCTCTGATCATACACCGCTATTAGTTGATTCGGGAGTTCAAACTTTTGTGGGCAACAAGAACATATTCTCGTTTGAACTTGCCTGGTTTGAACGGGAGGGTTTCCTTGAGTTGCTAGCTCAGGAGTGGGCTAAAGACGCAAGAGGAAGGACACCTATCGAGTGATGGAAATGCAAGATTCGTCATCTCCGAAGGTTCCTTCGTGGATGGGCTAAACACACGCATGGTATTTATAGGGCCGAGAAGGAGAGACTTCTTCTTCTTATTCAAAACCTTGAAGTTAAAGCTGAAACTTCTATCTTGGATTCCAGTGAGTTGGAAACAAAGATGGAGGCGGAGATGCAACTTAAAGAGATTCTTCGCAAGGAGGAATTGAAGTGGGCGTTGCGAGCTAAGGTTCGCAAGATAGTACAAGGCGAGGATAATACTCAATTCTTTCATATGGTTGCTAATGGGAAGCATCGTAAGAAAAGAATTTTCCAGCTAGAGCAAGACGAAGGGACGATAGTTGGTCAAGACAATCTGAAAGTCTACATTACCAACTATTATAAGCAGTTGTTTGGTCCCCCGGAAGAGAATTTTGTGTCCTTAGATGAGTCGAGGGTTGAGGATGTTCCTCAACTTGAGACTGCCGAAAATGAGATCCTGACTGCTCCTTTTTCTGAGAAAGAGGTGTTTGAAGCCATTGCACAAATGAAGAATAATAAGGCTCCAGGACCGGATGGGTTTCCGGCGGAGTTCTACAAAAAGTGCTGGCATTTTATTAAGGGTGATTTGATGCCCATGTTCCAGGAGTTCTTTGAGGGTCATCTTCAGTTGTTTAAGCTGAATTTTGGAACGATAACTCTTCTTCCTAAGAAGACAGACGCGGTTCGTATTGAGCAGTTTAGACCGATATGTTTGCTTAATGTGAGCTTCAAAATTTTCACCAAGGTCGGGACGAATAGACTAACGCAGATTGCGCACTCTGTGGTTCATCCGTCCCAGACTGCTTTCATGCCTGATAGAAACATCCTTGAAGGGGTTGTTGTTTTGCATGAAACGCTCCATGAAATCCACTAAAAAAAACTTGATGGCGTAGTTTTTAAAGTGGATTTTGAAAAAGCATATGATAAAGTAAAATGGCCTTTCCTTCAACAAGCGTTGCGTATGAAAGGTTTTGATCCAGCATGGAGAAACCAGATTGATTCCTTTACGCAAAAGGGAGTGTAGGGATTAAAGTGAATGATGACATAGGTCACTATTTCCAAACACACAAGGGGCTAAGGCAAGGAGATCCAATGTCACCGATCCTGTTCAACATAGTGGCTGATATGCTCACTATCTTAATAGGCAGGGCAAAGGATGCAGGGCAGGTAGGTGGCCTAGTCCCACATCTAGTTGACGGAGGGATTTCCATTCTACAGTATGCTGATGATACTATCATCTTCATGGAGCATGACTTGGCGAAAGCAAGAAACATGAAGCTGCTGTTATGCTTATTCGAACAATTGTCTGGCCTCAAAATAAACTTCCACAAGAGCGAATTGTTTTGCTTTGGAAGAGCAAAGGATGACCAGGACTCATATAAACAATTGTTCGGATGTGAATTGGGTTCCTTACCGTTTATGTACTTAGGGATACCCATTCATCATCGTAAGCTGACTAACTTGGAGTGGAAATGCATCGAGGATCGCTTTGAAAAGAAACTGAGCTGTTGGAAAGGGAAGCTCATGTCATACGGAGGACGCTTGATTCTGATCAATTCGGTCCTTACTAGTATGCCTATGTTTCTCTTATCCTTTTTCCAGGTTCCGGTGGGAGTCAGGAAAAGGTTAGATTTCTACCGATCTCGATTCTTTTGGCAGAATGACGAGCTCAAACGAAAATATAAGCTTGCTAAGTGGGATATAATTTGTAGGCCAAAGGACCAAGGGGGTCTAGGTATTGAAAATTTGGAAGTCAAAAACATATGTCTACTTAGCAAGTGGCTATTTAAACTGTCATCTGAGACGGAAGCTACTTGGGCACAGATTTTGCGTAATAAGTATCTTTATGCTAAAACCTTGGCTCAGGTAAATGTGAGGCCTTTCGACTCACCTTTTTGGAAGGGTTGGATGAGAGTTAAACAAATTTTTTTCAACAAGTCAAAATTTATTGTCGGGAATGGTGCCACTATGAGGTTTTGGGAGGATACGTGGCTTGGGGAGACTCCCCTTGCACTTCAATATCCCACTTTGTACAACATTGTGAGACGTAGAGAAGCCTACTTTGCAACTGTTTTACAATCCACTCCTCTCAATATTAGTTTTCAGAGAACGCTAGTTGGAAATCGTTGGGAGGCCTGGCTCCATCTGGTTAGACGTCTAATGCAGGTGCAGTTGACCCAGCAACCAGATCAGCTGTCTTGGAAACTTACTAGGAATGGTGTGTTCTCAGTTAAGTCTATGTATCTGGATGTCATTAACACTAGCGTTGTCCCTTCCTCGATTCACGTTTGGAGAGTTAAGGTTCCCTTACTTATCAAAGTGTTTATGTGGTTTGTGCATAAACAAGTTATTTTGACTAAGGATAACCTAGCAAAACGCAACTGGATGGGCTCATCTAGGTGTAGCTTTTGCGATCATAACGAAAACATCAAACACCTCTTTCTCGATTGTCCGTTGGCTAAGATTCTGTGGCGATCAATTAATATTGCTTTTAATATCATTCAGCCCACCTCTATCAATATGTTATTTGGAACATGGCTTGATGGGGTTGATTCCGATACTGCAAGACACATTCGTGTTGGCGTTTGTGCTCTACTTTGGGCAGTATGGAACTGTAGAAATGACTTGGTTTTTAACAGATCAACAAATATTCACTTTTTGCAGGTTATCTTCAGGGCCACGGCCTTCATCCGTATGTGGTCGCTACTCACTCCAACGGAGGCCAGGGAGCGTTTGGTTACTTCGTCTACTCGATGGGAGATGGTAGCGCGGGATATTTTCAACCGGTTTGGATGGCGGTCAGGTAATAGGATAGGCATGTAGTGCTCCTATTGTGTTTGCCAGCCGGTTGTGGCTTTGGGTTTGATCTCTCTAGAGCATTTTGTTTTTTCTCTTCGCACCAAGATACATGACGACTTTGTTATTGGATTTATTTTTAATAATATGAGCCATATGCATCTTTTGATGCAGAGGCTGGGGTAATCCCCCTTTTCGAAAAAAAACTCAATCCATCATTTTTATACTCCTTCCATGTCACTATAACTGTCCTCAACCAGTCTCCTGGGTATGGGAAAATACAAGGATACAACTTGTTTTAGATGAACCCCATAAACTGTTTTCTAGGATTTTTTTTAGCATTTCAATAGAAGTCAATAATCTTTGAAACATTTTTGGAACAAACTTGACATGTTGGCCTACTCATAAAGAAAATCGACAACAAAAAACTCCCCACAAAAATTCCGAGCATAAAAACAAATTGTCCAAGACAATATAGAGTGAATAGTACCTCTAATATAATGCTGATTTTGACTTTGACTTGAACAATACCATGAAAGTCATTTTGTCCCTAAATTTTTTAGGTCAGTGTAATGTTTTATCAAGTTTGTTGCCAGCAATTTTCATGATGTTTCGACCATTTTAAATTTACTATTAAAAAAATGGTTTATATGCCCCCGTGTTCAATTCGTCCCCTCCCCGTGGGATGCGTCTGCTGAAGAAATCAAGAGTGTAGCTAATTGTAACTATATTCAATATGTGTATCTATTTCAATGTATCCAAAGAGGTTAAGTGACTTTGATATATCATGTCATCTTGTCATTGTTATGCATAATCATGATATATCATTAGCACTCTTAGATTTAGTTTGTGCTTCGGTAGTACTATCTAATTCGATCGTGAATGAGAGCATTCCAAAGTTAATATGTGAAATGGTAGAGTTTCTGCACTCATTAAGAAGAAAAGAGTTGCTCGTTTAATTAGAAAACTGAGCGAAAACCAGATTGCCTAGTTGATTATGAAAAATCAGGCGAAAATCATCACAACCGTTGAGCGGCACACACACCACTCCAACGAGGGCATCGCCGAGACAGCACACATGCGTCGTCATCATCACTCCTCCACTAGAGGCGTCATCGCCATCCCTAAACCCTGAGCAAATGAATCCAACTTCGTTGTAGGCGATCGTCGACTCAGCTCACACCAAAGAGGCCGTGTGGAGGTGTATGAAGATCCGCGTCAAAACACAGCCTCCAGCGACCAAACAACGCAGCTCCGACTCTGAGGAAGAACTATGAAGGACAAAACCAGGCACGACTGGCGCCACGGAAGATCGCCGGACGGGCTACCTGCCGCCAGTCATCGTACACCACAGGGCCCCGCCACCGTAGCTTCGATTTCAGAGCAGCAAACAAACCGAGGTAAGCCCATGAACACATCGGAGAAGAGCCGACTACCTCAACCATTGTCACATCATTGACATCGTTCCCACCATCACCCTTGCCACAGAAGCCTGGACGCCACAACTGCCACCAACCATTGGTTCCGCTTGCCGATGCCGGGCTCCGAGACGAAGCCGCCAAGAGGGAGAACAACACCAAATCGCCGTCGTCATCCGATCATAAAATCAAGGTTTTCCCCTGGAGAGGCTGTGATGGCCGGATTTGTGCGGGAGGGGTGTGGCAGCAAAGCAATGATGCTTGTAAGAAGTTCAACGACGGACTCAACCGCCGCCATCGCTGGTATACAACACAGAGCCGAGACAAGGTCTTCACCCCCGCTCCCACACCACCTCAGTCGCACCTCATCCCGCACTGGTTTCAGCAAGCCTACCAACCAACCAACATGCCATCGAAGAAGCACAGAGCCACCGCCGCCGCATCCAACCACACCTCACAGAGACCACCGACTGAAACCTTCAGCAAATCCATCCACTGCCGACCGAAACAGGGCCACCAGAGGCAGTACAGCCCGCCGTGCCTTGTCGAGCACCATGCCAATAGGGAATAATGGAGCTCCGCCCGAGGTCAAATTGTGCTCTGGCTCCTCCCATGTAGACCCATGGGGGTGAAAGATTAGGCAATTGACTGTCAAAATTGTTGACCATCGATGAATTGATTGGAGTTGGTCATTCTGTACTGTATACCATGGAAAACGCCTTCTTAAAAAAACACCACTCAATTTATACCAAGAGTACACACACTAAGAGCATCTCCAACAGCCGCCCAATGCGACGCGTGCTAAAAACTACTTTGCCGCGCGTCCATCGCCTGGTTTGGCGCGGCGGGCAGCGCTGGCTCCAGCAGCGCGCAAAAATGCAGCGCGCGCTACTCTCGCACAAACAACATATGAATTCCAAACATAAGCAAAAAGATCAAACACAAACAAAATAAATCAACAATAAATAGTTCAATTTCGTTATTACAACTCAAACAAATAGTTTATCATTCAATACAACAAATAGTTCAATAATACAACAACAAACGCACAAATCATGATGCTCTTTGTCGCCCATTTCATGCCCACCACTCCTCAATGAGATCCTTCTGAAGATCATCATGCGTTGCGGGACATCGAATGACATGATAGGAGGCAACAAAACAGACCACCCTTTCAACCCTCCGTCGCACTCGCATGGGATGTCCCAAGAGCTCGTACTGAGAGTAGTCTACATCTTGGTCACGCTCATTCTCAATGATCATGTTGTGCATAATCACACAAGCGTGCATGATGTACCAAAGCATCTTTTGATCCCAAAATCTAGTCGGTCCTCTCACAATAGCAAATTGGGCTTGCAAAATCCCAAAAGCTCTCTCCACATATTTTCTAGCCGCCGCCTGAGCATTGTGAAAATTAAGATTTTTCTTACCTTCCGACTTTTTCAACGACTTCACAAATGTTTGCCACTTTGGGTAGATGCCATCCACAAGATAGTAGCCATAGTTGTATGTACAGCCATTTGCTACAAACTGCACCGATGGCAAATCACCATTTGCAATCTTATTCATCAGTGGTGACCGGTCGACAACGTTGATGTCATTCAAAGATCCAGGCATTCCAAAGAAAGCATGCCAAATCCAAGTCTCTTGATCGGCCACCGCTTCAAGGATTATAGTGGAACCCTTTTTTGGCTGTGGAATTGCCCATGCCATGCCTTTGGACAATTCTTCCAACTCCAATGCATGCAATCTATTGAGCCAAGCATACCTGGGACGCTGCGAGCTTTGTTCATCTCCAATAGCCTTGCGGCGTCTTTAGCATTGGGAGATCTCAAATACTCCTGGCCAAACACTTGGACAATTTCGACTGCAAAGCGCTTGACACACATGATGGCTTGGCTCTCACACATAGCCAAGTGATCATCAACTAGATCAGCCGGGATACCATATGGCAACATACGCGAAGCGGCTGTCACCTTCTGAAAGGTGCTATGCCCGAGCTCTCCAGCGGCTTTCCTCCTTTGCTGAAAAAACCGGTCATGGCTCGCTAGTTTCTCTGCAATGCGCCTGAACAACTCGGTGCTCATCCTAAACCGACGATGAAAGTATGACTCCGGGTATGTGGGATTCTCCATGAAATAGTACCTCATCAATCTGTTATGGGCATCGATCCTATCCCTCCAAAATTTCTGCCAACACATAACTGAACCACCGTGCTTCGTTTTTTTATTGATGTGCATAGCTAGGATCATTGCAAGATCCTCCTCCTCTTCCATATCAAATTCTTCCTCATAAGAGTCATACGACAAACTCATCTACAATGTTCAATACTAGGCTATAAATACTACAATCAACATGCACCAAATTAATGAAGTTTGAGCAATACATACCTTGCGCGTGTTCTGTCGAATACCTCGCGGGCGCCGATCGGCAGCGAGCAGCCGGGCGCTGTTCTTCCGAGGACCGCCGAGCGCGAGGGGCAGCGGTGACTAGAGGGAGGTGGAGGAAGCCGCCACAACGCGGGGATAGGTTGGGGAAGCGCCGGAACGGTCACCGGGTGGTGCGGGCGGCGGCGGCGCCGTGGCTGGATGGGGTAGGTGGAGTTGCAAGCGACCATTCGAGAGTCCAGTGCGCGGGAGCGGGCGCAACAAATAAGCGGCGCACAATGGCGTTTCTGAAGGAAATATTCCCTAGAGGCAATAATAAAGTTGTTATTTATATTTACTTATATCATGATAATTTTTTATTATTCATGCTAGAATTGTATTAATCGGAAACTTAGTACATGTGTGAATACATAGACAAACAGAGTGTCACTAGTATGCCTCTACTTGACTAGCTCGTTAATCAAAGATGGTTAAGTTTCCTAGCCATAGACAAGAGTTGTCATTTTATGAACGGGATCATATCATTAGAGAATGATGTGATTGACTTGACCCATCCGTTAGCTTAGCACTATGATCGTTTAGTTTATTGCTAATGCTTTCTTCATAACTTATACATGTTCCTATGACTATGAGATTATGCAACTCCCAAATACCGGAGGAACACTCAGTGTGCTATCAGACGTCACAACGTAACTGGGTGATTATAAAGATGCTATACAGGTGTCTCCGATGGTTTTTGTTGAGTTGGCATAGATCGAGATTAGGATTTGTCACTCCAATTGTCAGAGATGTATCTCTGGGCCCTCTCGGTAATGCACATCACTATAAGCCTTGCAAGCAATGTGACTAATGAGTTAGTTACAGGATGATGCATTACAGAACGAGTAAAGAGACTTGCCGGTAACGAGAATTGAACTAGGTATTGAGATACAGATGATCGAATCTCGGACAAGTAACATACCGATGACAAAGGGAACAACATATGTTTTTTTTGACTGGTAACTGTAGGGAAAACCCCCCCACAACATTCAGAATTTATTAATAGAGCAAGGGACAATACAATACATGGATTACAAGAGGTAATCTATACAGGAATAGAGAGAAAAAAACTACACTAAGAGACTAGATTACAAAACCTCAAGGAGGCAAGAAGGAAATCCATCTAAGCAGCTCCTCCTTATATCTTTGCTTGATTCTATGTTGCATGAGTGTAATATCATGGATGAAGGCACATCTCCATCTATTAAAGCTTTGCCTCTCATGCCTGAAGACTCTAGCATTTCTCATTATCCAAATATTCCAGCAAGCAACAAAGACAACCTCAGTAAAGAAAGGTTTAGCAAAGTCTTGCTTAGCTTGCATGACAATTGTGGACATATCCTCTCCAGGTGGCCATAATATTTGAAGGTAATTCCATATTCTCACACTGAAATTACACTCAAAGAATAAGTGGTTTCTGGTCTCACGTGTCCCCAAAGGACAGAGAACACAGTTTACCCCATCCTCTAGATGCCAGTGCCTTCTTTCAACCATATCTTTGGTATTCAGTCTATCCATGATTAACATCCAAGCAAACACCTTGATTTTCATTGTGCAGGAAGATCTCCAAATCCATAAAAGGAGAGGATTGAAAGACATTTGGGAATGCACAAATGAGTAGAACAGCTTGGGCTTAAAAGGTTGGCTGGATCCCTGCCAGAACCAGATGTCATTTGCTTCCACTTCCCTATTACAATTGGCCATCATGTTTTGCACAGTCATATACTCCTGGTAAGCCTGTGCAGACAAAGGTAAATGGAACAACTCTGTGAGACTCTGTGAATGGAAAGCCTCAGAGACAGTAATCCAGGGATCTTTGACATATGAAAATAGCCTTGGAAATCTGGTTTGCAAGGTGATTGATGTTTCATCTATCTTCCACTTATCAGACCAAAATAAAGCAGAAGTCCCAGAGTTGATCTGAACCCAAGTTGTGCACCTAAAATGAGCCAGCAATTTACATATATCCTTCCACCAATAGGAACCACAACTGTCAGTCCCCTGTGGTACAGAACAGTGGTAATATGTATCCCATATAAGTGAAACCCATGGCAAGTCCAACCTGTTCAGGAATTTGTGCAGATGTTTCAGCAAGAGAGCCATATTTTGCACACCCAGATTTAAAATTCCCAGCCTTCCTTTATTTTTGGGCCTACCCAGGCTGCCAGGGATGGTGAGGGATCATCTCTGTGTTTTCTCCACAAGCATTGCCTTTGTATTCTCTCCAATTGCTTTAATATCCCTGCAGGAACAAGGAGGCTGCCAAGATAGAATATGGGCATGGAAGACAATGCAGAGTTTAAGAACTGTAGCCTTTCCCCCTAGTTTAAGAAAGAAGAACTAGCTGACATTCTTCTCTCCATGCAATCCACAAGGGGCATAAAATCCACCATTTTTGGTCTGGTAGTACCCACAGGTAGCCCAAGATATGTGAAGGGCATCTTGCCCACCTGACAACCAAAGGCTGCAGCCAAACTGGTGGTAGTGTTCTCATCCACATTAATGGGAACCATGGAAGATTTGTGGTAGTTCACCACTAGCCCTGTAGAGGTGGAGAACACATGTAGCATGTCCTTGAGAGCCAAAATTTGAGCTTTGTCTGCTGGTAGAATGATTAGGGTATCATCAGCATACTGAACTATAGGATAATCTTGGTCATGGCATGGGATTGGCAGCTTTAAGATTCCCCTTTTGAACATATCATTTACTACTGATTGCAAGAGGTCAGCAGCAATTACAAAAAGCAAGGGTGAAAGGCAGTCTCCTTGCCTAACTCCCTTTTTACAAAGGAATTGTCTACCAGGTACTCCATTTAAAAGGACAGATGAAGTTCCAGTTGATAGCAGTTGCTTGACCCAAGAAATCCATTTTTGATTAAATCCCTTGTGCTTGAGAATTAACAGAATAGCTTCATGCTCAATGGAGTCAAAGGCTTTCTCAAAATCCAATTTAAGAATAACAATAGGTCTCTTTGACTGATGGCATTGGTGCAGATATTCAAGTGTCTAGCCAATACAATCCTGAATTGTCCTACTTTTAATAAAACCATATTGATTCTTATGTATACATTCCATAATGATCCTCTGAAACCTGTTAGCAGCCATTTTGGACAGAAATTTGAGGCCCATCCCAGTCAAAGAGATTGGCCTATAATCTCCAACACCTTCAGGGGCCAGTTTTTTGGGTATGAGTGTAATGAAAGAGCCATTTATATTCTCCAGGTTTGCAGTACCATTGTGGAAAGCTTCAGCTAGCTCATAAAAATCCTGACAAATAATGTGCCAACATTTCTTGAAGAATAACCCATTAAAACCATCTGGGCCAGGGGCCTTATCAGTGGGCATTTGCTTGACAGTATCATCCATTTCCTCTTTTGTAAATGGTTCAGTTAAGAAATCTAGCCCATCTACTGGCTTGAGCAAAACATTCAGGTCAAAACCCATTACTATACCAGCAGAAACTCCCATTCTATTTTTGAAACAATTCCATATGATGCCCTCCATCTGTGCATGACTAGAGACCACAGCCCCATCAATATCTGTTAGAGAAGCAATGGAATTTCTTCTATGCCTCTCAGTGGCCATAGCATGGAAGAATTTGGTATTTTCCCCACCAAGTTTAATATACCTGATTGTACACCTCTTCTTCCAGTATATAAACTGGATATGTAAGAGTTTTTCCACATGAAGTTTCACCACCTGCCTGAAGTTAAATTCAGGTCTATATAAAGGTCTAACCTCTTCAAGGCCATCTAAACACAGAATGACTTCATTGCATTTTGAGATCAACACTTTTATCTTAGAGATACTCATCTGCCATCTCTTAAGGGCCCCTCTCAGGGTTTTGAACTTGTCTGCAATTCTAGCGGTGATATGATATTTGTGGGATGGCTTCTGCCAAGCCTGTTGGACACATTGCATAAACCCCTCAAGCTCAACCCAATAGTTCTCAAACCTAAATATAGAAGATTTAGGAATAGAAGTCTTAATAGTGACCACACATGGCACATGGTCAGATGCAGTTCTGGCCAGGGGTAACACTTCAGTCATGGGATATGAAGAGATCCAATCAGCAGAAGTAAAAAACCAATCTAACTGCTCTAGCAAGGGATTATCCTGCATATTGGACCATGTGTAAGATCTCCCCTTAAGGGGAAGCTCCAGCAGTCCAAGATGTGCAATTATTTCATTGAAAATGAAAATATCATTCAGATCACCACCAGGTAGATTTCTATTCTCCAGAGATCTCATGAAGTTAAAATCTCCCACCAAGAGCCAGTTATCTCCCATTGGAATTTGTAGGTTATATAACCAGTTGACAAAATTGACCCTGGCTTCCCCTTGGCATGGACCATACACAGAAACAAGAGACCAGTGTTCATTATTTTGCTTGGAGACAAACTGAATTACAACCGCAAACTGTTGAATTTCAACTACAGTCCCCCAGAAGACAGAGGAATTCCACACTATCAAAATGCCCCCAGAAGCACCCACAGAAGGGGAGAAAGCAAATCTATCAAATCTTTTAGGGCAAAAGGATCTAATAGATCTGAAATCAAAAGAATCACATTTGGTTTCTTGGAAGCAGGCAATAACACACTGACTGTCCTCCAACTTTTGTCTGACAGCTCTTTGCCTAGCTTCAGAATTTAGACCCCTAACATTCCAGCATAAAACACTCCAGTTCTTACAGGAATTACTCATTTACACCAAAAGTATCAAATAGAATAGTTTGATGGCACCTAATGCCACCACCCTCAAGAAGCACACATGTCCAGCATGATTCTTTTAAATTATTACAAACAGTACCAAAAGAGAAGAACCATAATAAACAGAATAACTGCCACCTCCAACTAGCCATTTGACAGCTAAACATTTGCAGTACTGGTCTTTGGAGTTGAGGGATCAGCCATAAGCTGCTCCACTGTAATCAGATCATCAGCAATTCCCAGCTCCTGGCCAATCTGCTGCAGTTTGGATATGGGAGTAGGTGGTGGAAGATCTTCAACTTGCTCCTCCTGCATGTTCTGAGTCACTGTAGCTGAGAAGGGCTTGGCCTTGGGTTTCCTCCTTTTTGGCTGCATTGGGAGCTCCTGAAAAGTTGGCTTGAAGCCATCTCTCTGCAAAGATCCTCGAGTGCACCTTCTTACTGAGGTTTCCACCACTGGAGTGGGGGCCATGGTTTTCCTGGGCCTTCTAACCTTTCTCTGCTCTTCAGGTTGCTCAGGTGGCTCATTAAACTGCACTGCCTCCCCAATAGAAGATGACTCAGACTGCCGAGCTGGAAAAAGAACCCTAGACACAGGCCTGTGCTCCAGATTTGTGTTGTAATAGGTCAGTCTTGGCACCTCAAAGGCCAAGTCCCAGCTTCTTTTAGAGAGCAGGTCAGACTGCAAAGGCAACACCTGTATTGGCTTAGGGATTTCATAGCAGATATCTGAATGCAAGATGGCCTCAAAGTTCCTTTTGAAGATCATCTCAGGTGGCAACTCAGGTCGAAGCATAGCTTTAGCAGCAGTTACAGTCATGACCATCTCTAACTCAGGAGATTCCTCCATAGAAGTATTATTATCAGGACAATGTGCATGTGGCTTATAGACCACTAGAGCCCAGTCGGCAGGATTATAAACTTGAACAACATTGTTTTCCATAACAACTGGCTGCTCCAGTCCCACTTCTGGCTCCACAGGTTGATCCAGATCATGAATGAGCACAAAATTTGGTTGAATATGCTGTTCCACTGACAGAGAATGATCTTCAGAGTTATCAAGAACCATAGACTCTTGCTCCATTTGCACATCATTCTGCACTTGCTCATCATCCCCCCAAACTGCATTGCCCCAATTGTTGTCACCCATGTCAGGTTGCTCTGGGGGAGGTGGTGGCACTTCATTCCAACCTAAAGCAGGGTAATTAGGCAGTATAAACTGGGGAAGATCAGGAAAGGGCACCCCAGGAAGGGGGTGAGGATTTCCATTTATTGGCATCCAATCCTCATCTTGTGGCATCTGCTCTGCAAAGTTGGCCCCAAGAATGTATATGGGCGCTGTCCAAGACACTCTTGCCCCACCCCATGCAGCATAGTCATTGAAAACGACATCACGAGGCACCAGAACGTCCTCAGGAAAGGAAGCAAACACCAGGGATCTGACTAAATATGGATCCTCACTGTTCCAATGATGGAATTTGCCAAAAGTATTCACTGCCGCTCTAATGTTATCAGTATTGCGAAGATCCAGAGGGATGCCCAACATCATAATCAAACCCTGACGAAAGCCCTGAGCTCCACGAAAACCCTCCCCCTCATCATGTTTCATAAAGCGGACAAACCGATCATTGCCAAGGTGTTGCGGAGGGAGATGTATAAGAGAGTAACGCACCGCAGGATCCCTGACTCGAAACAGCCCGACAGCATTGATCCATGGCTGAACAGAACGAACCTGATATCCATGAGCTTCCAGCCATTCAGCAACCTCCTCTCGAGCATCACCAATCTCATTGGCAGAAGGCATGGGCATGACTTCAGCAAGCATGTAGTCTTCGTGGCGGCGCACGATGGGGACATGCGGCGTGACAAAGGTACGCGGCCATCTTGCATCCCCCGCATCGATGATGTGATGCCCTGCCGGGACATACTGCATTGGGTCAATGGGGAAGTTGGCCATGGCCGGCGTTGGCGAGGGTGGCTCAGAAGGCGGCGGTGGTGGTGCTTGCGGAGAGCCTGGAGGCGTCCTTGGACCAAGCTGAACAGAGTTGGTCGATGGGGACGGTGCAATCAAAACCGAGGAGTCCAAGTTAGGTAAAAATCCTGTCAGAGAGATATTCTCGCTTCTTGTAGCTATTGCCTCGGAAACTGAATCATTAGCGGGCTTGGGTTTCCAAACCAGACCCAATCTCCTAGCAAAACGGGTGCAATCGCGCCTAGTATGGCCAACCCGAGAACAACCCAAGCACTTTAGAGTTGACGTGCAAGAAGAAGAAAAATGCCCACGCTTAAAACAAGTCTGACATGTAACAATTTCATCGACCATGTCATTTATCATTTGATCAAAAGAGGCCTCAGCCTGGGATGGGCTCGGCACGGTAGTAGAGCTAGATGGGCCAGCAGCTGAAGGGCCCAAAAGAGGCAAATTTTGAGATCCCAAAATCCCGCCCGAGTCTACCGGCACAAGATCCGAGGTTGAACCCCTTGACGCGATACGCTGTTGGATCTCCGACGAGCTCACCGTGCCAAAGATGATCGGTGGCGAAGCAACAGTCCAGTTAAGAATCTCAGGTTGGGCCGGAGCAATGACCTGGCGCTCCCTCTCAGAAATCTCATAGCCAGCACTCTCAGATGCCGCAATACATTCAGCCGTTGCATGATATCTATACCCTTTGCATGCATCATACGTTTGAAACGTAGCAAAAGATAATTTTTTCTGAAGAGAAGGCCTGGATTTAATGGCTGACTTTGATGGAGGATTATGCATTGCAAGAAGGCCCAAGGCTGCCCTACGCTTAGAAGGACTGACCAGGATCCACTCAGCATCACACTCTTTCTTCCAAATATTGAATTCACGTAACCAATTTGGACCCCCATTTCCCCACAAATGAAAATAGCATTTGAATTGAGGGCAAGAGTACGATCTAGTGTCCATAATATGAAAACCAACAGCCTTGCATGAAACATTGAAGCTAAATACCTTATCAGTAATATATGAGACCCAGAGATCAATGGCCGATCCTCCCAGCGCCGACTCAAGGGCGGCGGCCACAGAATCCACATCAAGCCGAAATTCATGCCTGCTAAAGGAGACAACTAGGGTAAATGCCCCTCTACCATCCATGGGATGGACAGTGAGGCCAGACGCCCTATAGATCTCATCAGCAAAAACTCTACCCTTGGAGAAGTCCAGATCAAGGGTAGATCCCGAAGAAGAATCCATCACCGAAGACATCAGCAGAGAGATCTCGAGGCGCCGAACAAGATGAATGGATCAGTCCACCAATTTAGTGGAGAGGAGTGGAGATCGCCGGTGGGCTAGGGTTTAGGTGGGGGTGGGAGGGTGGGGTCTCATTTTTTTCCAGTGGATCCCAATTCAAGTTGTCGATTGGATCCATGTTCGTAGAATATGTAGGAACCAATATGAGCATCCATGTTCCGCTATTAGTTATTGACCAGAAGTGAGTCTCGGTCATGTCTACATAGTTCTCAAACCCGTAGGGTCCGCATGCTTAACGCTCGATGACGATCGGTATTATGAGTTTATGTGTTTTGATGTACCGAAGGTAGTTCAGAGTCCCGGATGTGATCACGGACATGACGAGGAGTCTTGAAATGGTCGAGACAAAAATATCGATATATTGGAGAGCTATGTTTGGACACCGAAAGGGTTTCGGAAGAGTTCGGGCATTTACCGGAGTAACGGGGGGTTACCGGAACCCCCCGAGGAGTCAATGGGCCTTATTGGGCCTTAGTGGGAGAGAGGAGGAGGCAGCCAGGTGGAGGGTGCGCCCCCCAAGCCCAATCCGAATTGGGTGGGGGCCGACCCCCTTTCCTTCCCTCTATCTCCCTCTTCCTTCTTCTCCTACTCCAACAAGGGAAGGGGGGCACCTACTCCTACTGGGAGTAGGACTCCCCCCTTGGGCGCGCCCTATGAGGTCCGACCCTCCCCTCCTCCACTCCTTTATATACGGGGGAGGGGGCACCCCATAGACACATAAGTTGACAGTTGTCTTAGCCGTGTGCGGTGCCCCCCTCCACAAATTTCGACCTCGGTCATATCGTTGTAGTGCTTAGGTGAAGCCCTGCGTCAGTAACTTCATCATCAGTGTCATCATGCCGTCGTGCTAACGAAACTCTCCCTCGGCCTTAGATGGATCAAGAGTACGAGGGACGTCACCGAGCTGAACGTCTGCAGATCGCGGAGGTGCCGTGCGTTCGGTACTTGGATCGGTTGGATCACGAAGACATTCGACTACATCAACCGCGTTACTAAACGCTTCCACTTTCGGTCCACGAGGGTACGTGGACACACTCTCCCCGCTCGTTTCTATGCATCACCTTGATGGATCTTGCGTGTGCGTAGGATTTTTTTTTGAAATTACGGGGTCCCCAACAGTTGCATTCGAGCCAGATCTATGGTAGATGTTATATGCATGAGTAGAACACAAAGAGTTGAGGGTGATAATCATCATACTGCTTACCAGCATGTCATACTTTGATTCGGCAGTATTGTTGGATGAAGCGGCTCAGACCGACATTACGCGTGCGCTTACGCGAGACTGGTTCTACCGACGTGCTTCGCACACAGGTGGCTAGTGGGTGTCTATTTCTCCAACTTTAGTTGAATCGAGTGTGACTACGCCCGGTCCTTGTTGAAGGTTAAAACATCAAACTTGACGAAAAATCATTGTGGTTTTGATGCGTAGGTAAGAACGGTTCTTGCTAAGCCCGTAGCAGCCACGTAAAACTTGTAACAACAAAGTAGAGGACGTCTAACTTGTTTTTGCAGGGCATGTTGTGAGGTGATATGGTCAAGACGTGATTATATAAATTGTTATATGAGATGATCATGTTTTGTAACATAGTTATCGGCAGCTGGCAGGAGCCATATGGTTGTCGCTTTATTTTATGAAATGCAATCGCCATGTAATTGCTTTACTTTATCACTAAGCGGTAGCGATAGTCGTAGAAGAAATAGTTGGCGAGACGACAACGATGCTTCGATGGAGATCAAGGTGTCAAGCCGGTGACGATGGTGATCATGACGGTGCTTTGGAGATGGAGATCAAAGGCACAAGATGATGATGGCCATATCATATCACTTATAGTGATTGCATGTGATGTTTATCCTTTATGCATCTAATTTTGCTTAGTACGGCGGTAACATTATAAGATGATCTCTCACTAAATTTCAAGGTATAAGTGTTCTGCCTGAGTATGCACCATTGCTACAGTTCGTCATGCCGAGACACCACGTGATCGGGTGTGATAAGCTCTACGTTCACATACAACGGGTGCAAGCCAGTTTTGCACACGCAGAATACTCGGGTTAAACTTGACGAGCCTAGCATATGCAGATATGGCCTGGGAACACTGAGACCGAAAGGTCGAGCATGAATCATATAGTAGATATGATCAACATAGTGATGCTCACAATTGAAAACTACTCCATCTCACGTGATGACCGGACATGGTTTAGTTGATATGGATCACGTGATCACTTAGATGATTAGAGGGATGTCTATCTAAGTGGGAGTTCTTAAGTAATATGATTAATTGAACTTAATTTATCATGAACTTAGTACCTGATAGTATTCTGCATGTCTATGTTGTTGTAGATTAATGGCCCGTGCTGTTGTTCCATTGAATTTTAATGCGTTCCTAGAGAAACCTAAGTTGAAAGATGATGGTAGCAATTACACGGGCTAGGTCCGTAACTTGAGGATTATCCTCATTGCTGCATAGAAGAATTACGTCCTGGAAGCACCGCTAGGTGCCAAACCTGCTGCAGGAGCAACGCCAGATGTTAAGAACATCTGGTAGATCAAAGCTGATGACTACTCGATAGTTCAGTGTGCCATGCTTCACGGCTTAGAACCGGGACTTCAACGACGTTTTGAACGTCATGGAGCATATGAGATATTCCAGGAGTTGAAGTCAATATTTCAAGCAAATGCCTGGATTGAGAGATATGAAGTCTCCAATAAGTTCTATAGCTGCAAAATGGAGGAGAATAGTTCTGTCAGTGAGCATATACTCAGAATGTCTGGGTACCACAATCACTTGACTCAGCTGGGAGTTAATCTTCCAGTTGATAGTGTCATTGACAGAGTTCTTCAATCACTACCACCAAGCTACAAGAGCTTCGTGATGAACTATAATATGCAAAGGATGGATAAGACGATTCCCGAGCTCTTCACAATGCTAAAGGCTATGGAGGTAGAAACCAAGAAGGAGCATCAAGTGTTGATGGTCAACAAGACCACTAGTTTTAAGAAAAAGGGTAAAGGGAAGAAGGGGAACTTCAAGAAGAACGACAAGCAAGTTGCTACTCAAGTGAATAAGCCCAAGTCTGGACCTATGCCTGAGACTGAGTGCTTGTACTGCAAAGGGACTGGTCACTGGAAGTAGAACTGCCCCAAGTATATGGCGGAGAAGAAGGATGGCAAAGTGAAAGGTATATTTGATATACTTGTTATTGATGTGTACCTTACTAATGCTCGCAGTGGCGCCTGGGTATTTGATACTGTTCTGTTGCTAATATTTGCAACTCGAAACATGGGCTACGGATTAAGCGAAGATTGGCTAAGGACGAGGTGACGATGCGCGTGGGAAATGGTTCCAATGTCGATGTGATCGCCGTTGGCACGCTATCTCTACATCTACCTTCGGGATTAGTTTTAGACCTGAATAATTGTTATTTGGCGCCAGCGTTAAGCATGAACATTATATCTGTATCTTGTTTGATGTGAGACAGTTATTCATTTAAATCAGAGAATAATGGTTGTTCTATTTATATGAGTAATATCTTTTATGGTCATGCACCCTTGATGAGTGGTCTATTTTTACTAAATCTTGATAGTAGTGATACACATATTCATAGTATTGAAGCCAAAAGATATAAGTTTAATAATGTTAGTGCAACTTATTTGTGGCACTGCCGTTTAGGTCATATTGGTGTAAAGCGCATGAAGAAACTCCATACTAATGGGCTTTTGGAATCGCTTGATTATGAATCACTTTATGCTTGCGAACCATGCCTCATGGGCAAGATGACTAAGACTCCGTTCTCCGGAACAATGGAGCGAGCAACAGACTTGTTGGAAATAATACATAATGACGTATGCGGTCGGATGAGTGTTGATGCTCGCGGTGGGTATCGTTATTTTCTGACCTTCACAGATGATTTGAGCAGACATGGGTATATCTACTTGTTGAAACATAAGTCTGAAACATTTGAAAAGTTCGAAGAATTTCGGAATGAAGTGGAAAATCATCATAACAAGAAAATAAAGTTTCTACGATCTGATCGTGGAGGTGAATATTTGAGTTACGAGTTTGCTCTTCATTTGAAACAATGCAGAATAGTTTCGCAACTCACGCCACCCGGAACACCACAGCGTAATGGTGTGTCCGAACATCATAATCATACTTTATTAGATATGGTGCGATTTATGATGTCTCTTACTGATTTACCGCTATCGTTTTGGGGTTATGCTTTAGAGACAACTGCATTCACATTAAATAGGGCACCATCTAAATCCGTTGAGACGACACCATATGAACTATGGTTTGGCAAGAAACCCAAGTTGTCGTTTCTTAAAGTTTGGGGCTGCAATGCTTATGCGAAAAAGCTTTAACCTGATAAGCTCGAACCCAAATCGGAGAAATGTGTCTTCATAGGATACCCAAAGGAGACTGTTGGGTACACCTTCTATCACAGATCCGAAGGCAAGATATTCATTGCTAATAATGGATCCTTTCTAGAGAAGGAGTTTCTCTCAAAAGAAGTGAGTGGGAGGAAAGTAGAACTTGATGAGGTAATTGTACCTGCTCCCTTATTGGAAAGTAGTTAATCACATAAATCAGTTCCAGTGATTCCGACACCAGTGAGGAAGTTAATGATGATGATCATGAAACTTCTGATCAAGTTACTACCGAACCTCGTAGGTCAACCAGAGTAAGATCCGCACCAGAGTGGTACAATAATCCTGTTCTGGAGTGTCGGTGTCAAAACCGGCGGATCTCGGGTAGGGGGTCCCGAACTGTGCGTCTAAGGTGGATGGTAACAGGAGGTGGGGACACAATGTTTACCTAGGTTCGGGCCCTCTCAATGGAGGTAATACCCTACTTTCTGCTTGATTGATCTTGATGATATGAGTATTACAAGAGTTGATCTACCACGAGATTGTAGAGGCTAAACCATAGAAGCTAGCCTATGATTATGATTGTTGTTTTTGTCCTACGGAGTAAACCCTCCGGTTTATATAGACACTGGAGGGGGCTAGGGTTACACATAGTCGGTTACAAGGGAGGAGATCTACATATCCGAATTGCCAAGCCTGCCTTCCATGCAAAGGAGAGTCCCACCCGGACACGGGGCGAAGTCTTCAATCTTGTATCTTCATAGTACAACAGCCCGGCCAAAGTATATAGTCTGGCTGTCCGAGGACCCCCTAATCCAGGACTCCCTCAGTAGCCCCTGAACCAGGCTTCAATGACGATGAGTCCAGCGTGCAGATTGTCTTCGGCATTGCAAGGCGGGTTCTTCCTCCGAATACTCCATAGAAGATTTTGAACACAAGGACAGTGTCTGGCTCTGCAAATCAAATTCCACATACCACCGTAGAGAGTATAATATTTCCACAAATCTAATTTGCTGACAACTTTCCATAACGTGACATCACTCCATGGCCCGATCATTATTTGAACCGCTTTTCTCAACCAGCTACTGCACATATTGCGAGGCGGTTTTCTTGGCACGTCTTGTCAAAGCAGAGATCGTGTCCCCTTATCACGGGATTCTCATCAATACGGGTGTGGGTAACCCAACCGCACCATAAATCACGACGCTTGGGTAATAAGGGAGTTTACGAGGCAAGTGGGGAGGCGCACAGTTTCTACCGCCCTTATAAAGGGACAATGATTCCTCCTTTTCACCCACGCCTTCTTCTTCCCCGCCCATCCATTCTCGCGCACTCGAGCTCCAGCGCCCAAGTTCGCATTTTCTCCGCAAAACCACTGCAAACATGTCCGGAGGGGGAGGCAAGTGGAGGGTCTCCTCCGTTACGGAGGAGAACATTACGAGGCTCCGGGAAGCCGGATACCTGGCCGCAGATATCTGTTGCCTCTTGTGCACTGCGTTGGATTTCCCCGAAGAGGAGAGGATGATGCAGCAAAGTAGCGTAAGTATTTCCCTCAGTTTTTGAGAACCAAGGTATCAATCCAGTAGGAGGCTACACGCAAGTCCCTCGTACCTACACAAAACAAATAGCTCAACGCAACCTACGCGATTAGGGGTTGTCAATCCCTTCACAGTCACTTACGAGAGTGAGATCTGATAGATAATATTTTTGGTATTTTTGATATAAAGATGCAAGGTAAAATAAAAGGCAAAGTAAAAAGCAAAGCAATGATAAAGTGATTGGAGATTGATATGATGAGAATAGACCCGGGGGCCATAGATTTCACTAGTGGCTTCTCTCAAGAGCATAATTATTTTACGGTGGGTGAACAAATTATTGTTGAGCAATTGATAGAATTGAGCATAGTTATGAGAATATCTAGGAATGATCATGTATATAGGCATCACGTCCGAGACAAGTAGACCGACTCCTGCCTACATCTACTACTATTACTCCACTCATCGACCGCTATCCAGCATGCATCTAGAGTATTAAGTTCAAGAAAACAGATTAACGCCTTAAGCAAGATGACATGATGTAGAGGGATAAATTCATGCAATATGATAAAAACCCCATCTTGTTATCCTCGATGGCAACAATACAATACGTGCCTTGCTGCCCCTACTGTCACTGGGAAAGGACACCGCAAGATTGAACGCAAAGCTAAGCACTTCTCCCATTGCAAGAAAAACCAATCTAGTAGGCCAAACCAAACTGATAATTCGAAGAGACTTGCAAATACAACCAATCATACATAAAAGAATTCAAAGAAGATTCAAATATTGTTCATAGATAATCTTGATCATAAACCCACAATTCGTCGGTCTCAACAAACACACCGCAAAAGAAGATTACATCGAATAGATCTCCACGAGAGAGGGGGAGAACATTGTATTGAGATCCAAAAAGAGAGAAGAAGCCATCTAGCTACTAACTATGGACCCGAAGGTCTGAGGTAAACTACTCACACTTCATCGGAGGGGCTATGGTGATGATGTAGAAGCCCTCCGTGGTGAATTCCCTTTCCGGCGGAGCTCCGGAACAGGCCCCAAGATGGGACCTCGTGGGTACAGAAGGTTGTGGTAGTGGAATTAGATTTTTGGCTCCGTATCTGATCGTTTGGGCTTACGTAGGTATATATAGGAGGAAGGAGTACGTCGGTGGAGCTTCAAGGGGCCCACGAGGCAGGGGGCGCGCCCTGGGGGGGGGGGGGGGGGGCGCCCTCCACCCTCGTGACTGCCTTGTGGCTTTCTTGACGGAGGGTCCAAGTCTGCTGGATTATATCTGTTGAGAAAATCACGTTCCTGAAGGTTTCATTCCGTTTGGACTCCGTTTGATATTCCGTTTCTTCAAAACACTGAAATAGGGAAAAAATAACAATTCTGGGTTGGGCCTCCAGTTAATAGGTTAGTCCCAAAAGTAATATAAAAGTGGAAAATAAAGCCCAATATGGTCCAAAACAGTAGATAATATAGCATGGAGCAATCAAAAATTATAGATACGTTGGAGACGTATCAGACATCCCCAAGCTTAATTCCTGCTCGTCCTCGAGTAGGTAAATGATAAAAAATATTTTTTGATGCGGAGTGCTACTTGGCATAATTTCAATGTAATTCTTTTTAACCGTGGCATGAATATTTAGATCCGAAAGATTCAAGACAAAGGTTCATATTGACATAAAAATAATAATACTTCAAGCATACTAACTAAGCAATTATGTCCTCTCAAAATAACATGGCCAAAGTAAGCTCATCCCTACAAAATCATATAGTTTAGTCATGCTCCATTTTTGTCACATAAGAATGCTCTCATCATGCACAACCCCGATGACAAGACAAGCAATTGTTTCATACTTTAATAATCTCAAACCTATAAACTTTCACACAATATATGAGCGCGAGCCATGGACATAGCACTATGGGTGGAATAGAATATGATGATGGGGGTTATGTGGAGAAGACAAAAAAGGAGAAGATCTCACATCAATGAGGCTAATCAATGGGCTATGGAGATGCCCATCGATTGATGTTAATGCAAGGAGTAGGGATTGCCATGTAACGGATGCACTAGAGCTATAAATGTATGAAAGCTCAACAAAAGAAACTAAGTGGGTGTGCATCCAACTTGCTTGCTCACGAAGACCTAGGGCATTTGAGGAAGCCCATCATTGGAATATACAAGCCAAGTTCTATAGTAAAAAATTCCCACTAGTATATGAAAATGACAAAACAAGAGACTTTCTATCATGAAGATTACGGTGCTACTTTGAAGCACAAGTGTGGCAAATGATAGGTCCCTTCTCTCTTTTTCTCTCATTTTTTATTTGGGCTTCTTTGGACTATTTTTTTTGGGTTTCTTTGGCCTCTTTTATTTATTTATTTAACCTCTCATGGGACAATGCTCTAGAAAATGATGATCATCACACTCTATTCATTTAAACTCAATGATTACAACTCGATACTAGAAAGTATGACTCTATATAAATGCCTCCGGCGGTGTACCGGGATATGCAATGAATCAAGAGTGACATGTATGAAAGGATTATGAACGGTGGCTTTGCCACAAATATATGTCAACTACATGATCATGCTAGCAATATGACAATGATGAATGTGTCATGGTAGATGGAATGGTGGAAAGTTGCATGGCAATATATCTCGGAATGGCTATGGAAATGCCATGATAGGTAGGTAGGGTGGCTGTTTTGAGGAAGATATAAGGAGGTTTATGTGTGAAAGAGCGTATCATATCACGGGGTTTGGATGCACTGGCGAAGTTTGCACCAACTCTCAATGTGAGAAAGGGCAATCACGGTACCGAAGTGGCTTGCAATGATGGAAGGGTGAGAGTGCGTATAATCCATGGACTCAACATTAGTCATAAAGAACTCACATACTTATTGCAAAAATCTACAAGCCATCAAAAACCAAAGCACTACGCGCATGCTCCTAGGGGGATAGATTGGTAGGAAAAGACCATCGCTCATCCCCGACCGCCACTCATAAGGAAGACAATCAAAGAACACCTCATGTTTCAAATTTGTTACATAACGTTTACCATACGTGCATGCTACGGGACTTGCAAACTTCAACACAAGAATTCTTCAAATTCACAACTACTCAACTAGCACGACTTTGATATTATCACCTCCATATCTCAAAACAATTATCAAGCATCACACTTCTCTTAGTATTCAACACACTCCTAAGGAAGTTTTACTATTTTTGTATACCTAGCATATTAGATTTATTAAGAAAATTACCATGCTAATTAAGACTCTCAAAATAATCTAAGTGAAGCATGAGAGATCAATAGTTTCTTTAAAACAAATCCACCACCGTGCTCTAAAAGATATAAGTGAAGCACTAGAGCGAAACTATATAGCTCAAAAGATATAAGTGAAGCACATAGAGTATTCTAACAAATTCCAATTCATGTATGGCTCTCTCAAAAGGTGTGTACAAAAAGGATGAAAGTGCTAAACTAAAAAGCAAAGACTCAAATCATACAAGACACTCCAAGCAAAACACATATCATGTGGTGAATAAAAATATAGCTCCAAGTAAAATTACCGATGGAAGTAGACGAAAGAGGGGATGCCTTCCGGGGGCATCCCCAAGCTTTGAATTTTTGGTGTCCTTGGATTATCTTGGGTGTTCCATGGGCATCCCCAAGCTTAGGCTCTTGCTACTCCTTGTTCCATAATCCATCAAAAGATTTCACCCAAAACTTGAAAACTTCACAACACAAAACTCAATAGAAATCTCATGAGCTCCGTTAGCGAAAGAAAACAAAAGACCACTTCAAGGTACTATAGTGAACTCATTCTTTATTTATATTGGTGTTAAACCTAATGTATTCCAACTTATCTGTGGTTTATAAACTATTTTACTAGCCATAGACTCATCAAAATAAGCAAACAACACACGAAAAACAGAATCTGTCAAAAAACAGAACAGTCTGTAGTAATCTGTAACTAGCGCAAACTTTTGGAAATCCAAAATATCTACCAAAATAGGACGACATAGGAAATTTCTTTATTGATCATCAGAAATTGGAATCACTATTTATCATGTTCTGGTGATTTTTAATAATTGTTTTTGTGAACAGAAAGTTTCTGAAAATTACAGCAAGATCAAATAACTATCATCCAAGAAGATCCTATAGGTTTAACTTGGCACAAGCACTAATTAAAAGATAAAACCACATCTAAACAGAAGGTAGATGGATTATTTATTCAACGTCAGAAAGGAAATATATTGGGTTGTCTCCCAACAAGCGCTTTTCTTTAAAGCCTTTTTAGCTAGGCATTGAGATGTCAATGATGCTCACATAAAAGACAAGAATTGAAGCACAAAGAGAGCATCATAAAACATGTGACAACCACATCTAATTCTAACATACTTCCTATGCATAGGCATCTTATAGGCAAACAAATCAAGACGAGCAAAAACTAGCATATGCAAGGAAGCGGAAAGAGATAGTAGCAATCTCAACATAACGAGAGGTAATTTAGTAGCATGAAAGTTTCTACAACCATATTTTCCTCTCTAATAATAATTACATGTAGGATCATAGGAAAATTCAACAAAATAGCTATCACAAAGTATATTCTCAACACGATCCACATGCATGCAAAGTTGACACTCTTCCAAAATAGTGGGATTATCATTAACTAAAGTCATGATCTCTCCAAACCCACTTTTATCAAAAACTTCATAAGATTGAACATTCTTCAAATATGTGGGATCTAAAGTTGACACTCTTCCGAACCCACTTTCAATATTATTGCAAACAATATTATCAATCTCATATTCATCATGGGGCTTAAATTAATTTTCAAGATCATAAGAAAAATCACCCCAATCATGATCATTGCAACAAGTACTAGACATAGACAAACTAGCATCCCCAAGATTAGGGTTTTGCATCTTATTAGCACAATTGACATCAAAAGAATTTATAATAAAATCATTGCAATCAAGCTTTTTATTCAAAGATCTATCGTGAGTCACTTTACGGATTTCAGGCAAAACCTTATAAAGATAATCTAGTGCATTCAAATCACTAGGAATTGGTTCATCATAATTGGATCTCTTAAAAAGATTGACAAGCGGATGAGGATCCATAGATATTGGCTTCTCTGTTTAGGAATAAATACTCAACTATTTCAACCAAACGAGCAAACGAGCCAAGTAAGACATCAAGGCAAACGAAAAGAGAGGGCGAATAAAACGGCAATGGTGAAGTGGGGGAGAGGAAAACGAGAGGCAAATGGCAAATAATGTAATGTGAGAGATAAGGAATTATGATGGGTACTTGGTATGTTGACTTTTGAGTAGACCTCCCCGGCAACGGCGCCAGAAATTCTTCTTGCTACCTCTTGAGCACTGCGCTGGATTTCCCCGAAGAGGAGAGGATGATGCAGCAAAGTAGCGTAAGTATTTCCCTCAGTTTTTGAGAACCAAGGTATCAATCTAGTAGGAGGCTACGCGCGAGTCCCTCGTACCTAAACAAAACAAATAGCTCAATGCAACCAAGGCGATTAGGGGTTGTCAATCCCTTCACGGTCACTTACAAGAGTGAGATCTGATAGATAATATTTTTGGTATTTTTGATATAAAGATGCAAGGTAAAATAAAACGTAAAGTAAAAAAGCAAAGCAATGATAAAGTGATTGGAGATTGATATGATGAGAATAGACCCGGGGGCCATAGATTTCACTAGTGGCTTCTCTCAAGAGCATAAGTATTTTGCGGTGGGTGAACGAATTACTGTTGAGCAATTGACAGAATTGAGCATAGTTATGAGAATATCTAGGTATGATCATGTATATAGGCATCACGTCCGAGACAAGTAGACCGACTCCTTCCCGCATCTACTAATATTACTCCACTCATCGACCGCTATCCAGCATGCATCTAGAGTATTAATTTCAAGATAATAGAGTAACACCTTAAGCAAGATGACATGATGTAGATGGATAAATTCATGCAATATGATAAAAACCCCATCTTGTTATCCTCGATGGCAACAATACAATACGTGCCTTGCTGCCCCTACTGTCACTGGGAAAGGACACCGCAAGATTGAACCCAAAGCTAAGCACTTCTCCCATTGCAAGAAAAAACCAATCTAGTAGGCCAAACCAAACTGATAATTCGAAGAGACTTGCAAAGATAACCAATCATACATAAAAGAATTCAGAGAAGATTCAAATATTGTTCATAGATAATCTTGATCATAAACCCACAATTCATCAGTCTCAACAAACACACCTCAAAAACAAGATTACATCGAATAGATCTCCACGAGAGAGGGGGAGAACATTGTATTGAGATCCAAAAAGAGAGAAGAAGCCATCTATCTACTAACTATGGACCCGAAGGTCTGAGGTAAACTACTCACACTTCATCGGAGGGGCTATGGTGATGATATAGAAGCCCTCCACGGTGGATTCCCCTTCCGGCGGAGCTCCGGAACAGGCCCAAGATGGGATCTCGTGGGTACAGAAGGTTGCGGCGGTGGAATTAGGTTTTTGGCTCCGTATCTGATCGTTTGGGGGTACGTAGGTATATATAGGAGGAAGGAGTACGTCGATGGAGCTTCGAGGGGCCCACGAGGCAGGGGGCGCCCCCTCCACCCTCGTGACCGCCTCGTGGCTTTCTTGACGGAGGGTCCAAGTCTCCTGGATCATATCTGTTGAGAAAATCATGTTCCCGAAGGTTTCATTCCGTTTGGACTCCGTTTGATATTCCGTTTCTTCGAAACACTGAAATAGGAAAAAAACTGCAATTCTGGGCTGGGCCTCCAGTTAATAGGTTAGTCCCAAAAGTAATATAAAAGTGGAAAATAAAGCCCATTATGGTCCAAAACAGTAGATAATATAGCATGGAGCAATAAAAAATTATAGATACGTTGGAGACGTATCAATATCGCGCACCGGCTCCCAGACGTGGGGCAGATCGTCCCTACTCCAGAACCCCACGAGAGGGTTGTATTCCTCACCCACTTCATCCGTGGGCTGGGATTTCCCCTCCACCCATTTGTCCGCAGGCTCATGTTCTACTACGGGCTGGATTTCCATGATCTGGCCCCTAATTTCTTCCTCAACATCACAGTGTTTATCGTCGTGTGCGAGGCCTTCCACCGCATCAAGCCCCACTTTAGCCTATGGCTGAAGACCTTCAACGTTAAGCTGAAGGTGGTGGTCGGCCAGCAAGCGGAGTGCGGAGGCGCCATGGTGGGCAAAATGCCCAACGTTGTCGGATTTTGGGTTCCGGCAGACCCTTGAGGTTCGAACTCTGGGGTGCGCGTGGAGATTACGCTTCCTACCTACCTGTACCCCTCCGCTTCGCAAGGATCTAAGCTACCAGAAGAACAACACAAGAGACATAGGGTTTATACTGGTTCGGGCCACCGATGTGGTGTAATACCCTACTCCAGTGTGGTGGTGTGGTGAATTGCCTCTTGGGCTGATGATGAACAATACAAGGAAGAACAGCCTCGCGAGGGTCTATTCTTGGCCGGGGCGATGAACTGCTAGAGGGGTTCAGTCGCCCTTCTCTCTCTCTCTCTCTGTCTGATTGCCAATCGATCCGTTTCTCTATCTCTAGATCTCTAGATCTCTAGATGCCTCTACCCCGGGGGTGGCTAGTCCTATTTATAGGCACAGGCCCTGGGCCTCCTCCCAAATATTGAGCGGGAAGGGCGCCAACAATCGGCCATTTTGAAGGGGAACATCTGGTACACTTATCCTGACTAAAGTTGGTCCTCGCCTGCCAAAGGCTCTGGTGATGACACTGGCTTGGGCTCCACAGTGACTTCCTCCTTGTCGCGGAGCTGGTCTTGGTCTCTTTGCACCGAAATGGGTGCCTTTGCTTGGTCCTCTCGCCTGCGCTTGCTCCCTTTGCACCAAAGAGGAAAGGGAGGACACTCCGTGGGCTGGCGCCCGCCTGGCGCCCTTGGTCGTCACGGCTTGCGTCATGGGCACCTCGTGAGGTACCCTGCCTTGATCTCTTCGCCTCCTCGCGAGCCAGCCTGATGAGGCCGCGCCTGAGGAAGCTCCGTGTCGTCCGTCCTGCGAGGCTTGGCTCCTCGCGAGGGTCTTAGGTCTGTGTTGATGAAGATGGGCCGTGTTGGGCCCCCTTTGAGCCACGCTGCAGGCAGGCAAGTCTGGGGACCCCCGTTCCCAGAACGCTGACAGTAGCCCCCGAGCCCAAGGCGCGCCCGGACTTGGCCGTGCAGGGAGGTGAAAGGGCAAGGGCGAAGCGCCACGGGCCCTAACAGCCTGCGGCCTTGGGTGCCACGTGGCGGTTGATTGGACGTGGGCGTCTCCGCTCCCCCACGACGCCTCGGCATCTGCACGGATTGGACAAGTCCCTGCATGCAAAACGGGTCCTGATTACCTGAGATCGTGGAGGCCGATGGTTGGCCTTCGCCGGCTATAAGTACGGAATGGCGCGCGCCCTTCCAGTCCATCCCCCTTGCTTCTCCTTCTTCTTCATGGCGCCGTCGAGGAGGTTCTCAGCCGCAGAGAAAGGGAAGGATCGCCAGGTTGAGCCTGCCTCTCCTTCGCCCAAGCGCGGCCGGGGGCGTCCTCGCAAACATCTCGCGGCCACTACGACAGCCCTTCACAGCCGTGGGGCGATTTCCAGCTTGGTGACAGGCCGGCAGCGGTGACCGGGGGGCACGCCTCGGTCGCGCGCCCCCCTAGGCCACGTTCTCGCGCGGCTGAGGTGCTGCCGTAGTTCGTTGTGTGGTTGGCGGAGCCGACTAGCACCCGGCTTCATCTTCCTCGCTTCCTCCTCGACGAGCTCCCGGCTGGTGCTCCGGGCGGCCTCTGGCTTCAAGCTGATGGCTGCTACAGCCGGGCCTCATGGGCTTCACTGGAGGTCTTCGCAGCTGGGAGCCTGGCCTTGGCCCGCGGTTGGCAGACGTTTGCCCGCACGCGGGGCCTGAGCCATCGGTGCACCCTGCACTTCAAGTTTGACGGCGATGCCATCCTCTTCGTGAGGGTGTTCGGGGAAGATGGTCGCCGCGTAGGGTGCTGCCCTGAGGACGGCGACCGTGGCCGGGAACCCAGCCCCGGCGACGATGGAGAGGGCAGCGCTCGCGTGATCGGCGGTGCTCAGGGTTCCCCAAGCTTCACCGGTTCTTCCTCAGGCAGCGACTCTTCTAGCGGTGGCCGCAGCCAGCCTCCACGCCGCTGTTCCTGCCTGGGAGGTGGTGGTGCGTCCGCCCGCCGTCGCGCTTCGGTGAAGCGCGAGAGGGAGTCTGCCTGAGTCCTGGAGGCGGCTCGAGTCTTCCCAGCAGGCCAGTGTGAGGTGAGCTGTGCCTGATTTGTTCTTTCTTTTCCTTTGTCCTGCATAAAAAGACTGTAGCGTGGGGCCCCGCGGGGGCGTGTTTGGGTTATCACTGTTAATCATTGCTTTGCTTTTGCTATCGTGCCTATGTGTAGATAGTTTCCAACCCCAGCCGTGAGGGGGGGCGACCGGCCCAGGCCCTGTGTTCATGTCGCGGTGCCCGTGGGGCACGGACTGGAGGGGTGCTCCTGCAATGGACCCAGGTCGCGAAACCTTTGAACGACTAGGACAGAAACACTCGCGAGGGCGCTCGGCTGCCCCTTCCCCTCGCGAGGCCTTGCATAAAAGAAATCAAGGCAGGAGAGTGAAAAAGTCGAAGAACCATAAGTCAAAGGCGGCAATAGCTCCAATAAAACTTCAAATGAGAATGAATAAGCCAACTGCGGAAAGCAAATGAAAAAGCCGCGTCCGGCACCTAATCTAGTCTTCGACGTCTTCTCACCAGCGCGGAGCTAAGTGCTGCCACTGGGCGTGGGAGGGAGCCCCAGGGCCTAAGGCCGGCGCTCCTGAGACTCCGGGGCTTGTACAACCCCACTCATTATTACGTGAGAGTGTCACGGGCGGCGAGCTTCACAGGTGTTGGCCTTCTTCACAGGCTTCGGGCCTTTCTTAAGGGGAACGAGTTTCACGGGCACTTGCCCTCTTCACAGGCTCTGGGCCTTTTCCAAAAAGGATAATCTTCACAGGCGTTCGCCTTCTTCACAGGCTCTAGGCCTTTTCCAAAAAGGATAATCTTCACAGGCATTCGCCTTCTTCCCAGGCTCTGGGCCTTTTCCAAAAAGGATAATCTTCACAGGCGTTCGCCTTCTTCACAGGCTCTGGGCCTTTTCCAAAAAGGATAATCTTCACAGGCGTTCGCCTTCTTCACAGGCTCTCGGCCTTTTCCAAAAAGGATAATCTTCACAGGCGTTCACCTTCTTCACAGGCTCTGGGCCTTTTCCAAAAAGGATAATCTTCACAAGCGTTCGCCTTCTTCACATGCTCTGGGCCTTTTCCAAAAAGGATAATCTTCACAGGCGTTCGCCTTCTTCATAGGCTCTGGGCCTTTTTAGGGGTAGAACCTCCAGAGGTGCTGGATGTTCCACGCGTTCTGGATCGGCACCCCCTCCTGAGTCTCCAAGCGCGCGGAGCCAGGCCTGGAAACATGAACAACCTTGATCGGCCCCTCCCACATGGGAGAGAGCTTGTGCAGTCTCTCCCTGGAGAGGACCCGCCTGAGCACGAGGTCTCCTACCTCGAGAGTTCAGGGGCAGATGTGGCGGCAGTGATATCGTCGTAGTGCTTGTTGGTACCTCGCCGCCCGCAGTGCGGCTTCTCGGCGGCGTTCCTCCCCCAGCACGAGGTCCATCCCCCGCATGGCGTCCTGCTGCGCCTTGTCGAACGCCAGGACCCGCGCGGAGCGACGTCTGACCTCATGAGGGAGGACCGCCTCGGCTCCGTAGACCAGGAAGAACGGGGTCTCTCCTGTCGGCTTGGTCGCGGTTGTGCGGATGGACCACAACACGTATGGGAACTCGTCGTACCAACCTCTTCCGCAGGCCTCCAGCTTCTTCTTGAACGTCCTGGTTTTGAGGCCCCTTAGGACCTCCGTGTTGGCTCGCTACGCCTGGCCGTTGCTTCGAGGGTGTGCCACCGAAGTGTAGCATATCTGCGTCCCAAAGTTAGCACATTATGTTTTAAAGAGGTTACTGGTGAACTGCGAACCATTGTCTGTGATGATGCGGTTTGGCACCCCGAACCGGCTCACGATGCCCCTGATGAACTTGACCGCGGAACCCGCGGGGTTGGTGCGGACGGCCTCTACTTCAGCCCACTTGGTGAACTTGTCCACGACGACGTAGAGGTAGCGGTAGCCCCCTGGCGCCCGAGGAAATGGGCCCAGGATGTCCAGCCCCCAGACTGCGAATGGCCACGAAAGGGGTATAGTCTGCAGGCCTCCCGCTGGCTGATGGATCTGCTTGGCATGGAACTGGCAGGCCTCACAAGCCTTCACCAGTTTGACGGCGTCATTGAGTGCAGTGGGCTAATAAAACCCACTGCGAAACGCCTTGCCGACGAGGGTCTGTGATGATGAATGATGTCCACAGTCTCCGCCGTGTATGTCTTCCAGCACTTCCTTCCCTTGCTCCCTGGAGATGCAGCGCTGGGATACGTCGTTTGGTCGCTTCCGGTAGAGCTCTCCATCCTTGATGCAGTATGCCGTGGCCTGCCGTGCCACACGCTCTGCTTCCTCCTCCTTCTCCGGCAGGATCCCCTGTGTTAAGTAACTCCGGAGCTCCGTGATCCAGCACCCCTCCTGAGGTTCCATCGTCAGGAGCAGGCACGCTCCTGAGGCCGGGCCACAGACCGGGGCTCCTGAGGCAGGTGGCTGGGGGAGCTCTTCTCGAGGCCGAGCCGTGTTTGATAATGACGGCAGGGCTGAGGGCTTGAAGAGCCGCTCCTCAAAGACGCCAGGCTCCTGAGGTAGCCGCCTGGACGCCCGTCTGGCGATGTTGTCGGCCTCCTGATTGGTGCCACGGGGTACATGCTTCAACTCCAGCCCCCAGAACTGCTTCTCCATCTTGCGGACCTCTGCAAGGTAGGCCTCCATGTGCTCATCCTTCGGCTCGTATACCTTATTGGAGAAATTGACAAGGAGTTGCGAATCGCCCTTGATGGTGAGGCGTTTCACCCCCAGGGCAGCTGCGGCCTTCAAGCCCGCTATCAGACCTTCATACTCCGCTATGTTGTTGGAGACCTTTTTGCCTTGCTGGAAACGGAGCTGTACTGCGTAGTAGAGCCTGTCCTGAGTGGGCGATATAAGCACCGCCCCAGCCCCAACATCATGTCTGGAGAACGCCCCATCAAAGTACATGACCCAGCCTTCCGGCGCCTCGCTCCCGGGGGAGAGGGACCGATCCTCGTCGGCCTTGAGGCCTGGTGCCTCCGTCCATTCTGCCACAAAATCCGCTAATGCTGCTCCCTTGATGACCCTGGTCGTGCTGAATTCGAGCTGGAACGATTGCAGTTCTATGTTTCACTCAGCGACCCTACCGGCCGAGTTAGGGCTCCTGAGCACCCTCTCCAAGGGGTATGACGAGACGAACTTGATGGGGTGACCCTAAAAGTAGTGCCGCAACTTGCGTGAGGCCACCAGTAGTGCGAGGAGGAGCTTCTGAGGCATGGGGTACCATGCCCTCGCATCCCGCAACACCGTGCTGACGAAGTACACGGGGTGCTCAACGAGGCTGGGTGTGTCAATGCTTGTGGCGCCCTCCGGAGATGATTACGCCTCCGGAGGCGATGAGGCCTCCGAAGGCTGACTACCTAGGTGAGGAGCCCCTTCCACCTCCGGTGCGCTCCTCTGCGGCGGCTGATTCTGCTCAACTGCCATGGCGGTTCCTGTGGGCCTTCTTTGTTCCTGTTTTGCCTTGTCCCGGGCTGCAGCTGCGGTTTTGATTCGATGCTCCTCCCTAACCGCCACTAGGGCTGCACTAGCGGAGTAAGGAGTGGCGGTGAGGTAGAGCACCAGGGGCTCCTGAGGGCGCGGGGCCACCATGACCGGAGGGCTGGTCAGGTATCTCTTGAGATCTTGGAATGCCTTGTCGGCCTCTTCAGTCCATTCAAAGGGCCCCTTTTTCTTCATTAGCTGGAAGAAAGGCAGCGCTCGCTCCCCGAGCCTGGAGATGAAGCCCCCTGGCGCGTTCACACATCCAGTGAGCTTCTGCATTTCTCTGAGGGTCTTTGGCGGGCTGTGTTGACGCCGCCGTCTTGAAGGCGAGCTTGAGCGCTCACAGCGCGTCTCCAGTGTCCCCGTGCACAGTGAGGACACCGCTGCTCCCGGGCATCTTCATGAGGTTGTACGCCGGGTGTGTCGCGGCTATGAACTGGGCCAGCGCTGGGTAGCCGAGGATGGCCTTGTAGGGGAGGACGATGGGGGCGATGTCGAAGTCGACCATCTCCGTGCGGAAGTTGTCGTGGGTGCCAAAGGTTACTGGGAGCCAGATCTGTCCCAAGGAGCTGGATGATCCGCCCCCAATGCCCGAGAAGGGCCGGCTGGGTTGCAATCGTTCCAGGGGTATGCGGAGGAGGTTGAAGGCCTCGACCGAGAGCATGCTGAGGCCTGCACCGCCATCGATGAGAGTTCTGGTGACGGTCACCTGGCAGATGGTGGGGGTGCATAGCATGGGGAGCGCGCCCGAGCAGGCCGAGTTGGAGGGGTGGTCCTCCGAGCTGAAGGTCAGGCCGGCCTTGGGCGCCGCCCGGTCCGGGAGAGCCCCCTGCCGCGCGGAAGCGGTGCTGACCCGGCGGACGAACGGCTTGACATGGTGACTTGTAGGCGACGCCTGCGAGCCACCCAGGAGGGCCGCGACGATCCGGGGTGTTGGTGTAGCGGTGCGGCCGTCTTGCCGCACGGACGGATGCTGAGACGACGCTTGCTGCTCATTCCCCGCCAGGCCGGTGGCGGTGTTGACGGCGGGTGCCGGGGAACGGTGAGGAGGCCAGCCGACAGGAGCCGTCTGAGCGATGAGGGCGGCCCGGCGCCCGACGCGAGCCCGTCGGGCGTCAGACATGGACGCGATGGTCGGAGGAGAACGGAGCGGTGGAAGGCGAATTCCGGCGCACCCCTACCTGGCGCGCCAAATGTCGGATTTCGGGTTCCGGCAGACCCTTGAGGTTCGAACTCTGGGGTGCGCGTGGAGATTACGCTTCCTACCTACCTGTACCCCTCCGCTTCACAAGGATCTAAGCTACCAGAAGAACAACACAAGAGACACAGAGTTTATACTGGTTCGGGCCACCGATGTGGTGTAATACCCTACTCCAGTGTGGTGGTGTGGTGGATTGCCTCTTGGGCTGATGATGAACAATACAAGGAAGAACAGCCTCGCGAGGGTCTGTTCTTGGCCGGGGCGATGAACTGCTACAGGGGTTCAGTTGCCCTTCTCTCTCTCTCTCTCTCTGTCTGATTGCCAATCGATCCGTTTCTCTATCTCTAGATCTCTAGATCTCTATATGCCTCTACCCCGGGGGTGGCTAGTCCTATTTATAGGCAAAGGCCCTGGGCCTCCTCCCAAATATTGAGCGGTAAGGGCGCCAACAATTGGCCATTTTGAAGGGGAACATCTGGTACACTTATCCTGACTAAAGTTGGTCCTCGCCTGCCAAAGGCTCTGGTGATGACGCTGGCTTGGGCTCCACAGTGACTTCCTCCTTGTCGTGGAGTTGGTCTTGGTCTCGTTGCACCGAAATGGGTGCCTTTGCTTGGTCCTCTTGCCTGCGCTTGCTCCCTTTGCACCAAAGAGGAAAGAGAGGACACTGCGCGGGCTGGCGCCCGCCTGGCGCCCTTGGTCGTCATGGCTTGCGTCATGGGCACCTCGTGAGGTACCCTGCCTTGATCTCTCCGCCTTCTCGCGAGCCAGCCTGATGAGGCCATGCCTGAGGAAGCTCCGTGTCGTCCGCCCCACGAGGCTTGGCCCCTCGCGAGGGTCGTGGGTCTGTGTTGATGAAGATGGGCCGTGCTGGGCCCCCTTTGAGCCACGCCGCAGGCCGCAGGCAGGCAAGTCTGGGGACCCCCGTTCCCAGAACGCCGACAAATGTCACCTGGCTCGAAGGCTCCTATGTGGAGACCGTGAAGGGGTGGCAATCGGGGTGGTTCTACATCACCGAGCCACGTGACACCAACTGGGCGGCGGCCCCTGAATTTTGATCCGGCATCCCCATGCGGCTCATCTCCTGGAAAGAGAAGGGCCTATTCTGGGGTTCATCGGTGGAGCTGACCGGACTCCATAACTGTGTTAGAAACATGATAAGCAAGAAAATCAAGCTTGTCAACGTGGTCCAGGTCATGCTCTTCAGCCGGATCCTCCCGTGTCAAAGACGGGCATTCAATATGTGGGAGTTCGACCTGGCTAAGCACCAGACGCTGCGAGAGCTCCTCGACACGACGCACCAGGACATTTGGAAGGTGCTGTTCAAGTCCGCCGAGGTGCCTCCTCCCCTTACCGAGGATCGTGGACTCAGCGCAAAGCGCCCTGCCAATCCGGTAAGCTCCTTATATCTCATAAGATGTTTCTTTTCCCAATATAATCATGTGGGGAATCTAAGCCTCCATGCCTTTTAACAGGACTTGGTCGCGACAGCGGAGCGGATCGATTGTCCAGCCCCACTGCCCGAAGATCTAGCAAGGGCTCTCTTAACGGAGATGCTCATTGTGGAGCCCTATGATGCGCCAGAGAAGAAAGCCAAGAAGAAGGCCACGGGGACCAGGAAAGGTCTCCGGCGCAAGGTCATATCGGAATCATCGTCCGATAACACCGAGGCGCCCTCCTCCCATGAAAACGAGGAGGAGGAAGAAGAAAGTTCTCCCCCCCAGCCGGGGGAGACAAGAAAAGAAAGGCTGCCCCGTCAGGGGAGGCCGAAGGGTCCAAGAATGGAAGGACTCTCCTTCCGGACTGCTCCACAATGGCCGCTTTTAGCGACGAGGAGTGGTTACCCAGGGACAAGCCCTTGGCGAAGTCGTAAGTATCTGGATATCATAATAGTTCTTGATATGTTTGACTTTATTGCTTCTTATCATGCCGAACATGATCATGCAGCCCATCCAAAGCCCATATCGACATATCCTTTTCGGATGAGTCTTTGGGCCCGTCGGAGATGAACAACGATTCACTCCCGACCGCCTCCTCCCCCCGCCCTACGGACAACATCGAGGTGTAATCTCAAAGGGCACTGAACCAAGGGGAGACAGTTCCGGAGGAGCCCCAAGGCGACATTCCAGACGCTGGGCGCACGAGTGGCGAGACTCACATGGGCTCTAATGCCGGGGGGCAGCAAGCCTAGCCCCCAGCCGAATACTGCGCCGGAACCTCCAGTGGTTCTGGATTCTGTCCGGCGACCCCTTGCCAAGGGGGGCAAGTCGTCTGTGCGGATGGCCTCTGTCCATCCAGAGGCGTCGGACAATTTGCTGGAAGCGCTTCGCGGCGCTTCCATTGACGAAGAGCACCACACTATCATGAGTGCGGTGGTCAAGAAGGTTCGGTCTGCAAAAAGCCTGTGCCAGCCTCCTAACAGGCTTTGAGGTAAGTAATCAAATTATGAGAAAATGTTGCAGCATAGATAGTAGCCCCTGATGCTCTGTTTGGTGTTCGCAAAGAAAGGCCAAACAGAGGATCAAATAATAACCACAGGAGTCTAATCGGAATATGTCTATGTGAACAAGCAGGCTTCGCTGCTGTCCGCTGCCACTCGCACGGCTGAGGTCTCCGCACTGAAGCGGGTGAAGGAAATATGCCCTAGAGGCAATAATAAAGTTATTATTTATTTCCTTATATCATGATAAATGTTTATTATTCATGCTAGAATTGTATTAACCGGAAACATAATACATGTGTGAATACATAGACAAACAGAGTGTCACTAGTATGCCTCTACTTGACTAGCTCGTTAATCAAAGATGGTTATGTTTCCTAACCATGAACAAAAGAGTTGTTATTTGATTAACGGGATCACATCATTAGAATAATGATGTGATTGACATGACCCATTCCATTAGCTTAGCACCCAATCGTTTAGTATGTTGCTATTGCTTTCTTCATGACTTATACATGTTCCTATGACTATGAGATTATGCAACTCCCGTTTGCCGGAGGAACACTTTGTGTGCTACCAAACGTCACAACGTAACTAGGTGATTATAAAGGAGCTCTACAGGTGTCTCCAAAGGTACATGTTGGGTTGGCGTATTTCGAGATTAGGATTTGTCACTCTGATTGTCGGAGAGGTATCTCTAGGCCCTCTCGGTAATGCACATCACATAAGCCTTGCAAGCATTGCAACTAATGAGTTAGTTGTGAGATGATGTATTACGGAACGAGTAAAGAGACTTGCCGGTAACGAGATTGAACTAGGTATTAAGATACCGACTATCGAATCTCGGGAAAGTAACATACCGATGACAAAGGGAACACCGTATATTGTTATGCGGTCTGACCGATAAAGATCTTCGTAGAATATGTAGGAGCCAATATGAGCATCCAGGTTCCGCTATTGGTTATTGACCAGAGATGTGTCTCGGTCATGTCTACATTGTTCTCAAACCCGTAGGGTCCGCACGCTTAAGGTTTCGATGACAGTTATATTACGAGTTTATGAGTTTTGATGTACCGAAGGAGTTCGGAGTCCCGGATTAGATCGGGGACATGACGAGGAGTCTCGAAATGGTCGAGACGTAAAGATCGATATATTGGACGACTATATTCGGACATCGGAAAGGTTCTGAGTGATTCGGGTATTTTTCGGAGTACCAGGGAGTTACGGGAATACGGGGGAAGAAGTATATGGGCCTTATTGGGCTTCAGGGGAGAGGAAGAGGCAGGCCGCGCGCCCCCCATTGACTAGTCCGAATTGGACTAGGGGGAGGGGCGGCGCCCCCTCCTTCCTTCTCTTCCCTCTTCCCCTTCCTTGTCTCCTACTCCTACTACTTGGAAGGACTCCTAGTTGGACTAGGCAAGGGGGAACCCTACTCCCGGTGGGAGTAGGACTCCCCTAGGACGCGCCATAGAGAGGGCCGGCCCTCCCCTCCTCCACTCCTTTATATACAGGGGCAGGGGGCACCCCATAGACACACAAGTTGATCTTCGTGATCGTTCTCTTAGCCGTGTGCGGTGCCCCCCTCCACCATAATCCTCGATAATATTGTAACGGTGCTTAGGCGAAGCCCTGCGACGGTAGAACATGAAGATCGTCACCACACCGTCGTGCTGACGGAACTCATCCCCGACACTTTGCTGGATCGGAGTTCGGGGATCGTCATCGAGCTGAACGTGTGCTGGAACTCGGCGGTGCCGTGCTTTCGGTGCTTGGATCGGTCGGATCGTGAAGACGTACGACTACATCAACCGCGTTGATATAACGCTTCCGCTTACGGTCTACGAGGGTACGTAGACAACACTCTCCCCTCTCGTTGCTATGCATCACCATGATCTTGTGTGTGCGTAGGATTTTTTTTTGAAATTACTACGTTCCCCAACAGCGGGACCTTGAGCGGTCCGAGGAAGAGCTCGGCTTTACCAAGAGGCAGCTCGAAGAGAACAAAGGTGAGTAATACCCCGTATTTTTATTGATAAAGAAAAAGGAAGATGGTTGTTAGATCACAGGATCGTCATGAATTTTGCTAGGGGCCACGACCGAAGTGGCGGCCCTGAAGAAGGCGCTGTCCGAGGCCGAAGGCAAAGTGGCCAAGGAGCACGCCGAGCGCGAGAAGCAAGAGGCCTGAGTCGGCGAGGTTCAGCAAGAGCTCCAGGAGTTCGTCAAGAAGTACGAGTCCTTGGAGCGTGACTCTAAGACGCAAGGGTCTGAGCTTGCGAAGGCCCTCCAGAACGCACAAAGTGCCAAGGCCGAAGCCCAAAAGGCCCCGAATTCGGAGCTCTCTAGGAGCGTTCGCAGATCTACCCAGCCGTGTTTCGGATGCCGCGGAGTTCTACCGGGCCGAGGAAGGGAGCTCGACGGAGAAGTTGTTCTGGTCTCAGTATACTGGGACCAAACATCCGATGCCCTTGAGCGACCAGTTGAAGCAACTGGTCGAGCTTCACAAGGCGGCCGAACTGGCCATGAAAGGCCTCATAGTCCGGATGTGGCCTGGCGCGCCCCTGCCTGGCAGCTATTTTGGCCTGGTAAGGCATCTTGTGAACGCCTGCCCACGTTTTGAAGTCATAAAGCGGTCCGTCTGCATTGAGGGTGCGCGCAGGGCTTTTGCCCGGCGAAAGTGCATTGGGCGAAGATGGACGCCGAAAAGCTGGTGAAGGAGGGGCCGCCGGAGGGCAAGGAGCATCGCCACCCTGAAAAGTATTATGCAAGTGTCCTGAAGGGTGCTCACCTTGTGGCAGAGGAATGTTCTAAGGATGTAATATTTGAATGAATGTACTTATGTGATCCTGTAATGTGAAACGAGTTCATGTTCGTTATGTAACGCTTGTTAATTTAAAATATTACCTTATGTGCGGCCGTTTATAAAATTTGAGAGTTGGCCAGTCGTCGGCTTCTGCCCCCATGTAACTAGTACTGGGGTGTTCGGGATAAACCTGATCACTCTTTATCCCAGTTTTGGGGTCCTTCGAAGGAGGTGTTCAGCACAACGAACCAGGCAATCGGACTATAAAGCTTTATCACTCTCACTTAGCCATAGAAGTCTACAATTTTAAATTTTGGCAAAGCCCCTAGTATTCGGAAGGCCGAACTTGGGGCGCTATGTATGCCTAAATCAAACAAGGCAGATTCCTTGCCCGAAGCGGAAAAAATCTTTAAGGATTTGAGACCTCTCGAACAGCGACCATCTCTCGCCGCATCATGACAGTCAATTTTCGGCTTTCTCTACTGAGGTGCTCGTCCGAAAGAACCGGGACACAATCGCAATAGTTCTCCCAGTGCTACCTTAGCCGATATAGCGGAACGTAAGGTACCAAAACATGGGAGCCGGGCAAACCTAACTATTGACCCAAGACATGATTCGGAGCTGATGCATATAATGCTATAAGTTCGGGGTGCCACACTGTCGAAAGTGTTCGGACTTTTCATGCCGTGTTATGGGGTACACTGAAGCCCCTGGCGCACTGGACGTATCAGAATGTACGGGTGCGATTTGTCGTAAATAAGTAGACAGGGAAAAAAGATAAAGGAATGCAATAATGAGCTAATGATGTATATTGTTATTTAAATGATACGTCAAAGCGTATGCATACATGTAGTGCAATAAGTAAAAAATAGGACTATTTGACATGTCCTATCCAAGGTCAAGCTGCGTGTGGGTATGCAAAACAGGTATATCGATCGTTATCAGAGACCACCTTAGGATTCCCTTGTACGTCAAAGATTCTTGCTTCCTTGGTGTTTCCTTCCCGTGACGGGTCCGATAATCAGATGATCGGAGAGGGCCTTCAGAGAATAGGGGCCTGAAAGGGAGAAAATGTTAAAGGTATACGGGTCCTGAAGCGGTTGAGCCGCATTGTGGGCCGTGCCATGGCCGTGCCTCCGCCTACGCCCATGGTATCTTGAGTGCGTAATTATGTATGCGCGACACAAATTTCGCCGATCGACTAGGACTAGGATGGAGGCCGAATTGCTAGGCGAGCTTTAAACGTGCCTGGCGGTCCTCTTGCAGGGTACTCCGGACTCGCTTGAAGGTGTCCGTGGTCTTTTTCGCCGAATTGGCGGTTTGCCTCATAAGGCTGCTTTGCGCTTTTGCTGCGCAGTGTGCTACTCCATGCGGAGCGAGCGTTCTGTGTTTCCGTTAACTATTATAACCCCGCGAGGTTCTGGCATTTTGAGCTTGAGGTATGCATAATGCGGTACCGCACTGAATCTGGCAAATGCGGTTCATCCGAGTAGTGCGTGATAACCACTGCGAAAGGGGACGATATCGAAGATTAACTCCTCGCTTCGGAAGTTGTCCGGAGATCCGAAGACCACTTCTAGTGTGATTGAGGCCGTGCAACATGCCTCTACACCTGGTATGATACCTTTAAAGGTGGTTTTGGTGGGTTTGATCCTCGAGGGGTCTATACCCATTTTGTGCACTGTATCCTGATAGAGCAGGTTCAGGCTGCTGCCACTGTCCATAAGGACTCGAGTGAGGTGAAATCCGTCAATGATGGGGTCAAGGACCAATGCGACAGAACCGCCATGACGGATACTGGTGGGATGGTCCCTGCGATCGAAGTTGAGACAAAAAGACCGTGGGTTGAACTTTGGGGCGACTGGCTCCATCGCATAGACGTCCCTTAGTGCACGCTTCTGAAAGTGCGTTATATCGACTAGAGGGGGGGGGGGTGAATAGGCGATTTTTATGAAATTCTTCACTGAGGAATTTGCTCGTGAGGAAATTCCTTAGCGAAGAAATACTAGCAGCGGAATAAGTACTCATAAGTAAACATAACAGATTACATGCATGGTCATCATGATGAAATGAAGACAAACACAGAATACAGAAAGCGTAGGCACAGGATAACTCTAGATGAAGACAAACAGACTGAAGAAATTGAACTGAGGAATTTGTGAAAGTCTTCAGTCAAAGTCTTCAAACACAGATATGAACAAACAGACAACACAGTAATGAGGAAATGAAGGTGTTGAGGAAATGGAACCAGTAAGCTTGGTGAAGACAATGATTTGGTAGACCAGTTCCAACTGCTGTCTCAGTTGTACGTCTGGTTGGAGCGGCTGAGTATTTAAACTCGAGGACACACAGTCCCGAAGACCCAGTCCTGAGCACGCAGCTCGGGACACCAAGTCCTCACCGTAGTCTCCTTGAACTAAGGACACACAGTCCTCGTCCAATCACTCGTGGTAAGTCTTCAGGTGACTTCCAAACCTTCACAGACTTGGTCACTCGGCGATCCACAATTCCTCTTGGATTCTCTAGACCTTGACGCCTAACCGTCTGGAAGAAGCACAGTCTTCAAAGGTAACAAGCGTCGGATCCACGCAGGATCAATTTCTTCAGTGATGCTCAATCACTTTGGGTTTGTAGGTGTTTTGGGTTTGGGTTTGGATTTTCCTCACTTGATGATTTTCGCTCAATGTCCTCGGAGGATGGGTTGCTCTCAAATGACAAGTGTCAAGTTCACGCGGAGCAGCCAACTAGCTAGTGGTTGTAGGGGGCGGCTATTTATAGCCTAGGGAGCAGCCCGACATGATAAGACATAAATGCCCTTCAATGATATGACCGTTAGGTGGACAAGATATTTTAGGACAGCTGGCGCGTGGCACAGCAACGGTCGGAAATTTGGAGTACAAATTCCTCAGGGCTATCATGTTCCTCACTGTGTAGGCAATTCGCACTGGCGAATTCCTAACTCCTCAGTCAGAGCAAAGTCCTCAGTGACCAGAAGAACTGCGTCTCTGTCACTGAAGAAATTGACTGAACTGTATGAGATTTCCAATGGCTTCACTCGAAGGGATTGGTAGGTGTAGGTTTTGAGTTGAGCATCACATGGAAATTTTCTCCTTAGTATTTCCTCGACCCCCTTTAACAGTACGGTGTTTCCTATGACTCAAGAAAGAGAAAAATGAAACTACGAAAACAAAGTCTTCACGCTTCACGTTCCTCGAACGAATACCATGTCTTCAAGGTCACACCAATTTCTTCACTTTCAAAGTCTTCAGAAAGTCTTCAGAATATCAAAGTCTTCAGTCGAAGAACTTCATTTTTAGGGGTCGACTTTTACTGTAAATATCAAACTCCTCATAGACCTATAGACCTGTGTACACTCATAAACACATCAGATGCTTAACCTATAAGTCTTCAATACACCAAAATCACTAAGGGGCACTAGATGCACTTACAATCTCCCCCCTTTTTGGTGATTGATGACAACATAGGTTAAGTTTTCAACGGGGATAAATATATGAAGTGTAGAAACTAATATTGAGGAATTTGATTGCAAGATATAGAAGAACTCCCCCTGAAGTTGTGCATAGTGAGGAATTTGCTTTTGAGGCAATGCACACTTGAAGAGTTAAATCATGGAGATCTCCCCCTATATCTTGTAATTCATATACGCATTTGATATATGATTTGAAGAATTTGAAATACATGATGAAATATGGTGCCTGATGCAATTCAGCATGCGTGCGATAACATTAATGAGGAATAAGCATGCAGAATAGCGCATCAAAAGTATCAGAGCTCAAGCATGTATCGAAGTATCAGAGCACCGAGCACCATACGTTTTAAGATTACAACTCGATCCAATAAAAGTTTCGGAAGAACGAGAGTTGCAACTTAAAAAAAATATGCCCTTATTATAGACCCGCTTGAAGACTAACTCAGATTTCTCCCCCTTTGTCATCAAATGACCAAAAGGATCGAAACTGAGGACTAACGCCCCTGAAGATATTCAAGTTGATGGAGGAGCGCCAGTGTTGTTGGGGTCGGTTGTTGAAGTAGGGCCTGCTGCAGTGTCGTCCAAGTCTTCATTTTCATCAGTGTCGCGCGATGAAGAATATGAACTGGCCACCAGAGAAGGAACCTTGACCTTCTTGAATTTCTTCGGCGGAGGTGCCGACCAGGCAAATTCTTCTTTGAGGCCCATGTTCTCCAAATCTTCAGCACTATATACTTGAGACAGAACAGCCCAGGTGCGGTTGAGGGTTTCATGAAGGTAGTAATGGTTTTTCTTCACTGCATTGTGTGTGGCAGTCATGTTGTGAAGAATTGAACCAAACTGACGCTTGACCCATTTGTGATTGCGATCAACCTTTTGATGAAGACTGAGGAGTAACTCACGATCAGTCATTACCCTGGGTGCTGTGGCTTGAGGATTTGTCTTGGCAGTATTAGCAGCAGAGTCATGTGTGGCAGAGTCATCATTGGTGGAATAAGAAGCAGCCTTGCGAAATTGACCATCCAATGGACGAATGCCTTCATCTATCACAGCGGTGGCCTTGCCCTTTTCTTTAGCTGAGGAAAATGTCCTTTTGAGGACTTCAATAGGAGGCAAGTAGCTGCAGTGGTTGAGAGTTTCAGCCTTGTAGTTGAGTGAAGACCTTGTCCTGATGAATCTCATAATCCAAGGTGCATAAGGCTTCAGCTCAAATGGTGACATAGCAATGTTGGCCAGAGTCCTCATGAAGAAATCATGGAAGTTTATGGGAACGCCATGTATGATATTGAAAAGCATATTCTTCATGATGCCAACAATTTCTTCATTGGAAGAATCGTGTCCTTTGATGGGACATATTGTCTTCGTCAGAATGCGATAGACAGTCCTAGGTACATACAGCAATTCCTTGATGAGGAATTTGGTACGAGGTGATTGCCCTGGCTTCAGAGGCTTCATGAGCACTTGCATATAGTGGTTTGACAGTTCAGGTTCATCATACACGCAACGCGCATCTTCAGTGGGTGGACTAAGAGAAAGGCAGCGAAGCAATTCAGTTGCTGGGGCCTTGTAATGTGTATTTTCAGTCATCCAGTCCAGAACCCTTGAATTGACATCTTCAGAGTTGCCAGTGATGTGCAGTGTAGCATAGAACTGAAGAATAAGTTCTTCATTCCAATCGCGTATATCTGTGCAGAAGTTGAGTAGCCCAGCGTCGTGAAGAACACTGAGGACTGGCGTAAAGCACGACATAGATTCCATATCCACGTGAGGAATATGTGCATGGTCGAAGACTTTGTCTTTGTTGTAAAGCACTGAGGAATAGAAATTTGCTTGGCTGGCAGTCCAGAAATGCCTCTTCCTTATGCGAGCAGAGTCATAAGGATTGTATTCAGTGAAGAATACGTGCTCGCCATAGAAGTCTTCAGCCTTGAATTTCTGTTTGCGTGAGAATGGATCCTTTGGCCTTGGCAGAGGAGTGTCAGTGAGTTGCATCACGACCTCAGGAATCACAAGCTCAGGTTCTTCAGGCTAAGGAATTTCAGGATTTTCCTCAGGTGCAGTCACCTTGTCTGTTTCAACAGCAGTTTCTTCAGCACTAGTGGCTGGAATTTCTTCATTCACAGAAGCAGTGGGATGAGTTGCATCAGAGCCCAATTTTACGGTTGGTGAAGGAGAGTGAGGAATTTGCTGCAGGGGAGTGAAGAGTGGGGAATTGGGATGCTGAATTTCCCAAAAGTCGTCATTCATTACTGGAGTTGTGCTTCCAATATCCAAATCTTCATCATCAATTTCTTCAACACCAGCCTCTTCAGCATCAATTACTGGAGTTGGAGGCATTGGTGATGAGACTATTGGGGTTGAAGGGATTGTATCCACTTCAATTTCTTCATCAATCTGCTCTGAGGAAGCAGCAGACTGAGTTTCTTCATCTGATCCACTTGGGATCTCATAATCTTCACCAAAAGGAACAAGGTCCTTTGATGGCATGGAGGAGATAGGAACAACATCAATTGGATTGGCAAATGAGCTGGTCATGGGCTTCATCTTCTTTGGGACTGAAGATTCTGAAGCACTTGATGCTTTCCTTTTCTTCACTGCAGCTCGCTCTGCAGCCTTGGATTTCTTCACATCTAAAGCAGAGGGAAGAATTGGAGTTGGAGTTGGTGCAGGTGGAGCTGAGGAATCTGGTTCATTTTCTTCAGGCACAACTGATGCAGTTGCCCTGGTCTCTTCATTTTCTTCAGGCGCTCCACTAGTGGATGCCCTGGCAATTTCATCAACGGCTGGAGCAGAGTCATCAGCCTTGGAACTAGCATTTTCTTCAGCAACCTGAACTTCATCAGCGGTGCTGGCATGTTCTTCAGTTTGCTGAACAGATGCTTCAGCTTGAGGAATTTGTTGCTTTGAGGCAGTACCCTTGGTGAAGGTATCAGTCAGCCTCACAAATCTGACCTTGGCTCCTTGCCAATCAGCATAGTACGAGTCAAAGTTGTCGCTGAGGGCTTTGATCTCAACCTGCATCTTGACAAGTTCCTCAGGCTTCATTTTGAGAACATTTTTCTTCAGCAGCTTCTCTTTGCGGTACTGGGATTTCTTGATCTCTCTGGCCCTATCATATTTCCACTTCTCCTCTTGGATGAAGTGAGTCAGCATGTGACTTTGGCCAGGTTTCAGCTTGAAATCAGGCATAGGAGTGTTGGGATCCTTGTGCCAGAGATCAATATAGTCTAGGATCGCCCTTGGATCCAAAAGCAGGGGCACAGGTGTGCCTTTGGCTTTAGCAGCCCTTTCTTGGCGGTCTCTGATGATTTCAGCGAGTTCTTCTTCATCAGCTTCATCATCATCAGATGGCACAGTGAAGACCACTTGCTTCTTTGGACTTGGGCGAGTGCCGCGTCCAGCGGTAGCCTTTTTCTTCAGTAACGAGGGTCCAGCAGAGGATTTTGGTGCAGCTGAGGAACTAGCTGAGACACCAGAGGCAATAGAGATGCCAGTTGTCCTTTGGGATGAGGCCAGATGCACAGGAGCCGAGGACTTTGTGGGAGCAGGAGCAGCATGAGGAATTTGCTTTGAAGATTTTGAAGATGAAACTATTATTTTAAAATACAATAATAATTCAGTAACACTAATATTTCTCGAATAAGTAGTTTGACCATAGTTTGACCATAGTTTGACCACAATTTGACCAGGTTTGACCAAAATTCAAAAAAACTGAACTAATTATTTATTAACTCTAATATTATTGAATAATTATTTAGTAACACTAATATTTATTGAATAAGTAGTTTGGCCACAATTTGACCAAAAATTCAAAATAACTGAAATTTGAGCATAACTTTTTTCCTTTGTGAATTTGAGGATTCTAAAAATCTTCAACGGGGTTCCCCGGTTGAAATCGGATGCGGATTTTAATTCCCTACATTTTGATATATTATACATTTTTTCCGACATTGTATGCAAAAGTTATAGCCGTTTTACGCTTTCATTACACTTTTTTTGCAAAACATGTCCAAGTTTATATTTTTAAATTTCCCTAACTACTAGATAGAGTAACATAACTACATCTCGAAGGATTTAAATTTTTGAAGTTTTTTAATTTTCTTTTGGTTTTTTTGCAAAACTGAAAAGGCAATACGGGGGGGGGGGGTAGAGTTTGAAAATTGCCCCCTTTATTGTGGGTTCGTGGCACGAACCCACACTAAAGGCTTGTCCCCTTTATGTGGGTTCGTGGCACGAACCGGTACTATAGGTTAGACCTTTAGTACCGGTTTGTGTCACAAACCGGTACTAAAGGGGTTCGTGGGGACCCGGCCTGACGCCATCCTACCGCTAGCCCTTTAGTACCGGTTCGTGGCATGAACCAATACTAAATGCTCAACACGAACCGGTACTAATGAATATGGTGCCTTTAGTGCCGGGCCAACTTCAAACCCACACTAATGTGTCTCACATTAGACCCTTTTTCTACTAGTGCTAGTAGGCCAAACCAAACTGATAATTCGAAGAGACTTGCAAAGATAACCAATCATACATAAAAGAATTCAGAAGATTCAAATATTGTTCATAGATAAACTTGATCATAAACCCACAATTCATCGGTCTCAGCAAACACACCGCAAAAGAAGATTACATCGAATAGATCTCCGCGAGAGAGGGGGAGAACATTGTATTGAGATCCAAAAAGAGAGAAGAAGCCATCTAGCTAATAACTATGGACCAGAAGGTCTGAGGTAAACTACTCACACATCATCAGAGGGGCTATGGTGTTGATGTAGAAGCCCTCCGTGATCGATGCCCCCTCCGGCGGAGCTCCAGAATAGGCCCCAAGGTGGGATCTCGTGGGTACAGAAGGTTGCGGCGGTGGAATTAGGTTTTTGGCTCCGTATCTGATCGTTTGGGGGTACGTAGGTATATATAGGAGGAAGGAGTATGTCGGTGGAGCAACAGGGGCCCCACGAGGGTGGAGGGCGCGCCTAGGGGGGGGGGTAGGTGCGCCCCCTACCTTGTGGCTTCCTCGAAGCTTCCTTGACTTAGGGTCCAAGTCTCCTGGATCATGTTCGTTCCAAAAATCACGTTCCTGAAGGTTTAATTCCGTATGGACTCCGTTTGATATTCTTTTTCTGAGAAACTCTGAAATAGGCAAAAAAACAGCAATTCTGGGCTGGGCCTCCGGTTAATAGGTTAGTCCCAAAAATAATATAAAAGTGAATAATAAAGCCCAATAATGTCCAAAACAGAAGATAATATAGCATGGAGCAATCAAAAATTATAGATACGTTGGAGACGTATCAATGATCGAAGGAGCCATCAAGCCTTATGGTGACGGCACAGTGGCACTCTCAATGAAAGCACCAATGTCGGTGTCAAAACCGGCGCATCTCGGGTAGGGGGTCTCGAACTGTGCGTCTAAGGCCGATGGTAACAGGAGGCGGGGGACACAATGTTTACCCAGGTTTGAGCCCTCTCGATGGAGGTAATACCCTACTTCCTGCTTGATTGATCTTGATGATATGAGTATTGAAAGATTTGATCTACCACGAGCTCGTAGAGGCTAAACCCTAGAAGCTAGCCTATGATTATGATTGTTGTTGCTGTTGTTGTCCTACGAACTAAACCCTCCGGTTTATATAGACACCGGAGGGTGCTAGGGTTACACAGAGTCGGTTACAAGGGAGGAGATCTACATATCTGAATTGCCAAGCTTGCCTTCCACGCAAAGGAGAGTCCCACCCAGACGCGGGACGAAGTCTTCAATCTTGTATCTTCATAGTCCAACAGCCCGGCCAAAGTATATAGTCCAGCTGTCCGAGGACCCCCTAATCCAGGACTCCCTCATGGAGGTCATGTTACTTGACCATGATGAACCTACGAACTATGAGGAAGCGATGATGAGCCCAGATTCCGCTAAATGGCTTGAAGCCATGAAATCTGAGATGGGATCCATGTACGAGAACAAAGTGTGGACTCTGGTTGACTTGCCCGATGATCGGAAAGCCATAGAGAATAAATGGATCTTCAATAAGAAGACTGACGCTGACGGTAATATTACTGTCTACAAAGCTCGACTTGTTGCGAAAGGTTTTCGACAAGTTCAAGGAGTTGACTACGATGAGACCTTCTCACCCGTAGCGATGCTTAAGTCCGTCCGAATCATGTTAGCAATTGCCGCATTTTATGATTATGAAATTTGGCAAATGGATGTCAAAACTTCATTCCTTAATGGGTATCTTAAAGAAGAGTTGTATATGATGCAACCAGAAGGTTTTGTCGATCCAAAAGGTGCTAACAAGGTGTGCAAGCTCCAGCAATCCATTTATGGATTGGTGCAAGCCTCTCGAAGTTGGAATATACACGTTGATAGTGTGATCAAAGCATACGGTTTTATACAGACTTTTGGAGAAGCCTGTATTTACAAGAAAGTGAGTGGGAGCTCTGTAGCATTTATGATATTATATGTGGATGACATATTGTTGATCAGAAATGATACTGAATTTTTGAATAGCATAAAAGGATACTTGAGTAAGAATCTTTTAATGAAAGACCTCGGTGAAGCTTCTTATATATATTAGGCATCAAGATCTATAGAGATAGATCAATACACTTAATTGGACTTTCACAAAGCACATACCTTGATAAAGTTTTGAAGAAGTTCAAAATGGATCAAGCAAAGAAAGGGTTCTTGCCTGTGTTACAAGGTGTGAAATTGAGTCAGACTCAATGCCCGACCACTGCAGAAGATAGGGAAAAAATTAAGGTCATTCCGTATGCTTGAGCCGTAGGTTCTATCATGTATGCAATGTTTTGTACCAGACCAGATGTGTGCCTTGCTATTAGTTTAGCTGGGAGGTACCAAAGTAATCCAGGAGTGGATCACTGGACATCAGTTAAGAACATCCTAAAATACTTGAAAAGGACTAAGGATATGTTTCTCGTTTATGGAGGTGACAAAGAGCTCGTCGTTAACGGTAACGTCGATGCAAGCTTTGACACTGATCCAGATGACTGTAAGTCACAAACCTGATACTTACTTTTATTGAATGGTGGAGGTGTCAGTTGGTGCAGTTCCAAGCAGAGCGTCGTGGCGAGATGTACATGTGAAGCGGAGTACATAGCTGCTTTGGAAGCGGCAAATGAAGGAGTCTGGATGAAGGAGTTCATATCCGATCTAGGTGTCATACCTAGTGCATCGGGTCCAATGAAAATCTTTTGTGACAATACTGGTGCAATTTCCTTGGCAAAAGAATCCAGATTTCACAAGAGAACCAAGCACATCAAGAGACGCTTCAATTCCATCCGCGACCAAGTCGAGGAGTGAGACATAGAGATTTTCAACATACATATGGATCTGAATGTTGCAGACCCTTGACTAAGCCTCTCTCACGAGCAAAACATGATCTGCACCAAGACTCCATGGGTGTTAGAATCATTACAATGTAATCTAGATTATTGACTCTAGTGCAAGTGGGAGACTGAAGGAAATATGCCCTTGAGGCAATAATAAAGTTGTTATTTATATTTCCTTATATCATGATAAATGTTTATTATTCATGCTAGAATTGTATTAACCGGAAACTTAGTACATGTGTGACTACATAGACAAACAGAGTGTCACTAGTATGCCTCTACTTGACTAGCTCGTTAATCAAAGATGGTTAAGTTTCCAAGCCATAGATACGAGTTGTCATTTGATGAACGGGATCGCATCATTAGAGAATGACGTGATTGACTTGACCCAACTGTTAGCTTAGCACTATGATCGTTTTGTTTATTGCTAATGTTTTCTTCATAACTTATACATGTTCCTATGACTATGAGATTATGCAACTCATGAATACCGGAGGAACACTTAGTGTCCTATCAAACGTCACAATGTAACTGGGTGATTATAAAGATGCTCTACAGGTGTATGTTGTTATGCGGTTTTACCGATAAAGATCTTCGTAGAATATGTAGGAACCAATACGAGCATCCAGGTTCTGCTATTGGTTATTGACCGGAAGTGAGTCTCGATCATGTCTACATAGTTCTTGAACCCATAGGGTCCGCACGCTTAAGGTTCGATGACAATCAGTATTATGAGTTTATGTGTTTTGATGTACCGAAGGTAGTTCGGAGTCCTGGATGTGATCATGGACATGACGAGGAGTCTCGAAATGGTCGAGACATAAATATCGATATATTGGAAAGCTATGTTTGGACACCGGAAGGGTTCCTGATGAGTTCGGGCATTTACCAGAGTACTGGGGGGTTACCGGAACCCCCAGGGGAGTTAATGGGCCTTATTGGGCCTTAGTGGGAGAGAGGAGGAGGCGGCTAGGTGGAGGGCGCGCCCCAAGCCCAATCCGAATTGGGTGGGGGGCCGGCCCCCTTTCCTTCCCTCTCTCTCCCTCTTCTTTCTTGTCCTACTCCAACAAGGGAAGGGGGGGAACCTACTCCTACAAGGAGTAGGACCCCCCCTTGGGCGCGCCCTATGAGGGCTGGCCCTCCCCTCCCCCACTCCTTTATATACGGGGAGGGGACCACCCCATAGACACACAAGTCGATAGTTGTCTTAGCCGTGTGCGGTGCCCCCCTCCACAGATTTCCACCTCGGTCATATTGTTGTAGTGCTTAGGCGAAGCCCTGCGTTGGTAACTTCATCATCACCGTAACCACGCCGTCGTGCTGACGAAACTCTCCCTCGGCCTCAGCTGGATCAACAGTACGAGGGGCGTCACCGAGCTGAAGGTGTGCAGATCGCGGAGGTGCCGTGCGTTCGGTACTTGGATCGGTTGGATCGCGAAGACGTTCGACTACATCAACCTCGTTACTAAAATCTTCCACTTTCGGTCTACGAGGGTACGTGGAAACACTCTGCCCGCTCGTTGCTATGCATCACCTAGATGGATCTTGTGTGTGCGTAGGATTTTTTTTTGAAATTACTGCGTTCCCCAACAGTTTCGGCCCGCACGCTGAACTAGATATGCCGCGCATGCAGTTTTTGCGCCTTCGATCGAGTGCCCGGAGCAGTAGCACGCGAGCAAAAAACACAGATTTTTCAGCCTGACACTTATATTGCGCAGCTGTTGGAGATGCTCTAATATACATTGAGTATCATCCAGGTTAGTGGACCACGATACAGGCGAGGGCTGGCTTGATTATAGTCGCCAAGTCAGGGAAGAAGATTAGAGTTTGTTTGGGGATGCTTTTAGTGGATGTTGGCTGTTTTTTTCCTTTGTTAGCTATAAGCTGCTGGTAGTGCTTCCTTCGTTCCAAAATAAAACCATGACAATTGTTTTTGGTTTTGAATTAAAACCATGACAGGTATTTTTGAACAGATGGAGTAGTAGTTAAGGATTTTCCAACATGAATCAATTACTCAGATCTAATATTCCTTGAAAAAGATGAATTGCAAGATTTGATATCCATGCAATATAAACTCGTGTGGAAGTAAGGGCATCTCCAACGGCAACATGCAAAAAACCTTCCACACCCGCCCGCGGACAGGGGGGGAGGGCAGTCTACAGACACGGATGCGGGAGGCAACCATCCAACCATAGCCACATTCTGTCCGCCAGCAAATTCAAATTCAAATCTACACAGATCTGCACAATGCGCCAGATCACACCCGCGCGGATCGCATCCCCGATCACAACCAAAAGGAGGCAAATATGCTTAGATTTTACATGCCGATCCAAAAGAACATCAGTCCGGCAATCTGTGCATTTCTGCCCGGCCGGACCGGCCATCCTAGCAAGATTCCTCTTGATCAAGGAGGTGTCATCGCCGCCACGTTGGCAGCCTCTGCGTCTACGTCCACCTCTGCCTCCATCGCGTCCTCATCTTGTGCCGCCACCAACTAACTTTTCTGCCACTCCAACATCTGATAGAGGACGAATTGCATGATAGTTTTATCGTCAACATCCAAAGAGTCGATATTCAAGGTCATCATCTTGGCGTCCTCCGCATTGACGGCGATCTTCACCCTCTTTTCCTCAAGCGCGACTTTCTTCTCCTTAAGCGCCACCTTCCTCTCCTTGATCATGGTCCTCAAGCTTGATCTTCTTCTCTCTCACATCCATCAACTTCTTGAACCTCTCCGCCTTCCGCTCCTCCTTCATGTTCTAGCACCTCACGCATGCATCTTCCTTCTTAGCCAAGATCTCCTCGAACCTCTCCGTTAGCTTGGCCGCCGCACCTCCTCGCTTCGTCCTCTCCTCCTCCCACTTCTTGCCCCACAGATTTCTTCTAACCTTCTTCGGTGGTTCTTGGGCTGGGTCGGTAGGGTCACCGCTTTCTTCCTTGGCTTGGACGACGGTCTTGGCAATGAAAAGGTTCCACTTTGGCTGCCATTCAACTTCAACCAACAATGCATGACGATGAAGGACTTCTTCTCTAATTTCCTGTACACCACACAAGCATGAGTAGGCTACAAAAGTGAAACAATGCATATCAGTCTAGTGAGCAACAAAACAATATATGTCCGGCTAGTGATCAACAAAACTAGAGCATATCCGGCTAGTGATCAAATAAACTAAAGCATATCCGGCTAGCGATCAACTTACTTGCCCAGTGATTTGTGCACCGCTAGGCCACCGAGCAATGAGATGCTTCAAGTGCCCGCAATACTTGAAGACATAATCTTGGATGGTGTACTGATGTCTACTACACAACATTCTTCTTGTACACACGTGTTGGGCCGCCACACGTAGAGTTTTGTAGGACAATAGCAATTATCCCTCAAGTGAATGACCTAAGGTTTATCAATCCGTGGGAGGCGTAGGATGAAGATGGCCTCTCTCAAAAAACCCTGCAACCAAATAACAAAGAGTCTCTTGTGTCCCCAACACACCCAATACAATGGTAAATTGTATAAGTGCACTAGTTCGGCGAAGATATGGTGATACAAGTGTAATATGGATAGTACATATAGGTTTTTGTAATCTGAAAATATAAAAACAGCAAGATAACTAGTAACAAAAGTGAGCAAAAATAGTATTGCAATGCTTGAAAACAAGGCCTTTGGTTCATGCTTTCACTAGTGCAAAGTATCTCAACAATGATAACATAATTAAATCATATGGCAAACCCTCAACATGCAACAAAGAATCACTCCAAAGTTTCTATCGAAGAACATAGGACGAAAACGTGCATCAACCCCTATGCATAGATAACCCCAATGCCACCTCGGGAATCTGTGAGTTGAGTGCAAAAACATACATCAAGTGAATCAATAGAACATCCCATTGTCACCACAGATATCCCATTGCAAGGCATACATCAAGTGTTCTCAAATCCAATACTCAATCCAACATAATGAAACCTCAAAGAGCAAGACTTAATTCATGACAAGAAGGTAGAGGGGGAGAAACACCATATGATTCAACTACAGTAACAAAGCTCGCGATACATCAAGATCATGCCAAATCAAGAACACGAGAAAGAGAGATCGAACACATAGCTACTGGTACATACCCTCAGCCCCGAGGGTGCACTACTCCCTCCTCGTCATGGAGACCGCTGGGATGATGAAGATAGCCTCCGGTGATGGTTTACCTCTTCAACAGGGTGCCAGAACAAGCTCCCGATTGGTTTTTCGTGGCTATAGAGGCTTGCGGCGGCGGAACTTCCAATCTAGGGTTCTTTTCGGAGGTTTATGTATTTATAAGAAATTTTGGCGTCGGAAACAAGTCAGGGGGGTGCCTGAGGGGCCTACAAGCCAGGAGGGCGCGCCCTAGAGGCTTGTGGACTCCTCGGGACTCTTCTGGCCCAGCTCCGGTGCTTCAGGGGTCTCTTTTGGTCCGTAAAAAATCACCGTAAATTTTCAGTCCATTCGGAGAAATTTTATTTTTGCACAAAAAGCGACACCATGGTAGTCCTGCTGAAAACAACACTAGTCTGGGTTAGTTCTAATCAAATCATACCAAAAACATATAAAATTGTTGTAAACATGGCATGAATACTTCATAAATTATAGATACGTTGGAGACGTATCACCCCCAAGCTTAATTCGTGCTCGTCCTCGAGTAGGTAAATGATAAAAGAAAGAATTTATGAAGTGTGAATGCTACCTAACATGTTTATCAATGAAATATTCTTTATTGTGGCGTGAATGTTCAGATCCATAAGAACCAAAACAAAAGTTTAATATTGACATAAAACGAATAATACTTCAAGCATACTAATAAAGCAATTATGTCTTCTCAAAATATCATGCTGTTATATTATCATTCTTGGATGTTTTACAATCATTTTATAGCAACTTTATATCATTTTTGGGAGTAATCTATTGACATAGTGCCTAGTTCCAGTTGCATTTTTTTGCTTGTTTTTTACTTCACAGAAAATCAATACAAAACGATGTCCAAATGCAGCGGCCTCCTTCCTGGGCGCAGATTTTTTGCAGTTTTTTTCTGGACCATAAGACATCAGTTGGGCCAAAGAAGTAACAGAGGGGTGCCCCGAGGGGGGCAAAACCCACTTGGGCGCACCTTGGTGGGTTGTTCCCACCTCAGCGGCCTCCTACACCACCTCTTTGCTCTATAAATACCCCAATATTCCAAAAACCCTAGGGGAGTCGACGAAACACAATTCCGGTCACCGCAAATTCCAGAAACCACAGATCATATCTAGACACCATCATGGAGGGATTCATCATCCTCATTGGTGCCTCTCCGATGATGCGTGAGTGGTTCATTGTAGACCTACGGGTCCGTAGTTAGTAGCTAGATGGCTTCCTCTCTCTCTCTCTCTTTATTCTCAATACAATGGTCTCTTGGAGATCTATTTGATGTAACGCTTTTTGCAGTGTGTTTGTTGGGATCCGATGAACTTTGAGTTTATGATCAGATCTATTTTATCCATGAAAGTTATTTGAGTTTCTTTGATCTCTTATATGCATGATTACTTATAGCCTCTTATTTCTTCTTCGAATCTTTGGTTCAGTTAGGCCGACTAGATCGATTTTTTTTGCCATGGGAAGAGGTGCTTTGTGATGGGTTCGATCTTACGGTGCTCAATCCCAGTGATATGAGGGGAAATGACACGTATGTATCATTGCTATTAAGGATAACAAGATGGGTTCTATTCCTACATGAATAGATCTTGTCTACATCATGTCATCGTTCTTATTGCATTACTCCATTTCTCCATGAACTTAATACACTAGATGCATGTTGGATAGCAGTCGATGTGTGGAGTAATAGTAGTAGATGCAGACAGGAGTCGGTCTAGTAATCTTTGACGTGATGCTTATATAATGTTCATTTCCTGGATATCGTCATAATTATTTGAAGTTCTATCAATTGCCCAACAGTAATTTGTTTACCCATCGTATGCTATTTTTCTCGAGAGAAGCCACTAGTGGAATCTACGCCCCCGGGTCTCTTCTTTATCATATTTGCCTTCAAGATCTATTCTTATTGCTTTTATTTTCAGATCTATTAATAAAAAACCCAAAAATACCTTGCTGTAATTTTTCTTACTTTATTTTATCTTGTGTTCCCGCGAAATCTATTTATCCAATCTACTACAATTTTATCTATCTTTTTACCTGGGAGGGATTGACAACCCCTCTTTTACATCGGGTTGCAAGTATTTGTTCTTTGTGTGAAGGTACCATTTACATAGTGTTGCTTCATTCTCCTACTGGTTCGATAACCTTGGTATCATCACTGAGGGAAATACCTACCTTAGCTGTGCTGCATCATCCCTTCCTCTTTGGGGAAATACCGACGTAGTTGAGGCCGCATCAGTGAGCCATGAATATAGCACTATAAGTGGAATAGAGTATGGTGGAGGTTGTGAGGAGAAGACAAAAAGGAGAAAGTATCACATCAACTAGGAAAATTAGTGGGCTATGGAGATGCCCATCAATTGATATCGATGCAAGAGAGTAGGTGTCGGTGTCAAAACCGGCGGATCTCGGGTAGGGGGTCCCGAACTGTGCGTCAAGGCCGGATGGTAACAGGAGACAAGGGACGCGATGTTTTTACCCAGGTTCGGGCCCTCTCGATGGAGGTAATACCCTACTCCTGCTTGATTAATATTGATGATATGGGTAGTACAAGAGTAGATCTACCACGAGATCAAGGAGGCTAAACCCTAGAAGCTATCCTATGGTATGATTGTGTATGAAGATGATTGTCCTACGGACTACAACCCTCCGGTTTAAATAGACACCGGATAGGGTTAGGGTTACACAGAGTCGGTTACAATGATAGGAGATCTCGAATATCCGCATCGCCAAGCTTGCCTTCCACGCCAAGGAAAGTCCCATCCGGACACGGGACACAGTCTTCAATCTTGTATCTTCATAGTCCAGGAGTCCGGCTGAAGGTATAGTCCGGCTACCCGAACACCCCCTAATCCAGGACTCCCTGGGTAGCCCCTGAACCAGGCTTCAATGACGACGAGTCCGGCGCGCAGATTGTCTTCGGCATTGCAAGGCGGGTTCCTTCTCCAAGTCCTTCATAGAAGATTGTAAACACCAAAAATAGTGTCCGGCTCTGCAAAATAAGTTTCCACATATTGCCATATAGAGAATAACATTAACAAAAATCAAATCTGCTGACGTATTCCGCAGTGCGTCATCACACTACGGCCAAGTTCTTTACGAATCGTTTTTACTTTTCCACCTCAGCACGTTTTGCGAGGCGGTTTCCTTGGCACGTCCTGTCGAAGCAGAGATCGTGTGCCCTTTTTACGGGATTCTCATCAATACGGACGTGGGTAACCCAACCGCGCCATTTACCACGGCACTTGGGAGGCAAGCGAGTTTTATTAGGTAGGTGGGGACGCATAACCGCATCCACCCATATAAGGGGATAAGGATCCGCCTTTTTACCTACGCCTTCTTCCTCCTTTGCCAATCCCTCTCTTGCGCACTCGAGCTCCAGCGCCCAAGCCCGCTCTTTTCACCTCAACCTTCTCCAACAATGTCTGGAGCAGGAGGCAAGTGGATGGTCTCCTTCGTCACGGAGGCCCAAGTAAAAAAGCTAAGGAAGGCCGGATACCTGTCCAAGGACATCCCACACCGGCTTCTCGAGAAGGGGCAGCTTCTCCCCACCCCAAGGCCCCATGAGAGGGTAGTTTTCCTTCCCCACTTTCTCCGCGGACTGGGTTTTCCACTCCACCCATTTGTCCGGGGACTCATGTTCTACTACGGCCTGGATTTCCACAATGTGGCCCCAAACTTCATCCTCAACATCTCGACGTTTATCGTTGTGTGTGAGGCCTTCCTCCGCGTCCGCCCCCATTTCGGCCTCTCGCTCAAGACCTTCAACGTCAAGCCCAAGGTGGTGTGCGACAGCCAAGCGGAGTGCGGAGGCGCCATGGCGGGCAAGATGGCCAACGTCCTATGGTTTGAGGGCTCCTTTGTGGAGACCCTAAAGGGGTGGCAAGCCGGGTGGTTTTACATCACCGAGCCACGCGATCCGAAATGGGTCGCAGCCCCCGAGTTCCGATCCGGACCCCCACGCGGCTAGTGTCCTGGAAAGGGACGGGCCTGTCGTGGGGCAACGAAGAAGAGGTGACCGTATTGCAAACTTGCATCCAGTCCCTAGTGAACAAGCCAATCCGGCTTGTTAATATAGTCCAGGTTATGCTCGTCCGCCGGATCCTCCCGTGCCAACAACGGGGCGTCAATTTGTGGGAGTTCGACCCGGTGCAGCACCCAACCCTTAACAGGCTCTTCGACACAACGTACGAAGATGCTTGGAAGGTGCTTTTCAAGGGCACCGAGGCTCCCGCATCCGCCTCTGAGGACCGCGGATACAGCTCGCAGCGTCATGCTAGCGAGGTAAGCTATCTTCGCCTTTTACAGGATACTAAGCTCTTTTTTCCTTTCACAGTTTTGACTCTGTGCGGGATCTAAACTCCCTTACATTTGACAGGCTTGGCAGGCGATATCCGGACCAATTAACTGTCCGGCTCCCCTGCCCGAGGACCCAACCCCTGCGCTCCTAGTGAAGCTGCTGATTCCGGCACCTTATGTGGTGCTGGAGAAGAAGGTCAAGAAGAAGAAGACCACGGGGACTCGGAAGAGTGCCCGTAACATGGTGGTGTCGGACTCATCGTCTGACGAGTCCGAGGCGCCCTCCTCCCGCGAAAACGTGGAGGAGGAAGAAGAAGGCTCTCCCCCCCCAGCGGAGGGAGAAGAGGAGAAGAAGGCCGCCCCAGCAGGGGAGGGCGAGGGGTCTAGGAAAAGGAAGACCCCTCCGCCGGACTACTCCCACGACGCCGAAGAGAGCGAAGAGGAGTGGCCGAACAGGCCAAGCGTCCGGCGACATCGTAAGTTCGGATGTCAGAGTAACTCATGATGTTCCTTTGTTGCACAGCTTTCCTTAATGTCGAATGTAATTATGCAGCCCGCCCCAGGCCGAATACAACGAATCGTCGGGAGGCTCCCTGGACTCATCGGACGTGAACTCCGTTCCGCCCGCTGTCTCCCCCCGCATTGCGGATGACACCGAAGTGGCATCACGACGAGCTCCGGGGCAGGAGGAGGTGGTCCCGGAGGAGCCGCAAGGCAACCTCCCGGACTCCAGGAGCGAAGGGGACAAGACCCCCCAGGGCTCCAAGTCCGGCTTTGAGCCGGACACCGTGCCGGAATCTTCAACAGTTCCGAGCCACGGTAGGCGAACTCCTTCCAAAAGGAGCAGGACTTCTAAGCCAGCGACTTCCGTCCAACCGGAGTCGCTGGACCATCTGCTGGGGGTGCTTGACGGCGCCTCCATCGACAAGGGGCACCATACTATCATGAGTACGGTGATCCGGAGGGTTCAGTCCGCCAATAGCGGATTGATTGAAGCTTGCGCTAGCCTTCTGACAGGCTTTGAGGTAAGTAAAAATATGTCAAAATATTACCACATAGACAGTAGCCCCTGATGCTCTGTTTGGCGTTCGAAAAGAAAAGCCGAATAGAGGATCTATTAAATTTCACAGGAGTCTAACCATAAAGAGTCAATATGTGTATGCAGGCTTCGCTGCTATCTACCGCCGCACTGACTGCGCAGGTGGATGTCCTAAAAAAGGACCTCGAGTGGACCGAGCAAGAGCTCGGCCTTGCCAAGCGACAGCTCGAGGAGAAAGAAGGTAAGAAATACCCTGCAGAAAAAGGTGCCTATAGAGAAGCGTGATTGCAAAAAATAACAGGATCATACTGCTTATTATAGGGGCCACAGCTGAGGTGGCGACCCTCAAGCGGGCGCTATCTGAGGCCGAAAAGAAAACGGCCGAGGAACGTACCGAGCGAGAAAGACTTGGGGCTCAGGTCGGCGAGGTGCAGCAAGAGCTGCAGGCTCTCATGAAAAAACATGAGAGCTTGGAGCTTGAGTCAAAGGCGCAAGCATCCGAGCTCGCGTCGGCCCTTGAGACCGCAAAGGGTGCCAAGGCCGAAGCCCAAAAGGCCCTCCAAGAGTTGGAGGAGATGAAAAAGATAGCAGCGGGTAAGGCATTCTTAAGGCAAAGTAGAAATATAAAAGTAAACTACTTGTCACTTACCCGAATCCGGAGTTCTTTAGGGGCGTTCCAGATCTTCCCCGCAGCGTATCCGCCGCCGCCGCATTCTACCGAGCTGAAGAGGGCAGCTCGACGAAGAGTGTGTTCTGGTCTCAGTATTATGTGACCGGACACCCTGTACCCCTGGGCGACCAGCTAAAACAGCTGGTCGAGCTCCACAAGGCGGCCGAACAGGCCATGAAGGGCTTCATAGTTCGGCTGTGGCCCGGAGAGGCCCTGCCTGGGAGCTATTTCGGGCTGGTGCAGCGGCTGGTGGAGGCCTGTGCAAAGCTCGAGGTCATCAAGCGCTCCGTTTGCATCAAAGGTGCCCGTCGGGCCCTTGCCCGTGCGAAGGTGCACTGGGGTAAGCTAGACGGTGAGAAGCTTGTGAAGGACGGGCCGCCGGCGGGGAAGGAGCATCGCAAGCCCGAGAACTACTACAAGGATGTTCTTGCAGGTGCCCGCCTTGTGGCGGATGAATGCACCAAAGATGTAATTTTTGAATGAACTCGCTCGTGTTTATCCTGTGCGCTAAAAACTTGTTCATATGCGCTAAGCAATGCTTATTGAATTTAAAATATTGTTTTCTGGGCGGCCGTTTATAAAAAAAATTGAGAGATGGCCAGTCGTCGGCTTCTGTCCCCGTGCCACTAGTGCTGGGGTGTTCGGGATAAAACTGAGCGCTCTTTTTCCCATGGTTGGGTCCTTCGAGGGAGGCGCTCGGCACAACGAACCAGGCAATCGGACTATAATGCTTGAACACTCTCACTTAGCCATAGAACTTTATAATTTTAAATTTTGGCGAAGCCCCTAGTTCGGAAGACCGAGTTCAGGGCGCTATCCACGCCTTTGGCCGGACAAAGCCAGCTCCTCGCTCGAAGCGACATAAGTCTTTAGGGACTCGAAAAACCTCTCGAACAGCGACCGGCCTCTCGCCTCATCATGACAGTCAGTTTTAGCTTTCTCCATTGAGGTGCTTAACCCAGCTGAACCGGGGCACAATCACAGTGGTTCTCCTAGTGCTACCTTAGCCGATATAGCGGAACGTAAAGCACCAAAACGTAGGAGCCGGGAAAACCCAACTATTGACCCAAATCATGATTCGGAGCCGATGCATATAGTGCTATAAGTTCGGGGTGACACACTTGTGAAAGTGGACGGACTTCTCACACCATAATAAGGGGTACTGAAGCCCCTGGCGTATTTTCCGTACTATGATGTACGGGTGCAATCATGTCAAAACATATATATATCAAAACAGGATAATGCAAAAAATAGACAAAAAGCTATGCATTGTTTATAGAGAGGCTATTTATCAGAGCCGAACGATACAAGTAGTGCAATAAGCAAGAAATGTATTGGACTATTTAACATGTCCTGACCAGGGGCAGGCCGTGGGATTGTATTCAAAATAGGTATACTGCTCGTAACAGAGACCACCTGTGAGTTTCATAATGCGGTATGGCTTTGTCTGCTTCCCTGGATCTTGCATTGTTTGTGCGGCAGTCGAATTGCCGAACAGGTCGTCCGAAGTGTGGAGTCCTGAAAGTAAGAAAAAAGGAATCCGGCAGCCCCTAGTACGTTTTAAGCCGTATTTTGGGTGTGCCGTTATTGTGCCCCTTCCCCTGTGCCCATGGTATTTCAAGGGCGTAGTTATGTACGCGAGGCACTGGTTTCGCTATATTGCGAGGGCCGGGGTTGGGGCCGCATTGCTATGCCTGCTCAGAACGTGTTAGGCTGTCTTGTTGTAGGTTACTCCAGGCGCGCATGGCAGTGTCCGACTTTTTAACGGCCGGACTGGGGAATTGCCTAAGAAGGCTGCTTTGTACTTCCGCTGCGAGAGCCGCCGTGTGCTCCTCCGTACGGAGGGAGCGTTTGGTGTTTCTGTTGACCGTGATCACTCCTCGAGGGCCTGGCATCTTGAGCTTGAGGTATGCGTAGTGCAGCACCGCATTGAACTTTGCAAATGCGGTTCGTCCGAGCAGGGCGTGATAGCCACTGCGGAATGGGACTATATCGAAGATTAACTCTTCGCTTCGGAAATTATCCGAAGATCCGAAGACGACGTCAAGTGTTACCCAGCCTGTACAATTGGCCTCTACACCTGGTATAACGCCTTTAAAGGTCGTCTTTGTGGGCTTAATCCTTGAGGGATCGATGCCCATTTTCTGCACTATATCCTAGTAAAGCAGGTTCGGGCTACTGCCGCCGTCCATGAGGACTCTTGTGAGATGAAATCCGTCGATGATTGGGTCGAGAACCAATGCGGCAAAGCCGCCATGACGGATGCTAGTGGGGTGGTCCCTTCGATCAAAAGTGATCGGGCAGGAGGACCATGGGTTGAACTTTGGAGCGACTGGCTCCATCGCGTATACGTCCCGTAGCGCACGCTTCCGCTCCCTCTTGGGAATGTGGGTTGCGTATACCATGTTCACCGTCCGCACTTGTGGGGGAAACCCCTTCTGTCCATTGTTGTTCGGCGACCTGGGCTCCTCCTCGTAATCGCTATGCAGCCCCTTGTCTTTGTTTTCGGCTCTTAACTTGCCTGCCTGCTTGAACACCCAACAATCCCTGTTGGTGTGATTGGCTGGCCTTTCGGGGGTGCCATGGATCTGGCACAAGCGGTCGAGTATGCGGTCCAAACTGGATGGGCCCTGAGTATTCTTTTTGAATGGCTTTTTCCGCTGACCGGATTTATAGCCTCTGAATCCGGCATTAACTGCCGTATCTTCATTGCTGTCGCTGCTAATGCGGCGCTTTTGCTTATTTCGACGTGTCCTGCCACTTTTCTCCTTGGTGTCTGAATTACCAGGGTTCTTCGATAAATTGTTGCTGCGAGCTAGCCAGCTATCTTCTCCCACGCAAAAGCGGGTCATGAGTGTCGTGAGGGCTGCCATAGATTTCGGCTTTTCTTGTCCCAGGTGCCGGGCAAGCCACTCGTCGCGGATGTTATGCTTGAAAGCTGCTAGGGCCTCTGCGTCCGAACAGTCGACTATCTGGTTTTTCTTTGTTAGGAACCGTGTCCAGAATTGTCTGGCCGATTCTTCTGGCTGCTGAATTATGTGGCTTAAGTCGTCAGCATCCGATGGTCGCGCGTAGGTGCCCTGGAAGTTGTCGAGGAAAGCGGCTTCCAGGTCCTTCCAAGAACCGATTGAGTCTGCTGGCAAGCTGTTAAGCCAATGCCGGGCTGGTCCTTTGAGTTTGAGCGGGAGGTATTTGATGGCGTTTAAATCATCGCCACGTGCCATGTGGATGTGAAGGAGATAATCCTCGATCCACACCGCCGGGTCTGTGGTGCCATCGTATGATTCGATGTTTACGGGTTTGAAACCCTGTGGGATTTTATGATCCATTACTTCGTCTGTGAAGCATAGTGGGTGTGCGGCGCCCCTGTACTGGGCTATGTCACGACGCAGCTCGGAAGAGCTATGTCTGTTATGTTCGGCCCGACCGGATTTGTTGTATCCGGAGTGAGAATCATCGTCACGTGTCGTTGGGCGCTTGCGCGATCCGTAGATCGACCTTGTTTGTCTTGCCTTGTCCTCCAGTACGTCTCGTAGGTCTGGCGCATTTTCCCGTGCCTTAGTTGAGCGGCGTCGGGGCATGGCTTGGGTGAAGGGCCGAGAGGCTTCTCTGTCGCGGCCGCGAGGTGGCCGGTCTGCCATGTCGTGCGCTGGTGATGTAGGCGCTTCCTCCTCTGATCGGGGTAGCGGCCTGCGCTTTGGGTAACTCTTGGAGGGGCGCTCGAGTTCATACTCTTCGGCCGCAAGGACTTCAGTCCATCTATCAGCTAGCAAATCCTGGTCAGCTCTAAGCTGTTGCTGCTTTTTCTTGAGGTTGTTTGCTGTGGCTAGAAGCCTGCGTTTGAAACACTCTTGTTTGGCAGGGTCTGATGGTATGACGAATTCGTCATCATCGAGGCTTGCCTCGTCTTCGGAGGGAGGCATATAGTTATCATCCTCAACCTCTCGTTCTGCCGCTCTCTCATGAGGGTTGGCTTCTCCATCTTCCTGCGCCGAATCTTGCTGGGTTGGGTGTTCTTCGGCGCTATCCGGGGTAGTATTATCTCCCGTGCCGGAATCACCGTTTTTGCTTTGGCGGGATTTAGAGCGGCGCCGTTGACGCCGGCGCTTTGGCTGTTTCTTGGAGGTGTCATCCCCCACTGTTCCATCGCCATCTCCATCTTTTGGAGTATCCACCATATATATGTCATATGACGAGGTGGCCTTCCAGCGCCCTACAGGTGCTGGTTCCTGTTCGTCTCCAACTTCGTCGTCCATACCGTCGAAGTCTTCGGAGCTGAAGTCAAGCATGTCGGTAAAATCGTCGACAGTGGCTACAAAGTGGGTGGTGGGTGGGCTTTGAATTTCTTCATCGTCCGAATCCCATCCTCGCTGACCGTAATCCGGCCAGGGCTCTCCTGATAAAGAGAGAGACTTGAGAGAATTCAGGATGTCGCCAAAAGGTGAGTGGTGAAAGATGTCCGCGGCGGTGAACTCCATTATGGGTGCCCATTCGGATTTGCTTGGTAGGGGCACGGGAGGTTTGGAGTCCGGAGAAGAGTCCGGACCCTCAGAGTCACGGGTCACGCGGAGTGCGGGGCTGGCGTTCGGCTCGATCGCCCTTGAGATCGTAGCCCTCGAGGCAACGTCCAACTGCTCATCCTCGATTGACGCAATAGGATCCGAATTAAGGGTCAGAACCGGTGCGTGTGCGGCCTCCAGGACACTGTTCGGAGTCAGAGCTAGATCATGCCCCTCGAGATAGTGCGGTGCGCTTGGCTGTGGCTCGAACCCGTCGAAGATCAAGTCTCCGCGGATATCAACCGTGTAGTTTAAGCTTCCAAACCTGACTTGATGGCCAGGGGCGTAGCTTTCGATCTGCTCCAGGTGACCAAGCGAGTTGGCCCGCAGAGCGAAGCCGCCGAAGACGAAGATCTGCCCAGGGAGAAAAGTCTCACCCTAGACCTCATCGTCGTTGATGATCGAAGGAGCCATCGGGCCTAAAGGCGATGACACAGAGGAACTCTCAATGAAAGCACCAATGTCGGTGTCAAAACCGGCGGATCTCGCGTAGGGGGTCCCGAACTGTGCGTCAAGGCCGGATGGTAACAGGAGACAAGGGACACGATGTTTTTACCCAGGTTCGGGCCCTCTCGATGGAGGTAATACCCTACTCCTGCTTGATATGGGTAGTACAAGAGTAGATCTACCACGAGATCAAGGAGGCTAAACCCTAGAAGCTAGCCTATGGTATGATTGTGTATGAAGATGATTGTCCTATGGACTACAACCCTCCGGTTTATATAGACACCGGATAGGGTTAGGGTTACATAGAGTTGGTTACAATGATAGGAGATCTCGAATATCCGCATCGCCAAGCTTGCCTTCCACGCCAAGGAAAGTCCCATCCGGACACGTGACGAAGTCTTCAATCTTGTATCTTCATAGTCCTGGAGTCCGGCTGAAGGTATAGTCCGGCTACCCGAACACCCCCTAATCCAGGACTCCCTCAGTAGGGGTTGCCATGCAACGGATGGACTAGAGCTTTATTTGGTTTGAAAGCTCAAAAAGAAACTAAGTGGGTTTGCATCTAACTTAATTGCTCACGAAGACCTAGGGTAAGTTGAGGAAGCCCATCATTGAATTATACAAGCCAAGTTTTATAATGAAAATGTCCCACTTGTATATGAAAGTGATAAAACAGGAGACTCTCTATCATGAAGAACATGGTGCTACTTTGAAGCACAAGTGCGGAAAAGGATAGTAGCATTATCCCTTCTCTTTTTTTCTCTCATTTTTTATTTTGGGCTCTTTGGACTTTTTTTTAATTTTGGGCTCTTTGGCCTCTTTTTTATATTTTAAGTCTGGAGTCTCATCCCAACTTGTGAGGGAATCATAGCTTCCATCATCCTTTCCTCACATGGGACAATTCTCTAATAATGATGATCATCACACTTTTATACTTACAACTCAAGAATTACAACTTGATACTTAGAACAAAATATGACTCTATATGAATACCTTCGGCGGTGTATCGGGATGTGCAATGATCAAGAGTGACATGTATAAAAAATATGAACGGTGGCCAAGCCACAAATACTATGCCACATGATCATGCAAAGCAATATGACAATGATGGTATGTGTCATAATAAACGAAATGGTGGAAGTTGCATGACAATATATCTCGGAATGGCTATGGAAATCCCTTAATAGGTAGGTATGGGGGCTGTTTTGAGGAAGCCGCCGCGGTGCGGGTATAGGCTGGGGAAGCGCCGGAATGGTCGCCGGGTGGCACGGGCGGCGGCGGCGCCGTGGCTGGATGGGGTTGGTAGACTTGCGAGCGAGCGTTCGAGAGTCCAGCGCACGGGAGCGGGCGCAACAAATAAGCGGCGCGCAATGGCGTTTCTAAAGGAAATATGCCCTAGAGGCAATAATAAAGTTGTTATTTATATTTCCTTATATCATGATAAATGTTTATTATTCCTGCTAGAATTGTATTAACCGGAAACTTAGTACATGTGTGAATACATAGACAAACAGAGTGTCACTAGTATGCCTCTAATTGACTAGCTCGTTAATCAAAGATGGTTAAGTTTCCTAGCCATAGACAACAGTTGTCATTTGATGAACGGGATCACATCATTAGAGAATGATGTGATTGACTTGACCCATCCGTTAGCTTAGCACTATGATCGTTTAGTTTATTGCTAATGCTTTCTTCATAACTTATACATGTTCCTATGACTATGAGATTATGCAACTCCTGAATACCGGAGGAACACTTAGTGTGCTATTAGACATCACAACATAACTGGGTGATTATAAAGATGCTCTACAGGTGTCTCCGATGGTTTTTGTTGAGTTGGCATAGATCAAGATTAGGAATTGTCAATCTGATTTTCGGAGAGGTATCTGTGGGCCCTCTCGGTAATGCACATCACTATAAGCCTTGCAAGCAATGTGACTAATGAGTTAGTTACGGGGTGATGCATTACAGAACGAGTAAAGAGACTTGCCGGTAATGAGAATTGAACTAGGTATTGAGATACCGACGATCGAATCTCGTGCAAGTAACATACCGATGACAAAGGGAACAACATATGTTGTTATGGGGTTTGACCGATAAAGATCTTCGTAGAATATGTAGAACCAATATGAGCATCCAGGTTCCGCTATTGGTTATTGACCGGAAGTGAGTCTCGGTAATGTCTACATAGTTCTCGAACCTGTAGGGTCTGCACGCTTAACGTTCGATGACGATCGATATTATGAGTTTATGTGTTTTGATGTACCGAAGGTAGTTCAGAGTCCCGGATGTGATCACGGACATGACGAGCAGTCTTGAAATGGTCGAGACATAAAAATCGATATATTGGAAAGCTATGTTTGGACACCGGAAGGGTTCCGGATGAGTTCGGACATTTACCGGAGTACCGAGGGGTTACCGGAACCCCCCGAGGAGTCAATGGGCCTTACTGGGCCTTAGTGGGAGAGAGGAGAAGGCAGCCAGGTGGAGGGCGCGCCCCCAAGCCCAATCCGAATTGGGTGCCCCCTTTCCTTCCCTCTCTCTCTCCCTCTTCCTTCTTCTCCTACTCCAGCAAGCGAAGGGGGGGGGGGAACCTACTCCTACTGGGAGTAGGACTTCCCCCTTGGGCACGCCCTATGAGGGCCGACCCTTCCCTCCGCCACTCCTTTATATGCGGGGGAGGGGGCACCCCATAGACACACAAGTAGACAGTTGTCTTAGCCATGTGCGGTGCCCTCCTCCACAGATTTCGACCTCGGTCAACTCATTGTAGTGCTTAGGCGAAGCCCTGCGTCAGTAACTTCATGATCACCGTCATCACGCCGTCGTGCTAACGAAACTCTCCCTCGGCCTTAGCTGGATCAAGAGTACGAGGGATGTCACTGAGCTACACGTGTGCAGATCGCGAAGGTGCCGTGCATTCGGTACTTGGATCGGTTGGACCGCGAAGACGTTCGACTAGATCAACCGCGTTACTAAACGCTTCCGCTTTCGGTCTACGAGGTACGTGGGCACACTCTCCCCACTCGTTGCTATGCATCACCTAGATGGATCTTGTGTGTGCGTAGGATTTTTTTTAAATTACTGCGTTCCCCAACAGTGGCATCCGAGCCAGGTCTATGCGTACATGTTATATGCACGAGTAGAACACAACGAGTTGTGGGCGATAATAGTCATACTGCTTACCAGCACGTCATACTTTGATTCAGCGATATTGTTGGATGAAGCGGCTCAGACCGACATTACGCGTACGCTTACGCGAGACTGGTTCTACCGACGTGCTTCGCACACAGGTGGCTAGTGGGTGTCTGTTTGTCCAACTTTAGTTGAATCGAGTGTGACTACGCCCGGTCCTTGTTGTAGCTTAAAACAGCTAACTTGATGAAAAATCATTGTGGTTTTGATGCGTAAGTAAGAACGGTTCTTGCTAAGCCCGTAGCAGCCACGTAAAACTTTCAACAACAAAGTAGACGACGTCTAACTTGTTTTTCCAGGGCATGTTGTGATGTGATATGGTCAAGATGTGATTATATAAATTGCTGTATGAGATGATCAGGTTTTGTAACATAGTTATCGGCAGCTGGCAGGAGCCATATGGTTGTCGCTTTATTGTATGAAATGCAATCGCTGTGTAATTGCTTTACTTTATCACTAAGCGGTAGCGATAGTCGTAGAAGCAATACTTGGCGAGACGATAAAGATGCTTCGATGGAGATCAAGGTGTTAAGCCGGTGACGATGGTGATCATAACGGTGCTTTGGAGATGGAGATCAGAGGCACAAGATGATGATGGCCATATCATATCACTCATAGTGATTGCATGTGATGTTTATCCTTTATGCTTCTTATTTTGCGTAGTACGGCGGTAGCATCATAAGATGATCTCTCACTAAATTTCAAGGTATAAGTGTTCTGCCTGAGTATGCACCGTTGCTATAGTTCATCATGCCGAGACACCACGTGATCGGGTGTGATAAGCTCTACGTTCACATACAATGGGTGCAAGCCAGTTTTGCACACACAGAATACTCGGGTTAAACTTGACGAGCCTAGCATATGCAGATATGGCCTGGGAACACTGAGACCGAAAGGTCGAGCGTGAATCATATAGTAGATATGATCAACATAGTGATGCTCACAATTGAAAACTACTCCATCTCACGTGATGATCGGACATGGTTTAGTTGATATGGATCACGTGATCACTTAGATGATTAGAGGGATGTCTATCTAAGTACGAGTTCTTAAGTAATATGATTAATTGAACTTAATTTATCATGAACTTAGTACCTGATAGTATTTTGCATGTCTATGTTGTTGTAGATAAATGGCATGTGCTGTTGTTCCGTTGAATTTTAATGCGTTCCTAGAGAAAGCTAAGTTGAAAGATGATGGTAGCAATTACACGGGCTGGGTCCGTAACTTGAGGATTATCCTCATTGCTGCATAGAAGAATTATGTCCTGGAAGCACCGGGACTTCTCGATAGTTCAGTGTGCCATGCTCGATAGTTCAGTGTGCCATGCTTCACGACTTAGAACCGGGACTTCAACGACGTTTTGAACGTCATGGAGCATATGAGATGTTCCAGGAGTTGAAGTTCATATTTTAAGCAAATGCCCGGATTGAGAGATATGAAGTCTCCAATAAGTTCTATAGCTGCAAAATGGAGGAGAGTAGTTCTGTCAGTGAGCATATAATCAGAATGTCTGGGTACCACAATCACTTGACTCAGCTAGGAGTTAATCTTCTAGTTGATAGTGTCATTGACAGAGTTCTTGAATCACTGCCACCAAGCTACAAGAGCTTCGTGATTAACTATAATATGCAAAGGATGGATAAGACGATTCCCGAGCTCTTCGCAATGCTAAAGGCTGCGGAGGTAGAAATCAAGAAGGAGCATCAAGAGTTGATGGTCAAAAAGACCACTAGTTTCAAGATAAAGGGTAAAGGGAAGAAGGGGAACTTCAAGAAGAATGGCAAGCAAGTTGCTGCCCAAGTGAAGAAGCCCAAGTCTGGACCTAAGCCTGAGACTGAGTGCTTGTACTACAAAGGGACTGGTCACTGGAAGCGGAACGGCCCCAAGTATATGGCGGAGAAGAAGGATGGCGAAGTGAAAGGTATATTTGATATACATGTTATTGATGTGTACCTTACTAATGCTCGCAGTAGCACCTGAGTATTTGATACTGGTTCTGTTGCTAATATTTGCAACTCGAAACAGGGGCTACGTATTAAGCAAAGATTGGCTAAGGACGAGGTGACGATGCGCGTGGGAAATGGTTCCAAAGTCGATGTGATCGCCGTCGGCACGCTACCTCTACATCTACCTTCGGGATTAGTTTTAGACCTGAATAATTGTTATTTGGTGCCAGCGTTAAGGATGAACATTATATCTGGATCTTGTTTGATGTGAGACGGTTATTCATTTAAATAAGAGAATAATGGTTGTTCTATTTATATGAATAATATCTTTTATGGTCATGCACCCTTGATGAGTGGTCTATTTTTACTAAATCTTGATAGTAGTGATACACATATTCATAGTATTGAAGCCAAAAGATATAAGTTTAATAATGACAGTGCAACTTATTTGTGGCACTGCCGTTTAGGTCATATTGGTGTAAAGCGCATGAAGAAACTCCATACTGATGGGCTTTTGGAATCACTTGATTATGAATCACTTGATGCTTGCGAACCATGCCTCATGGGCAAGATGACTAAGACTCCGTTCTTCGGAACAATGGAGCGAGCAACAGACTTGTTGCAAATAATACATACTGATGTATGCGGTTGGATGAGTGTTGATGCTCGCGGCGGGTATCGTTATTTTTTGACCTTCACAGATGATTTGAGCAGATATGGGTATATCGATGAAATATATGTCTGAAACATTTGAAAAGTTCAAAGAATTTCAGAGTGAAGCGGAAAATCATCATAACAAGAAAATAAAGTTTCTACGATCTGATCGTGGAGGTGAATATTTGAGTTACGAGTTTGGTCTTCATTTGAAACAATGCAGAATAGTTTCGCAACTCACGCCACCCTGAACACCACAACGTAATGGTGTGTCCGAATGTCGTAATCGTACTTTATTAGATATGGTGCGATTTATGATGTCTCTTACTGATTTACCGCTATCATTTTGGGGTTATGCTTTAGAGACGGCTGCATTCACGCTAAATAGGGCACCATCTAAATCCGTTGAGACGACACCATATGAACTGTGGTTTGGCAAGAAACCCAAGTTGTCGTTTCTTAAAGTTTGGGGCTGCGATGCTTACGTGAAAAAGCTTCAACCTGATAAGCTCGAACCCAAATCGGAGAAATGTGTCTTCATTGGATACCCAAAGGAGACTGTTGGGTACACCTTCTATCACAGATCCAAAGGCAAGATATTCATTGCTAAGAATGGATCCTTTCTAGAGAAGGAGTTTCTCTCAAAAGAAGTGAGTGGGAGGAAAGTATAACTTGATGAGGTAATTGTACTTGCTCCCTTATTGGAAAGTAGTTCATCACAGAAATCAGTTCGAGTGATTCCGACACCAGTAAGTGAGGAAGTTAATGATGATGATCATGAAACTTATGATCAAGTTACTACCGAACCTCGTAGGTTAACCAGAGTAAGGTCCACACCAGAGTGGTACAGTAATCCTGTTCGGGAGGTCATGTTACTTGACCATGACGAACCTACGAACTATGAGGAAGTGATCATGAGCCCAGATTCCGCTAAATAACTTGAAGCCATGAAATCTGAGATGGGATCCATGTATGAGAACAAAGTGTGGACTCTGGTTGACTTGCCTGATGATCAGCAAGCCATAGAGAATAAATGGATCTTCAAGAAGAATACTGACGCTGACGGTAATATTACTGTCTACAAAGCTCAACTTGTTGCGAAAGGTTTTTGACAAGTTCAAGGAGGTGACTACGATGAGACCTTCTCACCCGTAGTGATGCTTAAGTCCGTCCGAATCATGTTAGCAATTGCTGTATTTTATGATTATGAAATTTGGCAAATGGATGTCAAAACTGCATTCCTTAATGGATATCTTAAAGAAGAGTTGTATATGATGCAACCAGAAGGTTTTGTCGATCCAAAAGGTGCTAACAAGGTGTGCAAGCTCCAGCGATCCATTTATGGACTGGTGCAAGCCTCTCGGAGTCGGAATGTACAATTTGATAGTGTGATCAAAGCATATGGTTTTATACAGACTTTTGGAGAAGCCTGTATTACAAGAAAGTGAGTGGGAGCTCTGTAGCAATTCTGATATTATATGTGGATGACATATTGTTGATCGGATGTGACACCCCAAAAATTTTGACCTTGTTTTAATGGATTAAATTTTTTTGCCAGAATTTAAAACTTTGTTTTTGAGCTCCTTTTTGAATTTCTTTAACCATTTCCTCCCTTGCTATTATGGAGTTTTCCCCTAAATGAAAATCTTTCCAAATATGTCATTGGACCTGTTTAACCACTCAAGAAAAACTTTTCCTTTATTAGTAAAACAAATTGAATATATAGTTGCTTGATTTTTATTTTCTTGAAATTGGTTTTTTCAAGGTTAATTGGCCATATTTGAACTACAACCATTTGATAAATTCATTTAAAATTCCAACCAAAATTTGGAGATGTTAGGTGATGTTTTTAAATCACTTTTATGCAAAAATAACTTTGATTCATAAAATATTTTGAGCTCTACACCCTCTTTTCCATTCTGGTCCAGTCTTGTGATTTCTACTGCAACCCCATTTATTTTTGCTCCAATGACCTTGTGCTTTCTCCTGCTTATAGAACCCCCTGCAAAACCACTAAATCCAGGAGCATGCACCTATTGGATCATCTTTGGTTCATGAAATGATGCCATTCACCTCCTATCCAGATTTGGAGTTTTGCAAAACTTGCACTAGCAAGTTTGTGCTTTCCACCAACTAACCTCACCACCCTCTCTTGCATCTAAGGAGACACTGACCTGGAGAAATTGACCACTCCAAAACCTGCCTAGATGCCTCTGGCATTTTGTCGAACACCCTGAGTGCTTAGCCAGATTTGACATGATTTCAAGTTTACATTGTGAACTTGACCACCTGCCCAAACCACCTTGTCCATTAGGCTCCCAGCTGCTCCTAACCTGGGTCTGTTAGTTGCCAGCTTAACCTAAGCTCTATAGCGAGGTCTGGCATTGCGTCGAGCACGTCCCGTGCATGCCCAGAGCGCGAGCAGAGCGTGCGTTTGGCACGCACGTGCGCCCGAGCCGCCGCGTCCCACCCCTCACTCACTCCGGTCCGTGACCGACCGTAGCCAGCGCGCCGTGTCCCTCTTCTGCACCCCACGAACCCCGACCACCCTGGCCCGCTACAGCGCCGCCGTCAGAAGCCGTTTGGCGGCACGCCCGCGGCCGCAACCGCCGCCGCCATGAGCAGCGCCGCCCAAGCCTTCCCCGCTCGCCACCTGGCCCCTGGAACAGCGCGAGCTTATCCTCAGCCATGTCCGCTAGCGCTCGTCGCCGCCACGATGCCCTGCAGCTACAGAACGGTGGTCGCCGGCAAGCTTATCCACGGCCGCCGCAAACCGACTCGGTTGTGCTATAAAAGAAGCCCCCGAGCTCAAACCCGCACGCAGGCAGCCTCACACCACTCCACTCTTGCCCCTTTGGCCATCAATCGAAGGGAGGGAGTCGTCTCCTTCCTCTCCAGCAACTCCAGCCGCCGCGACTGCCCCGGCCGTTCCAGCGCCACCAAGGCCTCCCCCGCTCCATTCTCTTCACCAGAAACTTCCCCTTCCCCCCGTGAACATTTCCCCCTTCTCAATTTTGATCGGGAACCACAGCCGCCCCAAAACCACTTCGCCACCGAAGCCTCCTCCGCCGCGGATCTCGCCGCCGGCAGCTTCCCCCGTCCCCACTTACCTGGCGACCACCAGGAGGATCACCCTTGCGTGGCGGATCCATCCCTGCCCTCGAGACCCCGCGAGGAGCTGCCAGTCGCCGGCGACGATCGCCGGAGCCCCGCTCCGCTCGGGCAGAGGAGGGAGACAGCGCGGGCGACTGGTCAAACCTGACTAGTGGGCGAGGCGGGCCCACCGTCAGAGACCCAGCGCCAGTCCACGTGAATGAGTGGAAGCGTAAAGCCACAAGTGCGCCTCCCCTGAACGAAAGCGTCATCCCAAAATACGCTTTCGACGTGTACGTGTTCAATTTAAAACTTTTTCTTTTCTGTTTATTATTTTAAATAGCAGATTTGACTAAACTTTGACTGACTATAACTTTTTAAATATAAGTCCAAATGAATTGATTCTTTTTCCTACCTCTCCCAAATAATGTCTAGTTTATTTTAAGATTTATTTGAAAATTTTCCAAACAAACTTTTTCTGCTGTTTTGATTGTATGTGTTAATTCATGCATATTCTTTTAAATAGGATTTTTGAAGATTTCAATATGTTTTGGATGCACCCTTCTTTTCCATGACCTAAAGGCAAGCATTCTGAACCCTGGTGTAATTTTTGTGTGTGTTGTTTGGCCCGGTGACAACACCACCCCGACACTTGCATGCGTCATTTTATGTGAGGATGTGATCCTATTCATAAGTGCATATTAGTGAATTCCATGCCAATGGAGTTGACATGTTATGTGATTGAAATCACCGCCACACACTTTTCATGCATACCGGAAGGAATGCCGGGAAGACCTATGTCTTGGGTAGACGCGGTCTTGTCCCTAGTCCTCCGTTGAGATGGTCGTATCCGGTATGGCATGATGGGGTATGTCGTATGGTGTTTCTATCTGTTGGTTGAAGTATATGCATTGTTATGCTAATTTTGCAGGTAATATTACTACCTCCTGAGTCGACCATAGATCGAGTCTTGTTCCGGTAACCCCCATACTTGTTTCGTACTGCCACAGGTCCCTACCGTAGGTAGGGTATGGTTCAGTAAGTTGTTAACCCTTGTCATGGCACACACCGTACAGAGAGGCCATGGTGGAAGATACCGGCTGCATCCGGTAGGCATGCCACCTGGTCCGGGGGCATGGGTGTTTCGGTTGTAGCCGAAGGGGGTAGCTCCCCTAGTTTGCGCGTGGTATAAATTTTGTGATCCCATGCTACGTCGAGGTTGTAGCCTCCCCACTTAGAGTTTGCTTGACAGGTGTCGTGGGTGATTCCAGACACCGGTGAGTTAAGCTGGTGTGTGCAAGTCAGGTGTGTTTTCAATTAAAAGACCGTAGACGGATTAGTCCTGATGGACTAAAGGAATCCGTTACTCGTGGGTAAAGAGTACACCCTCTGCAGAGATTAAACCTATTCGAATAGCCGTGTCCATGGTTAAGGATTACAGTCTGGGATGGGTCAAGTGTTGGTCTTAGTGTCGGTCTTCGGAGGAGAAACTACTAAACCCGAATATTGAATTATTACTTGTGATATATGATAGTTATGATTATTATCATTATGGACTAACCGTTTGCATGATTTGAAATAAAGAATATCCCTGGGACGGTACTACCTCCTGGATATTCACCATGATTGTTTTATTTATTTTAAAGCCCTTTCTGTGGTGTCGCTCAGACGCCCGACTATGGCATTTCTTTTAAAGCCCTTTTTGTGGTGTCGCTCAGACGCCCGGCTGTGGCATTTCTTTTAAAGCCCTTTCTGTGGTGTCGCTCAGACGCCCGGCTGTGGCATTTCTTTTAAAGCCCTTTCTTTGGTGTCGCTCAGACGCCCGGCTGTGGCATTTCTCTTAAAGCCCTTTCTGTGGTGTCGCTCAGACGCTCGGCTGTGGCATTTCTTTTAAAGCCCTTTCTGTGGTGTCGCTCAGATGCCCGGCTGTGGCATTTCTTTTCAAAGCCCTCTCTGTGGTGTCGCTAAGACGCCCGTCTGTGGTTTTTCTTTTAAAGCCCTTTTGCGGTGTCGCCAAGACGCCCGACTGTGGCATGCTTGTTGATTATTTTATAAATATCACCACTGCTATACTATTTCTTATTCATAAATAACATGCTTGCATGCATCATAGTTTCATTGATCTTTTGTGGCTAACGTCATGAGCATGAAACATTTCCAGCACATCATTATTATATTATACCCGTGTTCATAATGTTTGCGAGTACATTCAAAGTACTCACTGGCTTGTCCCTGGCTATTGTCTTGGCCAGATTACTTGCTTGGAGAGGAGCATTGCGACGACAGCCTCGGAACCTAAGCAGCGGTGATAGCAGCCTCGCGAAGATAGGAGTTAACCCGGTCAGCTGTTCCTGTGGGAAATGGAGTCCCATAGACACCGATGATCCACATACCGCTTCCGCCCTCAACCACTAGAAACCATTTGATGTACTCATAGGCCACAATGGTCTTGTACTACATATTCTGTATTTTGCTTGGAATATCTGTATCAAGTTGATGCCTCATCAGCTAACAATTATCCTGGGGCTGATGAGCTCGACGGCCATTTTTCTGGAAATTTATGTCCGGAAAAACCGGTCGCGACAGACTTGGTATCAGAGCCAGGTTGACCATTGGCTAATCCTATCTTAGCCAGGTCAATAACTTAGGCAGACCAACCCACCAAGCCATAACCAAATCCCGGCCTAGCTTCTCATGCAAGATAGCCCCACAGTGACCGACACCTTTTGGCAGTCGGTGCCCAACCTACCAACCTAGCCGTCGATCACGCGCCAGTGACCGGCCCCCAGATAGTCCTGTTCGCAAGCGTGCGGAGGAAGACTCCGACCCCTTTCCCTATAAAAAGGGGCACGCTAGCCCCAACCCAGCACAACACATCCACCATCCTAAACCGAGCCACAATGCCTGGTCCTGTCGTGCACACTGAGACCACAGCAACCAACCATGGAGGTTTTGTGACCATACTCGCAAACCTCACCCGTCGAGCCTATGCGTTAGAAGAGCCTCCAGAATATGTTGTGTAACAAGGACCCTTGAGCGGTGAAAGCCATCAATTTTGGGCCACTGTACACATCTACGGTAGGGGTCTAGCACCCGAACGCCCCTACAGGTTCACAGGGAGAACCACTTCCTTTGAGCCACAAGCCATCCAACTAGCTGCTCGTGAAGCTATAGTTCATCTCCGGCACTTGTCGCCCAGAGTTAACTGTCGCTCGTTCCACTACTACCCCAGACGTGAAGGGTATGGTAGACCACCCCAAGTTGCCAACGGAGATCACGAAACAGACCCTGCATTGTTGCACCTAGTGCGCTACGTAAGTGCACTAGAAGAATTGTGCGATCAGGTCACGATTGACCTTATTGCAGCTCGTGGAGAGCTGGTTCGTCGAGCCCCGGCTAGAGAAGAGGACGAGCCCAATGCCGACAACCCAGTCGTGCTGTTTGGACACCCGATCGAGTCCCTGAGGTCTATCCCAACCATCGGCCAAGGAGCTGCAATAACCCCCGAAGTGCTTCGCCGCATTTTGGGAGCGCACTCCAACGGAGTTGTGGCCAGCAATCCCCGAGATGGTCATCATCGCTACCCCGAGCCTGCAGCCCCTCAACCTACTCCAATTAATTCTGACGGCAAGACCCGTGGAGAAGCCTCAACATCCACAAGGCACGCCCGCATGGATGTAAACGAGGTAGACTAAGTAACCCGAGTTGTATCGAGTCCTAGTGTACCCTCGCCTTGTAATCTTTTGGCTTTGTAAGTTAGCGCTGCGTGTTGTCGTGCCTCTGTTTTTATGGTAGTCTTGCCTGGGTACGCTGGTATGCAGTATAAGATTTCTATCGCTGGCCCATTTACCAAAAACCTCCCCGACAACTCCCACAGTAACACGTCACCTCGGTGAAGTATGTGTATCTGTGGCACTGACTTCGACCGGCAGAGCAGAGCTGGAAATATCTTTACCATTCCTCGGTAAAAATAACGCAGCTCCGGTACTATAAAGAGGCCACTGCGTGACCTTGCCAAGGCACTCCTCACCTTGTGCACCACCCTCACACCCATCTCATAACCATGCCGACCCCCAGCATTTACGTGAGAACCCCAGATGCAACCCCGGGTAGTTTTGTCAAGATATTGTGGGATTTTACCTGCAGTACCATGGGCGCTATCCAGCCACCCCAGTACGAGCTGTTCAAATCGAGGATCACCTCTTCCACCTCGAGATATTGGGCCGCAGTGCACATCCCTCCCGTAAACTCAAACCAAGACCCAACAGAGGTCTCCTTCGTGGGGAAATCTATGCCAACCCCACCAATGGCCATAGAAGCTGCGGCATACGAAGCACTCGCTCGCCTTCGACTCGCGGTACCTTATGCCCAGCGAACGAGGGTATTATTACTTTCCGAGCCGTGCAGCGCCCGGAGGAGTAACGTCTTTTCCCGGTGTACGAATTGAGAGAGACCCAGTCCTGGCCAATCTTGTCCAGTACGTCATCACACAAGAGCATTTAACCCAATGCGTGATGAGTTATCTCCAGAGCCTTGCAGATTTGAACCCTCAGATCGCCATCGGCAGAACACTAAGGCCCGACCAGGAGAGACATGTGCATCGCCTGGTCAACCCACTTTCTCCGATAGAAGAAGAATGTGTCTCAGTGCCAGAGACATTTTCTCGGGACCCCGTCCAGCTACCCTTTGCATTTTAGACGTCGCTGCTATGTTTATTGTTGCAACTTTTATTTATCCGATGTAACTTATGCGTGTGCGCTCTGAATAGATCTTTAGTTTCATTTAATGCGAGTGGTTCTGTTGCGTTACTCTTTCTTTCCGCATTTAATCCTGGAGTGAGTTTTCTTTTCCCCGAATTGCTGCATCTGCACCTTCTCACGGCATGGATTATTTTATTTCTCACAGCGCAGCAGCCGTAGACTCACAACCATAATCATCCGAGCACATACACTGTTTGCAAAAGCTTTGCAACGATGTTACATCTGGCTAACCACCCCCTAACAGCAGTTAGCACCCGGCACACCCCACCTACTCCTTGTGATCATCGCCACCGCAGAGATCCAACACTCAAGCAGCAGCATCGCGACGATCGTCGAAGATCATCGCGCACAGGAGCGCGGAGAGCCCCAGCAGTGTCGCCAGCCCTCCACATACCAGGATCGCGAACCAGTCCGGCATCGCCTCCGCCATTAGAGCCTCAACCGAGCTTCTGTAAGCAGGAATGGAGGAAGAAAGAGGAGGAGGAGCAAGGCCAGATGTGAGGGAGAAGAGAGAAAACACCTCGGCCATTTTATAGCTCGAGCTCGGTGTACGGTGGGCGAAGTCCACCAACGCCGCTCGTCGCCCGATCGGCGGTGTTCGGAGTCGAATCAGCGAGCAGTGCCGACAGCACGCTGGCCCGCGAGGTGAGTGCACGCTGCCCCGGCAGCTATCACACCACGCACTACCTTGGTATGGCCTAGATGCCCTACGCGCTAGGCGTCACCGGTGGAGAAAAGCGCGGGAAAGCGCGCGGGAGAGAGGAAGAAGAAGAGCCAGAGGGAGAAGAAGAGGCTGACTGTAGGCCCCGGGTCCACTTGTTAGCCAGAGAGGGCACTGTGCTCTCGGGTACGACCAGCGTATATTTAAGTTTAGAAATTTTTCTAAATTTATATCCAGTGTGGAAATCTCACGTTTTTATCCCGAACCGTAGATTTTTCCACGCAGCGCCAGTATCCCCACTGTGGTTTTACACCACTTATTGCCCTCTCACTGTAGCCACGTTTTCATTGCATATATTTTTTTAAACAGCTTTTAACAAATCTCGAGGACGAGATTTTTCTTAAGGGGGGTAGTTTTGTGACACCCCAAAAATTTTGACCTTGTTTTAATGGATTAAATTTTTTTGCCAGGATTTAAAACTTTGTTTTTGAGCTCCTTTTTGAATTTCTTTAACCATTTCCTCCCTTGCTATTATGGAGTTTTCCCCTAAATGAAAATCTTTTCAAATATGTCATTGGACCTGTTTAACCACTCAAGAAAAACTTTTCCTTTATTAGTAAAACAAATTGAATATATAGTTGCTTGATTTTTATTTTCTTGAAATTGGTTTTTCAAGGTTAATTGGCCATATTTGAACTACAACCATTTGATAAATTCATTTAAAATTCCATCCAAAATTTGGAGATGTCAGGTGATGTTTTTAAATCACTTTTATGCAAAAATAACTTTGATTCATAAAATATTTTGAGCTCTACACCCTCTTTTCCATTCTGGTCCAGTCTTGTGATTTCTACTGCAACCCCATTTATTTTTGCTCCAATGACCTTGTGCTTTCTCCTGCTTATAGAACCCCCTGCAAAACCACTAAATCCAGGAGCATGCACCTATTGGATCATCTTTGGTTAATGAAATGATGCCATTCACCTCCTATCCAGATTTGGAGTTCTGCAAAACTTGCACTAGCAAGTTTGTGCTTTCCACCAACTAACGTCACCACCCTCTCTTGCATCTAAGGAGACACTTACCTGGAGAAATTGACCACTCCAAAACCTGCCTAGATGCCTCTGGCATTTTGTTGAACACCCTGAGTGCTTAGCCAGATTTGACATGATTTCAAGTTTACATTGTGAACTTGACCACCTGCCCAAACCACCTTGTCCATTAGGCTCCCAGCTGCTCCTAACCTGGGACTGTTAGTTGCCAGCTTAACCCAAGCTCTGTAGCGAGGTCTGGCATTGCGTCGAGCACGTCCCGTGCACGCCCAGAGCGCGAGCAGAGCGTGCGTTTGGCACGCACGTGCGCCCGAGCCGCCGCGTCCCACCCTGCACTCACTCCGGTCCGTGACCGACCGTAGCCAGCGCGCCGTGTCCCCCTTCTGCACCCCACGAACCCCGACCACCCTGGCCCGCTAGAGCGCCGCCGTCAGAAGCCGTTTGGCGGCACGCCCGCGGCCGCAACCGCCGCCGCCATGAGCAGCACCGCCCAAGCCTTCCCCGCTCGCCACCTGGCCCCTGGAACAGCGCGAGCTTATCCTCAGCCATGTCCACAAGCGCTCGTCGCCGCCATGATGCCCTGCAGCTACAGAACGGCGGTCGCCGGCAAGCTTATCCACAGCCGCCGCAAACCGACTCGGTTGTGCTATAAAAGAAGCCCCCGAGCTCAAACCCGCACGCAGGCAGCCTCACACCACTCCACTCTTGCCCCTTTGGCCGTCAATCGAAGGGAGGGAGTCGTCTCCTTCCTCTCCGGCAACTCCAGCCGCCGCCACTGCCCCGGCCGTTCCGGCGCCACCAAGGCCTCCCCCGCTCCATTCTGTTCACCAGAAACTTCCCCTTCCTCCCGTGAAAATTCCCCCCTTCTCAATTTTGATCGGGAACCACAGCCGCCCCAAAACCACTTCGCCACCGAAGCCTCCTCTGCCGCGGATCTCGCCGCCGGCAGCTTCCCCCGTCCCCACTTACCTGGCGACCACCGGGAGGATCACCCTTGCGTGGCGGATCCATCCCTGCCCTCGAGACCCCGTGAGGAGCTGCCAGTCGCCGGCGACGATCGCCGGAGCCCCGCTCCGCTCAGGCAGAGGAGGGATACAGCGCGGGCGACTGGTCAAACCTGACCAGTGGGCCAGGCGGGCCCACCGTCAGAGACCCAGCGCCAGTCCACGTGGATGAGTGGAAGCGTAAAGCCACAAGTGCGCCTCCCCTGAACGAAAGCATAATCCCAAAATACGCTTTCGACGTGTACGTGTTCAATTTAAAACCTTTTCTTTTCTGTTTATTATTTTAAATAGTAGATTTGACTAAACTTTGACTGGCTATAACTTTTTAAATATGAGTCCAAATGAATTGATTCTTTTTCCTACCTCTCCCAAATAATGTCTTGTTTATTTTAAGATTTATTTGAAAATTTTCCAAACAAACCTTTTGTGCTGTTTTGATTGTATGTGTTAATTCATGCATATTCTTTTAAATAGGATTTTTGAAGATTTCAAGATGTTTTGGATGCACCCTTCTTTTCCATGACCTAAAGGCAAGCATTCTGAACCCTGGTGTAATTTTTGTGTGTGTTGTTTGGCCCGGTGACAACACCACCCCGACACTTGCATGCGTCATTTTATGTGAGGATGTGATCCTATTCATAAGTGCATATTAGTGAATTCCATGCCAATGGAGTTGACATGTTATGTGATTGAAATCACCGCCACACACTTTTCATGCATACCGGAAGGAATGCCGGGAAGACCTATGTCTTGGGTAGACGCGGTCTTGTCCCTAGTCCTCCGTTGAGATGGTCGTATCCGGTATGGCATGATGGGGTATGTCGTATGGTGTTTCTATCTGTTGGTTGAAGTATATGCATTGTTATGCTAATTTTGCAGGTAATATTACTACCTCCTGAGTCGACCATAGATCGAGTCTTGTTCCGGTAACCCCCATACTTGTTTCGTACTGCCACAGGTCCCTACCGTAAGTAGGGTATGGTTCAGTAAGTTGTTAACCCTTGTCATGGCACACACCGTACAGAGAGGCCATGGTGGAAGATACCGGCTGCATCCGGTAGGCATGCCACCTGGTCCGGGGGCATGGGTGTTTCGGTTGTAGCCGAAGGGGGTAGCTCCCGTAGTTTGCGCGCGGTATAAATTTTGTGATCCCATGCTACGTCGAGGTTGTAGCCTCCCCACTTAGAGTTTGCTTGACAGGTGTCGTGGGTGATTCCAGACACCGGTGAGTTAAGCTGGTGTGTGCAAGTCAGGTGTGTTTTCAATTAAAAGACCGTAGACGGAATTAGTCCTGATGGACTAAATGAATCCGTTACTCGTGGGTAAAGAGTACACCCTCTGCAGAGATTAAACTTTTCGAATAGCCGTGTCCATGGTTAAGGATTACAGTCTGGGATGGGTCAAGTGTTGGTCTTAGTGTCGGTCTTCGGAGGAGAAACTACTAAACCCGAATATTGAATTATTACTTGTGATATATGATGGTTATGATTATTATCATTATGGACTAACCGTTTGCATGATTTGAAATAAAGAATATCCCTGGGACGGTACTACCTCCTGGATATTCACCATGATTGTTTTATTTCTTTTAAAGCCCTTTCTGTGGTGTCGCTCAGACGCCCGGCTGTGGCATTTCTTTTAAAGCCCTTTCTGTGGTGTCGCTCAGACGCCCGGCTGTGGCATTTCTTTTAAAGCCCTTTCTGTGGTGTCGCTCAGACGCCCGGCTGTGGCATTTCTCTTAAAGCCCTTTCTGTGGTGTCGCTCAGACGCCCGGCTGTGGCATTTCTTTTAAAGCCCTTTCTGTGGTGTCGCTCAGACGCCCGGCTGTGGCATTTCTTTTCAAAGCCCTCTCTGTGGTGTCGCTAAGATGCCCGACTGTGGTTTTTCTTTTAAAGCCCTTTTGCGGTGTCGCCAAGACGCCTGACTGTGGCATGCTTGTTGATTATTTTATAAATATCACCACTGCTATACTATTTCTTATTCATAAATAACATGCTTGCATGCATCATAGTTTCATTGATCTTTTGTGGCTAACGTCATGAGCATGAAACATTTCCAGCACATCATTGTTATATTATACCCGTGTTCATAATGTTTGCGAGTACATTCAATGTACTCACTGGCTTGTCCCTGGCTATTGTCTTGGCCAGATTACTTGCTTGGAGAGGAGCATTGCGACGACAGCCTCGGAACCTAAGCAGCGGTGATAGCAGCCTCACGAAGATAGGAGTTAACCTGGTCAGCTGTTCCCGTGGGAAATGGAGTCCCATAGACACCGATGATCCACAAACCACTTCCGCCCTCAACCACTAGAAACCATTTGATGTACTCATAGGCCACAATGGTCTTGGACTACATATTCTGTATTTTGCTTGGAATATCTGTATCAAGTTGATGCCTCATCAGCTAACAGTTATCCTGGGGCTGATGAGCTCGACGGCCATTTTTCTAGAAATTTATGTCCGGAAAAACCGGTCGCGACATCGGAAATGATACTGAATTTCCGAATAGCATAAAAGGATACTTGAATAAGAATTTTTCAATGAAAGACCTCGGTGAAGCTTCTTATATATTAGGCATCAAGATCTATAGAGATAGATCAAGACACTTAATTGGACTTTCACAAAGCACATACCTTGATAAAGTTTTGAAGAAGTTCAAAATGGATCAAGCAAAGAAAGGGTTATTGCCTGTGTTACAAGGTGTGAAATTGAGCCAGACTCAATGCCCGACCACTGCATAAGATAGAGACAAAATTAAGGTCATTCCCTATGCTTCAATCGTAGGTTCTATCATGTATGCAATGTTGTGTACCAGACCAGATGTGTGCCTTGCTATTAGTTTAGCAGGGAAGTACCAAAGTAATACAGGAGTGGATCACTAGACAACGGTCAAGAACATCCTGAATACCTGAAAAGGACTAAGGATATGTTTCTCGTTTATGGAGGTGACAAAGAGCTCGTCGTAAACGGTTACATCGATGCAAGCTTTGACACTGATCCGGATGACTCTAAGTCACAAACCGGATACGTATTTTTATTGAATGGTGGAGCTGTCAGTTGGTGCAGTTCCAAGCAGAGCGTCGCGGCAGGATGTACGTGTGAAGCGGAGTACATAGATACTTTGGAAGCAGCAAATGAAGGAGTCTGGATGAAGGAGTTCATATCCGATCTAGGTGTCATACCTAGTGCATCGGGTCCAATAAAAATCTTTTGTGACAATGCTGGTGCAATTGCCTTGGCAAAGGAATCCAGATTTCACTAGAGAACCAAGCACATCAAGAGACGCTTCAATTCCATCCGCGACCAAGTCAAGGAGTGAGACATAGAGATTTGGAACATACATACGGATCTGAATGTTGCAGACCCGTTGACTAAGCCTCTCTCACGAGCAAAACATGATCAACACCAAGACTCCATGGGTGTTAGAATCATTACAATGTAATCTAGATTATTGACTCTAGTGCAAGTGGGAGACTGAAGGAAATATGCCCTTGAGGCAATAATAAAGTTGTTATTTATATTTCCTTATATCATGATAAATGTTTATTATTCATGCTAGAATTGTATTAACCGGAAACTTAGTACATGTGTGAATACATAGACAAATAGAGTGTCACTAGTATGCCTCTACTTGACTAGCTCGTTAATCAAAGATGGTTAAATTTCATAGCCATAGACAAGAGTTGTCATTTGATGAACGGGATCACATCATTAGAGAATGATGTGATTGACTTGACCCATCCGTTGGCTTAACACTATGATCGTTTTGTTTATTGCTAATGCTTTCTTCGTAACTTATACATGTTCCTTTGACTACGAGATTATGCAACTCCCGAATACCGAGGAACACTTAGTGTGCTATCAAACGTCACAACATAACTGGGTGATTATAAAGATGCTCTACAGGTGTATGTTGTTATGCGGTTTGACCGATAAAGATCTTCGTAGAATATGTAGGAACCAATATGAGCATCCAGGTTCCGCTATTGGTTATTGACTGGAAGTGAATCTCGGTCATGTCTACATAGTTCTTGAACCCGTAGGGTCCGCACGCTTAATGTTTGATGACAATCAGAATTATGAGTTTATTTGTTTTGATGTACCGAAGGTAGTTTGGAGTCCCGGATGTGATCGCGGACATGACGAGGAGTCTCGAAATAGTCGAGACATAAATATCGATATGTTGGAAAGCTATGTTTGGACACCGGAAGGGTTCCTGTTGAGTTCGGGCATTTACCGGAGTACCGGGGGGTTACCGGAACCCCCCGGGGAGTCAATGGGCCTTATTGGGACTTAGTGGGAGAGAGGAGGAGGCAGCCAGGTGGAGGGCACGCCCCCAAGCCCAATCCGAATTGTGTGGGGGCCGGCCCCCTTTCCTTCCCTCTCTCTCCCTCTTCCTTCTTCTCCTACTCAAACAAGGGAAGTGAGGGGGGAACCTACTCCTACTGGGAGTAGGACTCCCCCCTTGGGCGTGTCCTATGAGGGCCGACCCTCCCCTCCTCCACTCCTTTATATACAGGGGAGGGGCCACCCCATAGACACACAAGTTGACAGTTGTATTAGCCGTGTGCGGTGCCCCCCTCCACAGATTGCCACCTCGGTCATATCGTTGTAGTGCTTAGGCGAAGACCTGCGTCGGTAACTTCATCATCACCGTCACCACGCCGTCGTGCTGACGAAACTCTCCCTCGGCCTCAGCTGGATCAAGAGTACGAGGGGCGTCACCGAGCTGAACGTGTGTAGATCGCGGAGGTGCCGTGCGTTCGGTACTTGGATCGGTTGGATCGCGAAGACGTTCGACTACATCAACCGTGTTACTAAATGCTTCCGCTTTTGGTCTACGAGGGTATGTGGAAACACTCTTCCCGCTTGTTACTATGCATCACCTAGATGGATTTTGCGTGTGCGTAGGAATTTTTTTGAAATTATTGTGTTCCCCAATAGTTTTGGCCCGCGCGCTGAACTAGATATGCCGCGCACGCGGTTTTTGCGCCTTCGCTGGAGCGCCCGGAGCGGTAGCGCGCGCGCAAAAAACACTAATTTCTCAGCGCGGCGCTTATATAGCGCAGCTGTTGGAGATGCTCTAATATACATTGAGTATCATCCAGGTCAATGGACCACGATACATGCGAGGGCTGGCTTGATTATAGTCGCCAAATCGGGGAAGAAGATTAGAGTTTGTTTGGGGATGCTTTTAGTGGATGTTGGCTGTTTCTTCCTTTGTCAGCTATAAGCTGCTGGTAGTGCTTCCCTCGTTCCAAAATAAAACCATATGACAACTTTTTTTGGTTTTGAATTAAAACCATGACATGTATTTTTGAACGGATGGAGTAGTAGTTAAGGATTTTCCTAACATGAATCAATTACTCAGATCTAATATTCCTTGAAAAAGATGAATTGCAAGATTTGATATCCATGCAATATACAATCGTGTGGAAGTAAGGGCATCTCCAATGGAAACATCCAAAAAACCTTCCACATCTGCCCGCGGACAGGGGGGAGGACAGTCTGCGGACACGAATGCGGGAGGCAACCATCCAACCGTAGCCGCATTCTGTCCGCCAGCAAATTCAAATTCAAACCTACACTGATCCGCACAACGCGCCAGATCACACCCGCGTGTATCGCATCCCTGATCACAACCAAAAGGAGGCAAATATGCTTAGTTTTTACATGCCGATCCAAAAGAACATCAGTCCGGCAGTCTGTGCATTTCTGACTGGCCGAACCGGCCATCCTAGCAAGATTCCTCCTGATCAAGGAGGTGCCATCGCCGCCGCGTAGGCAGCCTCTGCGTCTACGTCCACCCCCGCCTCCGCCGCGTCCTCATCTTGTGCCGCCACCAACTAATTTTTCTGCCACTCCAGCATCTGATGGAGGACGAATTGCATGATAGTTTTATCGTCACCATCCAAAGAGTCGATATTCAAGGTCAACATCTTGGTGTCCTCCGCATTGATGGTGATCTTCACCCTCTTTTCCTCAAGCGCGACTTTCTTCTCCTTGAGCGCCACCTTCCTCTCCTCGATCATGGTCCTCAAGCTTGATCTTCTTCTCTGTCTCATCCATCAACTTCTTGAACCTCTCCGCCTTCCGCGCCTCCTTGATGTTCGAGCACCTCACGCATGCCTCTTCCTTCTTCGCCAAGATCTCCTCGAACCTCTCGGTGAGCTTGGCCGCCGCACCTTCTCGCTTCGTCCTATCCTCCTCCCACTTGTTTCCCCGCAGATTTCTTCTAACCTTCTTCGGTGGTTCTTGGGATGGGTTGGTAGGGTCACATGTTTCTTCCTCATTGGCTTGGACGATGGTCTTGGCAATGAAAAGGTTCCACTTTGGCTTCCATTCAACTTCAACCAATAATGCATGACAGTGATGGACTTCTTCTCTAATTTCTTGTACACCACACAAGCATGAGTAGGCTACAAAAGTGAAACAATGCATATCAGTCTAGTGAGCAACAAAACAATATATGTCCGGCTAGTGATCAACAAAACTAGAGCATATTCGGCTAGTGATCAACAAAACTTAAGCATATCCGGCTAGTGATCAACTTACTTCCCCAGTGATTTGTGCACCGCTAGGCCACCGAGCAATGAGATGCTTCAAGTGCCCGCAGTACTTGAAGATAGACACTTGGATGGTGTACTAATGTCTACTACACAACATTCTTCTTGTGGACACGTGGTGGGCCGCCACGCGTTGAGTTTTGTAGGACAGTTGCAATTTTCCCTCAAGTGAATGACCTAAGGTTTATAAATCCGTGGGAGGCGTAGGATGAAGATGGTCTCTCTCAAAAAACCATGCAACCAAATAACAAAGAGTCTCTTGTGTCTCCAACACACCCAATACAATGGTAAATTGTATAGGTGCACTAGTTCGGCGAAGAGATGGTGATACAAGTGTAAGATGGATAGTAGATATAGGTTTTTGTAATCGGAAAATATAAAAAAGCAAGATAACTAGTAACAAAAGTGAGAAAAAATGGTATTGCAATGCTTGAAAACAAGGCCTTGGGTTCTTACTTTCACTAGTGCAAAGTATCTCAACAATGATAACATAATTAAATCATATGGCAAACCCTCAACGTGCAACAAAGGATCACTCCAAAGTTTCTATCGAAGAATGTAGGACAAAAACATGCATCAACCCCTATGCATAGATTACCCCAATGTCACCTCGGGAATCTGTGAGTTGAGTGCCGAAACATACATCAAGTGAATCAATAGAACATCCCATTGTCACCACAGATATCCCATTGCAAGACATATATCAAGTGTTCTCAAATCCAATACTCAATCCAACGCAATGAAACCTCAGAGAGCAAGACTCAATTCATGACAAGAGGGTAGAGGGGGAGAAACACCATATGATTCAACTATAGTAACAAAGCTCGCGGTACATCAAGACCATGCCAAATCAAGAACACGAGAAAGAGAGATTGAACACATAGCTACTGGTACATACCCTCAGCCCCGAGGGTGAACTACTCTCTCCTAGTCATGGAGACCACTGGGATGATGAAGATGGCCTCCGGTGATGGTTTCCCTCTCCGGCAGGGTGCCAGAACAAGCTCCCGATTGGTTTTTTGTGGCTATAGAGGCTTGCCGCGGCGGAACTTCCGATCTAGGGTTCTTTACGGAGGTTTCTGTATTTATAAGAATTTTTGGCATCGAAAACAAGTCAGGGGGTTGTCTGAGGGGCCCACAAGCCAGGGGAGCGGGCCCTAGAGGCTTGTGGACTCCTCGGGACTCTTCTGGCCCAGCTCCGGTGCTTCAGGGGTCTCTTTTGGTCCATAAAAAATCACCGTAAATTTTCAGCCCATTCCGAGAAATTTTATTTCTGCACAAAAAGCGACACCATGGTAGTTCTGTTGAAAACAACGCCAGTCCGGGTTAGTTATAATAAAATCATACCAAAAACATATAAAATGTTGTAAACATGGCTTGAATACTTCATAAATTATAGATACGTTGGAGACGTATCACCCCCAAGCTTAATTCATGCTCGTCCTTGAGTAGGTAAATGATAAAAGAAAGAATTTATGAAGTGTGAATGCTACCTAACATGTTTATCAATGTAATATTCTTTATTGTGGCATGAATGTTCAGATCCATACGATTTAAAACAGAAGTTTAATATTGACATAAAACGAATAATACTTCAAGCATACTAATAAAGCAATTATGTCTTCCAAAAATATCATGCTGTTATATTATCATTCTTGCATGTTTTATAGTTATTTTATAGAAAATTTATATCACTTTTGGGACTAACCTATTGACATAGTGCCCAGTGCCAGTTGCAGTTTTTTGCTTTTTTTACTTCGAAGAAAATCAATACAAAACGGAGTCCAAACGCAGTGAAACTTTCTGCAGATTTTTTCTGGACCATAAGACATCAGTTGGGCCAAAGAAGTAACAGAGGGGTGCCCCGAGGGGGGAAAAACTCACCTGGGCGCGCTTTGGTGGGTTGCGCCCACCTCGGCGGCCTCCTGCACCGCCTCTTTGCTCTATAAATACCCCAATATTCCAAAAACCCTAGGGGAGTCGACGAAACACAATTCCAGTCGCCGCAAATTCCAGAAACCATAGATCCAATCTAGACACCATCACGGAGGGATACATCATTCTCAATGGTGCCTCTCCGATGATGCGTGAGTAGTTCATTGTAGACCTATAGGTCCGTAGTTTGTAGCTAGATGGCTTCCTCTCTCTCTTTTGATTCTCAATACAATGGTCTCTTGGAGATCTATTTGATGTAACTCTTTTTGCGATGTGTTTGTTGGGATCCGATGAACTTTGAGTTTATGATCAGATCTATTTTATCCATGAAAGTTATTTGGGTTTCTTTGATCTCTTATATGCATGATTACTTATAGCGTCTTATTTCTTCTTTGAATATTTGGTCAGTTAGGCCGACTAGATCGTTTTTTCTTGCCATGGGAAGAGGTGCTTTGTGATGGGTTCGATCTTACGGTGCTCAATCTCAGTGACATAAGGGGAAATGACACGTATGTATCGTTGCTATTAAGGATAACAAGATGGGGTCTATTCCTGCATGAATAGATCTTGTGTACATCATGTCATCGTTCTTATTTTATTACTCCATTTCTCCATGAACTTAATACACTAGATGCATGCTGGATAGCGGTCGATGTGTGGAGTAATAGTAGTAGATGCAGGCAGGAGTCGGTCTACTAATCTTGGACGTGATGCTTATATAATGATCATAGCCTGGATATCGTCATAATTATTTGAAGTTCCATCAATTGCCCAACAGTAATTTGTTTACCCACCGTATGCTATTTTTCTCGAGACAAGCCAGTAGTGGAATCTACGGCCCTCGGGTCTCTTCTTTATCATATTTGCCTTCAAGATCTATTCTTATTCGCTTTTATTTTCAGATATATTAATAAAAAACCCAAAAATACCTTGGTGTAATTTTTCTTTCTTTATTTTATCTTGCGTTCCCGCGAAATCTATTTATCCAATCTACTACAACTTTATCTATCTTTTTACTTGGGAGGGATTGACAACCGCTCTTTTACGTCGGGTTGCAAGTATTTGTTCTTTGTGTGGAGGTACCATTTACATAGTGTTGCTTCGTTCTCCTACTGGTTCAATAACCTTGGTCTCATCATTGAGGGAAATACCTACCTTAGCTGTGTTGCATCATCCCTTCCTCTCTGGGGAAATACCGACGTAGTTGAGGCCGCATCTGTGAGCCATGGATATAGCACTATACGTGGAATAGAGTATGGTGGAGGTTGTAAGGAGAAGACAAAAAGGAGAAAGTCTCACATCAACTAGGAAAATTAGTGGGCTATGGAGATGCCCATCAATTGATATCGATGCAAGAGAGTACGGGTTGCCATGCGACGGATGGACTAGAGCTATAATTGTATGAAAGCTCAAAAAGAAACTAAGTGGGTTTGCATCTAATTTTCTTTCTCACGAAGACCTAGGGCAATTTGAGGAAGCCCATCATTGGAATATACAAGCCAAGTTTTATAATGAAAAATTCCCACTGGTATATGAAAGTGACAAAATAGGAGACTCTCTATCATGAAGAAGATGGTGCTACTTTGAAGCACAAGTGCGGAAAAGCATAGTAGCATTATCCCTTCTCTTTTTTTCTCTCTTTTTTTTATTTTGGGCTATTTGGACTTTTTTTTAGTTTGGGCTCTTTGGCCTCTTTTTTATATTTTAAATCTGGAGTCTCATCCCAACTTGTGAGGGAATCATAGCTTCCATCATCCTTTCCTCATATGGGACAATGCTCTAATAATGATGATCATCACACTTTTATTTACTTACAACTCAAGAATTACAACTCGATACTTAGAACAAAATATGAATCTATATGAATGCCTTCGGCGGTGTACCGGGATGTGCAATGATCAAGAGTGATATGTATAAAAAATATGAACGGTGGCCAAGCCACAAATACTATGCCACATGATCATGCAAAGCAATATGACAATGATGGTATGTGTCATAATAAACGGAATGGTGGAACTTGCATGGCAATATATCTCGGAATGGGTATGAAAATCCCATAATAGGTAGGTATGGTGGCTGTTTTGAGGAAGGGTATATGATGGGTTTAATGCACTAGCGAAAGTTGCGCGATACTAGAGAGGCTAGCAATGGTGGAAGGGTGAGAGTGCGTATAAAACTCATTGATCTTCACTTATATCTTTGAAGATCATTGAGTAGTCAAATAATTAAGTGGCTATGTGAAGCACTCTCTCATTTAAGAATTTCAGACCTTAAGTATTTTATTCAGACATCAATCAAAACAAAACAAAATGACATTCCAAGAATAGCACATATCTTGTGAATAAGAAAAAAAACTTAGGCTCAACCAAAACTGACCGATCATTGTTGGGATGCCAACAGGGGCATCCCCAAGCTTAGATGCTTGAGACGTCTTGAAATATTAACTAGGGATGCCTTGGGCATCCCCAAGCTTGAGCTCTTGTGTCTCCTTAATTCCTTTTATATCACGGTTTCCCTAATTCTTAAAAATTTCATCCACACAAAACTCAACAAGAATTTGTGAGATAAGTTAGTATAAATCAATGCAGAACCTTATCATTCTCTACTGTAGAAAATCACTAAAATTATTATTTGATATTGCATACTAAATGCCTCTGCAAATTTATTACCCCTATCCTCAAATAGAATCATTAAACAAGCAAACAAATGCAAACAATGCAAAGATAACAACAATCTATCTAAACAGAACAGTCTGTAAATTATGCAAGAGGAATCATACTTGCTAACTCCAAAAATTCTGAACAATTACCACACTGTAGAAAATTTGTTGGTACTAATTGTGTAAAAATTTCAATATTTTATCACGTTCCAACTTTCCAGAAGAATTCAGACAATGATAGAAAACTTTCTGTTTTCAAAACAGCAACATATAGACTTGCAAAATAAGCATGGTAAAGTCTATACTTGACCTTTTTATTGAAATAAAAGATGAAAAAAATTACTATAAATAACAGCAAGCAAATCCTAATAAAATAAAATGACGCTCCAAGCAGAACTCATATCATGTGACTAATAAAAATAAAGCTCCAAGTGAGGTTACCGATAATGTTGGAGACGAAAGAGGGGATGCCTTTCGTGGAACCCCCAAGCTTGGTTGCTTGGGTATTCCTTGAATATTACCTTGGGGTGCCTCGGGCGTCCCCAAGCTTAGGGTCTTGCCACTCCTTATTCTTCTCATATCGGCATCTCACTCAAAACTTGAAAACTTCAATCACACAAAACTTAACGGAACTTCATGAGATGGTTAGTATGATAAAGACAAATCATTCACTTTGGTACTGTCAAGATAAGGTTCATAATTATTCTCACACAATGCCTACTGTACCATATAATTTCTACAATTTATATTGAGCAATATAAGCCATAGAAGCTAGAAAACAAGCAAACTATGTATTGAAAATAGAATCTGTCAAAAATAGAACAGTTTGTAATGATCTGAACATCTACCATACTTATGTAAATCCAAAAATTCTGAAAATTTAGTAAAACATAGGCAATTTGTATATCAATCATCTGTAAAAAATCATAACTTTTAGACGATCTAGTGAATTTAAACAATTCTGTTACTAGAATAAAAAGTTTTTGTTTTTGCACAGAATCATGTCAACTATCATCCACACTATCCCAAAGGCTTTACTTGATACTTTATTGAAACAAAATCTATAATACATGATTACTGCATTAGCTCAATCATGTGAACACACAAAAACGGTAGGCATAAATGTTGGGTTGTCTGCGCTTTTCTTTAATGCCTTTTTAGCAAGGCATGATGATTTCAATGATGCTCACGCAGAAGTAAAGAATTGAGACACAAAGAGAGCACCATGCAGCATATGACTATCACATTTAAGCCTAACCCACTTCCTACGCATAGGATTTTGTGAGCAAATAACTTATGGGAGAAAGAATCAACTAGCATAGGAAGGTAAAACAAACAAAACTTCAAGATTTTCCACACACAGAGAGGAAACGTGACATTATTGAGATATGTAAAAGCATATGTTCCTCTCTCATAATAATTTTTCAGTAGCATCATGAATGAATTCAACAATATAACTATCACATAAAGCATTCTTTTCATGATCCACAAGCATAGAAATTTTATTACTCCCCACAAGAAAATTTGTTCTCATGAATAGTAGTGGGAGCAAACTCAACAAAATAACTATCATGTGATACTTGATTGGCATAATCCAATTGAACATTAAAATCATGATGGCAAGCTTCAAGGTTATCACTATTATTTATAGCATAAGTGTAATCACAGTAATCATCATAAATAGGACGCATGCTATCATCATAATAACTTTTCTCATCAAAACTTGGAGGACAAAAGATATCATCTTCATCAAACATAGCATCCCCAAGCTTATGGCTTTGCATATCATTAGCATCATGGATATTCAAAGAATTTATACTAACAACATTGCAATCATGCTCATCATTCAAAGATTTTATGCCAAATATTTTATTGACTTCCTTTTCTAACAGTTTGGCACAATCTTCTGATCCATCGTTTTCAAGAAAGACATTATAAAGATGAATAATATGAGGCAATATCAATTCCATTTTTTTGCATTTCTTTTATAAACCAAACTAGTGATAAAACAAGAAACTAAAGATTCCGTTGCAAGATCTAAAGATATACCTTCAAGCACTTACCTCCCCGGCAACGGCGCCACAAAAGAGCTTGATGTCTACTATGCAATGTTCTTCTCGTAGACTCGTGTTGGGCGTCCAAGTGCAGAGTTTTGTAGGACAGTAGCAATTTTCCCTCAAGTGGATGACCTAAGGTTTATCAATCCATGGGAGGTTTAGGATGAAGATGGCCTTTCTCAAACAACCCTGCAACCAAATAACAAAGAGTCTCTTGTGTCCCCAACACACTCAATACAATGGTAAATTGTATAGGTGCACTAGTTCGGTGAAGGGATGGTGATACAAGTGTACTAGGGATAGTAGATAGAGGTTCTTGTAATCTGAAAATATAAAAATAGCAAGGTGACTAGTAACAAAAGTGAGCAAAAACGGTATCCCAGTGCTTGAAAACAAGGCCTATGGTTCATACTTTCACTAGTGCAAAGTATCTCAACAATCATAACATAATTAAACCATATGGAAAACCCTCAACGTGCAACAAAGAATCACTCCAAAGTTTCTATCGGAGAACGTAGGATGAAAACGTGAATTAACCCCTATGCATAGATTACCCCAATGTCACCTCGGGAATCCGCGAGTTGAGTGCCAAAACATACATCAAGTGAATCATTAGAACATCCCATTGTCACCACAAATATCCCATTGCAAGACATACATCAAGTGTTCTCAAATCCAATACTCAATCCAACATAATGAAACCTCAAAGAGCAAGACTCAATTCATCACAAGAAGGTAGAGGGGGAGAAACACCATATGCTTCAACTATAGTAACAAAGCCTGCGGTACATCAAGATCGTGCCAAATCAAGAACACGAGAAAGAGAGATCGAATACATAGCTACTGGTATATATCCTCAGCCCCGAGGGTGAACTACTCCCTCCTCGTCATGGAGACCGTCGAGATGATGAAGATGGCCTCTGGTGATGGCTTCCCCCTTCGACAGGGTGCTGAAAAAGGCCCCCGATTGGTTTTTCGTGGCTACAGAGGCTTGCGGCGGCGAAACTTCCGATCTAGTGTTCTTTTCGGAGGTTCCTATATTTATAAGAATTTTTGGCGTCGGAAACAAGTCAGGGGGTGCCTGAGGGGCCCACAAGCCAGGGGCGCGCCCTAGGGGAGTGGGCACGCCCTATAGGCTTGTGGCCTCCTCGGGACTCTTCTGGCCCAGCGCCGGTGCTTCGGGGGTCTCTTTTGGTCCATAAAAAATCACCGTAAATTTTCAGCCCATTCCGAGAACTTTTATTTCTGCACAAAAAACGACACCATGGTAGTTTTGCTGAAAACAGCTTCAGTCTGGGTTAGTTCTAATCAAATACCAAAACCATATAAAATTGTTGTAATCATGTCATGAAAACTTCATAAATTATAGATACGTTGAAGACGTATGATGTACCATCGATGGTTGAGGGACTTCCACTCACAGTTGCGGATCAATGCCTTAGAGTAGGGCGCAAAATGCTTCTGCTCATGGAACCATATGTGAATGTTCCTCCAAAGGTTGTGCCATTTTGCTCCGTGCAATGGAGAGGCTCGAGCCTAGTGGTCAACCATGCATCGCACAACAGCTCATCCCCCCGCATGTTGAAGCTTTCTCCTCTACCCTTCTTCGGATCGCCATCTGTATCATCCGACACATTAAAGTCGTTGTCCTCCTCCCCCCTCCAGATGATGCTCTCCTGTGGCCCAATGCTGTTGTTGTCGTGTGCCATCGCCGGTATGGGTGTAGGACTGCTGCGCGGCCGTCTGGGTGTAGGACTGCTGCTGCTGGTAGTTGCCAGACTGGGTGGGATCCTTGTCTTCCACCTGCCCGTCCTTATAGCCACCTCCTCCTCCCTCACCTCCGTCATGGATGATATCGAGTATCTGAAGGAAATATGCCCTAGAGGCAATAATAAAGTTATTATTTATTTCCTCATATCATGATAAATGTTTATTATTCATGCTAGAATTGTATTAACTGGAAACATAATACATGTGTGAATACATAGGCAAACATAGTGTCACTAGTATGCCTCTACTTGGCTAGCTCGTTAATCAAAGATGGTTGAGTTTCCTAGCCATGGACATGAGTTGTAATTTGATTAACGGGATCACATCATTAGGATAATGATGTGATTGACTTGACCCATTCCGTTAGCTTAACAATTGATCGTTTAGTTTACTGCTATTGCTTTCTCCATGACTTATACATGTTCATGTGACTATGATACTATGCAACTCCCGAATACCGGAAGAACACTTTGTGTGCTACCAAATGTCACAACGTAAATGGGTGATTATAAAGGTGCTCTACAGGTGTCTCCGATGGTGTTTGTTGAGTTGGCATAGATCAAGATTAGGATTTGTCACTCCGATTGTCGGAGAGGTATCTCTAGGCTCTCTCGGTAATGCACATCACAATAAGCCTTGCAAGCAATGTGACTAATGAGTTAGTTGCAGGATGATGCATTACGGAACGAGTAAAGATACTTGCCGGTAACGAGATTGAGCTTGGTATTAAGATGCCGACGATCGAATCTTGGGCAAGTAACATACCGATGACAAAGGAACAACGTATGTTGTTATGCGATTTGACCGATAAAGATCTTCGTAGAATATGTAGGAACCAATATGAGCATCCAGGTTCCACTATTGGTTATTAACCGGAGACATGTCTCGGTTATGTCTACATAGTTCTCGAACCCGTAGGGTCCGCACGCTTAAAGTTCTGTGACGATTGGTATTATGAGTTTTTGTCTTTTGATGTACCGACGGTAGTTCGGAGTCCCGATTATGATCATGGACATGGCGAGGAGTCTTGAAATGGTTGAGACGTAAAAATCGATATATTGGACGACTATGTTCGGACACCGGAAGTGTTTCGGGAGCTTTCAGACATATACCGGAGTACCGGGGGATTACTGGGAACCCCCCGGGGAATATAATGGGCCTATTGGGCCTTGGTGGAGAAGAGGAGGTGCGGCTAGGGCTGGCCACGCGCCCCCTCCCCCTCTTGTCCGAATTGGACAAGGAGGGGGGGGCGCCCCCTTTCCTTCCCCTCTCTCTCCTCCTTCCCCCTTCTCCTACTCCTACTTGGAAAGGAGGAGTCCTACTCCGGTGGGAGTAGGACTCCCCCCTTGGCACGCCCTCCTCCTAGCAGGCCGCCTCCCCCCTAGCTCCTTTATATACGGGGGCAGGGGGCACCCCAAGAAACAACAATTGATCATTGATCTCTTAGCCGTGTGCGGTGCCCCCTCCACCATAGTCCACCTTGATCATATCATAGCGGTGCTTAGGCAAAGCCCTGCGTCGGTAGCATCATCATCGTTGTCACCACGCCGTCGTGCTGACAAATCTCTTCCCGGAAGCTCTACTGGATCATGAGTTCGCGGGACGTCACCGAGCTGAATGTGTGCTGAACGCGGAGGTGTCGTACGTTCGGTGCTGAGGATCGGTCGAAGACGTATGACTACATCAACCGTGTTTTTATAACGCTTCCGCTTACGGTTTATGAGGGGATGTAGACGACACTCTCCCCTCGTTGCTATGCATCACCATGATCTTGCGTGTGCGTACGAATTTTTTTTGAAATTACTACGTTCCCCAACAGTATCTGCATGTCCGCGTCGTACGCCGGCTCCCCCTCTCTCGCCATTGCGGTAAACAACGGGCGCGCACCCATCTGCTCTCCGCCTGCCGTCCTCGCCTGGACAAGCGACGACGACAGCGAATTATACTCGGAGAAGGCGACGCCACGTTAACATCAATGATGTAAGGAACCGTACAGGCGGGGCTGGCGAGCTGCTTGGCGGCGTAGTAGTACGTAGGCTTGTAAGGCTCTGGCCACAACGCCGTCAGTACTGTGGGTGCGCCCATCTGGCGGCGTTCGCGACGGCCTTGCCGACCGCCCGTCTGCCACGACCATCGCCACCAGCCCATTGGTGGCCAGACGCTTCCTCATCTTCTCCTCTTTTGCGATCTTCTCTTTGACACGACAATTTTGCCGTGTCTCCGAGCTGATCTTCCGGGCGAGCGTGATGCTCGGATCCTCCAACACCTCCACCGCCTCCATCTCCGACGGACGGCAGAGGGAAGGAGAGGGTGGGAGAAAAGAGCTGGAATTGGGAGGAGAGCGGCGGGGAGTGGAAGAAGAGAGTGGGGGATTTTGGCGCGAAAACAGTGCAGGATGCTACAAAAGCACGGGCTCGACCTTCCTTTTGGGTGGGCCAGGGGGGCGGAGAGCGATGTTTAGTGTGTCTGGACTCCCGCAAACCTCCCCCACGTTTGTCTCTGGTTTGCGGGTGAAATCACGTCCAGACCGCTCCGCGACCGATACAAGTCGGTGTTGGATGGCTTCCGCAGTCCGGATGATGGCGGGAGGTTTATGGGTCGGTGTTGGACATGCCCTAACTAAAGAAGTCAACTGAAATGGAAGTAACTAAGAAGTTTTTTCTTGTTGACCATAAGTGACCAAGTTACTAAGAGCATCTACATCCAGACATGGGAAATCCGGCCCCTCCAACGCCCGCGGACCGGATTTACTAGTAAGTTGCTGGTAGGGTCTCCTTGTTGACCGAGAGCACTGACTAGTCACGCCTTAAATTTTCCTTCTCACCACCGGACACCTCAATTAGCATACCTCAAATCCATACAAAGTCATGCAACTACGTAAACGATGTAAACCACATCGTCTGGCTACTACATCAGGACATGCCATCGGATTACCAAAATTTGGCATGTTCTACCTACATACTAGATATGGAGAATATCATCCACGTTTGCCTTTGCCCGTCCTGATACCCTTGCCGTCCTTCTTGAGAAAGTAGCAGTCAAAAACGCAGTCTGGATCCAGCCGGATATGCTCGTCGCCGGACCTATCCAACCCGTCACTGTCCTCCTCCTCCTCTTTGGGGGCAGTCCGGCCATGGCACGGACCGCCTGATTCTGCTCGCGGACGAGGGCGCGTGTCCTCCTCCACTGTTACTTCTTTACAATGCGGGCACAGATGGCTTCCTTCTCTGTGGCAGCACGTGCCGCCGCACCAGCTGCCTCCGCCGCCACTATGTGTCGACAGCGAGGCGAGCCTTGGCACCTTCATCCTCTCCTTCCCACGAGGGGCACACCGGTCCCGGTAGCACTCGTACTCCGGCAGACCGGTGATGGGACAAGGAAGATTGGAAGGCTCCCGGGAGGACCGCAATGATCCAGCCTTAGAGGATCCGAGAGCCCGATGCACCGACGCAATGGACTCGCGCAGGATTGATCCCGTTGTCAATCAGACGTAATCCTCCCGAGAGCGGTGGAGTGCAATGCGGACGTCCATTGCCTCCTCCAACCCGCACGAGACGACACCCTAGTCGACGGATCCGGACTGGTCGGAGTCAGATATGCTGCCTGCCATGCCAGAGAAGGACGGAGATCGCCGGATGGGAAGTTGGGTGGCGGAGTGGAGTTGAGTGGCTAGGGTTTGGTCCAGGGAGCGGATGCAGACGAATATTTGTGGGGTCGGATGGGCCAGTGCAGAGACGTGGCGGACGCGCCTGGGCCTCCCCATATTTGAGCTGGATACGAGGAGTGCCGGTCACCACGGGCGTTTGTGGCCGGTTTCAGGCGCCCGTCTGGGTCAGGAACCGGTCAGTGACCGAGGCATCCGCCTATGGACGTATGAGGGGGGTTTAAGGCGCTCGGCTGTAGATGCTTTCACATGCATACGATCATCTTTCCCCTCTTTTGCCCCGAAGACCATACACAACCATGTTGAAATATCATCGCAAAAAAAATAAAACCATGCTGAAGTAACTAAGAAGCTACCCCATGTGCTGTGTATATACCGGTCCAAAACCAAAAGGTGTTCAAAAGGTTCAAATTCCATGCACATATATCATCTTTATTAAACCCGTCCGGTCCGGTCCCACGCCTTGTTCGTCGATGGATCGAAAGGTGCCATATTTCCGGCCAACGGAATTGACCGTGGACTTCCCAAAGTCCTCCATCAGCAAGGTCTCTCTATCATCATCGTGTGGATGTATAGTTGGTCGACATATAATTAACTACCCATAGATTCTGAACGCAAAAATAAATAGATAGCTATGGCGCTAGCTTCGGTTACCGTCGCACGTGCCCTCCTCTCCACTTCTCCCCCAAGCCGCCTGTCATGATCGCGCCATCGCTCCGGCCCCCCCCCCCCCCCCCCCCCCCCCTGCTATATATGCACGCTCGCATCCCCCAGCGGAACCCCACACATTAGCTTCCTCGTGGACGGCTTGCACTAAGCTATATATCTACACGTGCACATATATACCTACGCACGGTTCCATTTCGGTTGATGAACTGAGACTCGACCGAATCTAGCTAGGCGCCTAGATCGAAGTGATCGAGCATCACCTGGCCGCGCCCCCGCAATGGACAGCAGCAGCTGGATCCATGGCTACTACGGCCCCAGCAGCGGCGCCGGCGGCGGTAACAGCGGCTTCATGTGCGGTTACGCCGCCAGGTGTGTGCATTATGCGTCCTCTCCCTCGACCCGTTTCGGTTCATCACGCACAGATATTCATCTCCCTTGATGGATCACTTTGATGGCTGTGTGCATCGCTTGATGCAAGCCGGAGATCATTCTCCTTCTCGAAAAAAAGTTGACGGCGATCCTTTGATTAATTAGCATCACTGGTGCAAATTTGTTGCAATAATCCATGTTTATCTTCGGTTCTACTAGTTAATTAGGTACAAGACATCCCCGCAAACAAAAAAAGGTACAAGACAATTACTAGCCACTGGGATATCTGTCTGATGGATCTCTTTGTACGCAGCTGCGTCGTCCCCGAAGAACTGCAGAGCAGGAAGGAGGAAGAGGAGCGCACGCAGATTCAGCACCACCTCAACCAGGCAAGCATCCATTGATTGATTGATATGCATACGTGCGATTGTGCACACTTCAACTGTTTCTGATGATAATATCGGACGTGCAGATCAGCATGCAGATGAACATGGAGGACGAGCCAGCTGCGTACATCGTCCCTGCCGGCGACGGGGTCGCCGTGGGCATGCAGCAGTCTGTCCTAGACGAATTCGACTTCTTCCCCTCGCACCACGACGGTGGCTGCAGCTTCCCCTCCTCGTCCTCCACCTCCTCCTCGTTCCGTTCCGCCTCGCTCTCTTGCAGCCCGGAGATCTCCTCCGCGCACGCCCTCGCGACGCCCGCCGCCGGCCTGCAGTTCCCCGAGGTCTCCTCGCATGTACCGCCGCTGGTGCTCCCATGTGACGATGACTACCACCAGTACGTCCTGAACTTCCACGACACGGCCGCAATGGAGCCTGGCCTGGTGCCGGCAAGCGCGTTCAGCCGCTACGCGCGGCACCTCGGCTCGAGGCAGAGGCCGAAGCCGGCATGCGGGCAAAAGATGTTCAAGAAATCCATGTCCGTCCTGGTCAAGATGCAGACGGCGATGAGGTACAGCCATCAGCAGCACCACTTCCAGCAAGCGTCGCCGGAGGCCGATCTGTCGTCGGTGAACCAGCTGCAGCACATGATCTCCGAGCGCAAGCGTCGGGAAAAGCTCAACGATAGCTTCCAGGCTCTCAAGACCGTCCTTCCTCCCGGCTCCAAGGTACATAAACATAATTTGAATGCATTTATCTTAATTTCTCCGAGAGCAGTAGTAGCACGTCCTTTAGTAGCTAATGATGATCACTTGTCTCGCTTTACAGAAAGACAAGACGTCGATACTGATCACCGCGAGGGAGTACGTGAACTCCCTCAAGTCCAAGGTCTGCGACCTCGAGGAGAAGAACAAGGCGCTCCAGGCACAGCTGGCCCAGTGTGCCCGCGACGCCGGGATCGAAGAAGACGACGCCGAGAAGGTCGAAATCCAAATAACCAGAGCGGCGGCGGATCGGGAAGATGGGACGACTACGAGTGAGGTTTGCACGGTGAAGATAGCGGCGAGGCCGGCGCATGGCAACACGATGGACGTGGTTCTCAGGACGCTGCAGTGCCTCAATGACCAGATGGGGGAAGACGACGTCAGCCTGGTGGCCATGAGCACCAGCGATGGCGACGGCGCCAACGGCCTCACCGGAGCATTCCTGACGATGCAGCTCAAAGTAATACACTTTTCTTATTCCTTTCTTTACAGTATAATTTATATATTTTGATTTGATGGGAACCTCCAGGAAATAAAATGAAGAATCGACCAACTGAACTGAGCATGATGTAATATTGTACTGGCAAGTAGTACAATTCAGTAATTCGATCACGTGTTGGCTTCATTTCAACAAGTTGGGCAGTGGACGTGTCACACACACTCCGGCCGAAACCCTAAGCGTGCGTGCACACGTGAACAGTAGTAAGCTAGGCTAAGCTTAGGTAGGTAGTAAGTGTGTGTACCAGGTTACCTGAGATTTGTCATATGGAATCTCTCGGTCGACCAAAATGACCAACGTAGCGCACCAGCAAGCTAGATTTTTACTACAGTGATGATGAAAAGTAGTAACGCATATGGCGTCACACTCTTTTTAAATTCTGCATAGACCGGAAAATTTAACTGATATCTTGATGCGGTCGTTGCAGTCAGCGTCCGGCGCCAAGTGGGAGGAGGAGGCGGTCAGGGAAGCCGTGGCGAAGGCCGTCGCAGCCCGCATGGGCGCCGACCGCCGTGGCGACGCCGCTTGCCGGTCTCGGCACGCCGAATGATTAAGCTGCTGCTCCATCCAACGGTCGGCTCGTCGTGCTCCTGAGGGGACCGCCGTTAGCTAACCACCCACCGCCGACGGATGCATGCAGTGCCATCAGAAAATAGTAGACTAAATTTAGTTGCGTTACTGTCACTTACTGGAAGCCTGAAACAATGGCCATGCATGATGCATGGACAATTCTACTGTTCGGGGTCGAGGTGACAAGACAACCTGACAGGACGAATAACGCAGGACTAAATGGAAGATCGCCGTCATGTTGACCGTGCAATCGATCCAACCGTGGAAAAACATATGCACAGTGATTAATTAGTAGTCGACTCATCAGCATGAGCTTATATATATACATGTATAGGCGCTTTGATTTTGTTAGGGAGGACTGTTATTACATGCGAGTGCTTATACTTGACTTACCGAATACAGTGCATTATTCTTAACTAGCAAAAGAGCTCGTGCTTTGCAACTAGAAAAAAAATAACACTTGTTTTTAACCTAACAACCATCACTCAAGACCACAATAAGTCCATCTCCTTTATTTTAGCGATGCATCACGTTCATTTGTGTTGCCGTTTATCCTCATTCTTATCCTTGCCGGCGGTGGCCTCAGTGTTCACACAAACAAAAACATGTTTTGACGTGGTTAATCATAAGGCATCTCTCTCTCGCTTTCTCTCACTCTCGCGATGAGAAAACTGTTGTTTTCCCCTGCAAGGTTTTTCAGAGGTATGCATGTGTGGTTATTGATGTATCCTTTTTCCTATATGGTTTTGATGGGTGTTTATTTGCAATCTGGATCGCGGCCGGTACAAACGAAAAAAAAGATCGTGCGCTATGGATTATATGTTTGCTTCCAAAATAATATTTAGAAAATACTTAACATGTAAAAATAACATCATAGTCAGATTCTACAAATTTTTCAAATCAAATTTCATATATAACATGTTAAAATCGGAGTTACGGTTTAAAAGATACGGATAATTTAGAAAACATTTGGTTGACTTAAATATCTTCCAGAATAATATTTAAAATATTTAACAGGTAAAAATAACATCATATTCAAATTCTAAATATTTTCTTTTTAAATTTCATATATAACATGTTAAAATTAGAGTTACAGTTTAAAAGATATGGATAATTTAGAAAATCATTTTTTGACTTAAATATGATCCGTGGATCAATTACCAAAAAGGTCAGTGGTTTTTTGGGAAAACGTAAAATAACGGTTCAGGTTGTGACTTATGTGCGGACCGTGGGTTTATTTCAAAAAACACAGGGGATTTCTTTGTAAAAAGGTGCGACGGACGGGCAGAAGCACCGCGTGCTTTATTATTAGGGAAATATTCGCCCAACGATTCTTACTTTCTTAGTTACTCCATCGCAAGATCATCCATCCCATCCCACACCACCTACCACTCCGGCGGCGGCGACCACCTCCTCGCCAACCCTCTGTGCGCCCCATAGCATACATGAGTCCCTCCCGTGCTCCGCCGGCGTCGCACCTTAAGTCCACCATCGTGGTCCCCTCGCCGATGGCGCACACCCAACCGCTGGTGGCACCTCCTTGCCCTAGATGGTGGCGTTGTGATAACCAATAAGTGTAGAGGATAAGAGTAACCTTTGATGTGATGTATCACAACCCAAATTTATTTATTCGACACAATGTGAGCCAAAAAAACACTTATAAGCTTTAGTGGTTGCATTGTCAATTCAACCAGGTCTGGAAACAAACTGCTTGCGTGAGAGAATTTATTAGTAGTAAATATGATGAAGTGTTGTTTGTTTGATTGCACTAGAGTAACAAAAGTAGCAATACCCAACAGTTACCAAGAACAAAGTATTTGAAAGAGAGAAACATTTATCATATGTATGTATGAGGATGGATAATGGCACGTTGCATGTAGTAGTGGCGCCAGGATTGGGCTAGGTCCCAGGCAGCCTTCAAGCACTGTATCTACAGTTAACAAAAGGATTGGGCCTCAAGCCCTAGGCTACCGCCCGGGCTGCCCGGGGCCTAGTGCGGCCATTGCTTACATGGGTAGATTAAATATTATAATAGCAGTAACATAGGATGATGATCATCTATCGCTTATTCAACATTTTATATAAACATGTATTTCATATATAGTTGTATGCACTTGCGATAAAACTTGCACATCATATCTTATCATACCCTCACGCACCCCCACGATGCGGCCTGCGCGAGGAGCTAGGGCAGGCCACCTCCTAGCACGTCTTCGAGGCTCCGTGTCTCTTTTCCAGTGCAACATCCAAAAATGATTTTCCGGGATTCTCAGGGGACCTTCTCTGCATAGAAAACAATAGCAATGAAAACTTTGCTGAAAACAACATCAAACTAGTTAGTTTTATTCAAATAATGTAAGTTAGAGTACACAGATATATCAAAAATGATCAAAAGAGCTGATACGTTTGAGAGATATCATCGCCCCCAAGCTTGCACTATTGCTTATCGTCAAGAAATCCGGTTGAGAAAGTTAAGTGACAAAGAGAAATTTTATGAACAAATTTGCATTGTTTATGCACAAAAATTTAGTCCATGACAAAAATATAAATATCTCATGAGAGTGATCAAAATGAGTAACATAAGTTTAGCAACTATGTTCTCTCATGATGGGATCTTAATAAACTAGCAAGTAAATAATATGGAAGCTTGAAGCACTAAAATGGTTAGAATGAACATAATACAACATGGTAACATGATATAATGCAAGTATATTATCTGTGAAGCAATACATAATTGCAAGACACCCAAAAAGTCTATGTGACGACTAGATATTATAATTCAGAGCAGAGAGCGCCACAATCATACAGGACTACTTCCATGCCCTCAAGAGTCCCCTCCCTCCAGGATCTAAGGTAAACATACATTATAATGCATGCATATTTCTTCGAGAGCAATAATACTTGTTGTTTCACTAAGACGATAACTAATGGTTGATGCTTGATTTGCTTCGCCTTGCAGAAAGACAAGACATCCATACTAATCAATGCGAGGGAGTATGTGAACTCTTTCAAGTCCAAGGTCTGCGACCTCGATGAGAAGAACTAAACATTCCAAGCCCAGGTAGCCAGGTGTGCCGGCGGCTCTTTGGTCGAAGAAGACGCTTAAAGGGTCAAGGTCTAGTAAAGTCGTCACAATAATTGATGATAAGTAAGATAAAACGATGACATGTGAGCTTTGGATGGTGAAGATAGTGGTGAGACTGGCCCACGATAATACGATAGACGTGGTTCTCAGGATGCTACAACGCCTCAAGGATCAACTGGGGGAAGCCGACACCAACCTGATGGCGATGAGCACTAGCTACGGCATGGGGCCTCCCTCTTTTGGCATGTTTGGCATTGCCGCTCAAAGTAATATGCTTTTCTTAGCCTATGCTTATTTAACGGGAACATTGATTAACTTTTTTGATCTGGAAATCATAGAAATTTTCCTATGTTATTTTTCATCAAGTATATAAAAAATATATACAAATCAAATACAACAAAGGAAAAAGAAAAAAAAATAATCTATCCCACTCTAGTTCTTTTAACATAAGGAACAAATAATATGAAGAGACTAGGTCAAATTACCTCAAGGACTCAATCCACTCATCCAGGCAATCAATATTTTTTGCCTTGGTCCTATGCTTGACGAATATGAGATATTGATTTAATCTATACTTTCAAGAAATCAAACTTGACACCTCATTTATGAAAATCTTTTCATTTCTCTACATCCAAATTTTCCAACAGCCCATGATGATAAAGTCCATGACATTTTTTTGGGAAATTTTGGTGAAGGAGAACCACCTCATCAAAGAAGGAGGTGCCCGAGAAACAGAATCCTAGCAAGATTTAGCAAAAATGCAGTCCCATGGAGAATGCTGGACAATATCCTCAGTATTGTCACTGCAAAGGGCACAATGAGAGGATTTCATGTGGAAGGATTTTTGTTTGACTAGTTATCTAGAATTGATCATGTCATACATGGCCAGCCAAAAGAATCGTATGTCTGATTCTGCTGGCACACTTCCAGAGACACCTAAAAAAAATGCCTCTGGTTTCCCATCAAATGCTTATACATTGTGCTGGATGAACATTGTTGCTACTTCTAGTTAAAAGTCCATTTTTTGATTAATTTGTCAGATAAAAAACATTATAACCAACTGAGCAAGCATTAGCAAGCTACTACTACATTCGTCCGAGTTATTAGTTCCCTTCGTATGAGTAATATATACTGTAATCTGATCACACGATGTAGATGTTGGCTACATTTCACTCGCCTAGCTAGCTAGCTAAATACTCTTTCCTTTTCGGTATAGAGGCCTATCTCAAAAATAAAAAATTTCCAATTTGTAAGGCACATTGTCTTGGGAACATGCCAATATAGAAATGTCCACATTAGATTCTATGAAAATTTTGTTCCCAATGTAAAACCAACCAATGCAAGCAGGAGTAGAGGGCCATACATGTAACATTAATATGTTGCCTAACACTTAAATAGGTCCTCCTTGGTTGGTTAATGTGATTTGCAAGATGAGCCCAATAAAACCGGAAAGGAGGTAGTAGTTAGGAGTAGTACTTCTAGCCGACGAAATCACTTGTGGCCGTGTCACATATTCCATATTACAATGCATGCGTGCACACACATGAATCCTATATACTACCTTCGTCTGGATTTATTAGTCCCCATCGTATTTTCTGTCAAAGTTTGACCACATATTTGAGTAGCAAAATGTTAATGCATGCCACGGGAAATTACTCCCTCCCTTCCGGTCTATAGGGATTAATTCAAAATTCTCACCAACCAAGGTAGATGATGAGCGGTGGATTAAATTTTGTACTTCGCAAAAATACTCAATTAATACGTTTTTTACTCAGAGGGTGCTTGGATACGTTTTAGTCCCATGACTAAAAGTAGTGGGACTAAAACTTGCTAGCCTCACCCATGCTTGGATCCAAATACTAAAGAGACTAAAATTAAGTTATTGAACATCTATTATCCTCCAAACCATCCAATCCAGAACTCGCATGTATTAGCCCTCTCTCTCCTCATTTAATTCCTTTACTTTAACACATGCGAGTTCTGGATTGGATGGTTTGGAGGATAATAGATGTTCAATAACTTAATTTTAGTCTCCTTAGTATTTGGATCCAAGCATGGGTGAGGCTAGCAAGTTTTAGTCCCACTACTTTTAGTCATGGGACTAAAACGTATCCAAGCACCCTCTGACAAAAAGTGTGTTTACTAATGCATTAATTGCAATATGCATGCGTGATCAATAATTGACTAGTAAGAAGTTTTACATGCTTTGGTGAGTTTCCTTTTAATCTTTGAATGTAGCGATTTAATGCACCTAAAAATCTGAACATGTAATGGGGAGCAATAAAATCGAGAATTATAAACAATTTTTTTGGATAAGCCAAATAAACCAAAAGGGAGAGAATACATTGTTGTATTCATATTTTAATATAGTTTTAGTGATATTATTCTTGCTACGTATATTTTATATTTTATTAGTTAAAATCATAGTCAAATTATGACCCAAAATACACGGGACTGGTAAACCTTCAAATATGCATGCTGAAAGGATCGATATAGTTGACTAGAGGGGAGGGGGGTGAATAGGCAACTAACAATGTTTAGCTTTTCTTTACCAAAATAAACTTTGCATCAAAGAAGGTTGTCTAGATATGCAGCTAGGTGGGCAACCTATATGATGCAACAACAACAAGCACACAAGCAAGCAAGGTATATAACACAAATAAGCTTGCACAAGTAAAGGGAAGAAATAACCAAGAGTGGAGCCGGTGAAGACGAGGATGTGTTACCGAAGTTCCTTCCTTTTGAAGGGAAGTACGTCTCCGTTGGAGCGGTGTGGAGGCACAATGCTCCCCAAGAAGCCACTAGGGCCACCGTATTCTCCTCACGCCCTCACAGAATGCGAGATGTCGTGATTCCACTATTGGTGCCCTTGGAGGCGGCAACTGGACCTTTACAAACAAGGTTGGGGCTCTCTCCACAACTTAATTGGAGTCTCCAACGAAACCACGAAGCTTCACCACAATGGAATATGGCTCCGAGGTGACCTCAACCGTCTAGGGTGCTCAAACACCCAAGAGTAACAAAATCCACACAAGAAAGTATGGGGGGAGCAAATATCCTTTGGTGGAAGTGTATATCTAGGTCTCCTCCTTCAATCCCTAGCAAATCAACAAGTTTGAGTGGCTAGAGAGAGATCGGGCAAAGAAAGCTTGAGTAGTATTAATGGTGGAGTGAGAGAGGTAAGAGGTAAATATGGTAGGTGGAAGAGGCACTCTTATATAGCAACCCTAAAAATCCAACCGTTACTGCGTTTTCTATACTGCAGCGGTACAACCGCTCCTTCTCCCGGTACAACCGGGACTCACGGTTGATGTGCAGAACCTTACCAGGCGGTACAACCGGGCGACCAGGCAGTAGTACCGGTTTAAGAGAATAACCGAACCAACCGACCAACCACCTCTCGACTACCGCATAGAAACAGTAGGGAGTCACCCCTGAGTGCGGTAGTCGAGCGGTACAGGACCGGTGCAACCGCTTGGCCTTGAGCGCTCGGGGCGGCTAAGTCCTGAGCGGTAGAATCGCTCTGAACACCGGTGGTGCTGGTATGACCGGACCAACCGGGCCACCACCGCCCAAGTACCGCATCAAAACAGAAGTCTGACCGGTACTTGGGCGGTACTTGACCGGAATAACCGCCCTAGCTTTTGCTGAGCATGGTGGCGGTACCACTGCCCGGAAGCAGCGGTACAACCGCTCGATCAAAGCTGGTAAGCGTCAAGAACCAGTGGTACAACCGCTCCAGAGAGTGGTACAACCGCTGGGAAGCCATAGTAAGCAGTAGGATAAGAAGGGAAATGATCTCTCTCACAAGGAAGGAAGGCAAGAGAGGGGTGAGGAAGTGTACGTGAGAAGATTCCCCCAACTCTTTCCAATGTGGATTCCCTCTTGATAGTATGGGTTCCCTACGACCAAAGAGATAAAAAGCGTAGAAAACTCTGTCTTCGATCTTTTCCTTCCAGTGAGAATAGCTATCCCATGAAGGCCTAACCACCGAGAGCCTGAAGCACTTGGCACACGATTAGACCAATAACGGGTGGTCATCATCATCCAAAACACAGAGTAGGGAAATGCACTTACAATCTCCCCATTTTTGGTGGATGATGACAACAACACGATTTGCACGAGGGAAGTCTGGAAAATGTAGACGGGACTCCCCCTAGATGTGTGCCCCAAGTTTGGCACCCATTAAGGGCGAGACTCCCCCTAGATTTTATAGACTCACCACTCTACTAGATAAGCGAAAGTCAGCAATAAAACCATAAAATGGACTACAATGAATAGTGGAATAATATCACTGATAATAACAATAACTAGATAGCTTAGATAGGCGCATGTCTTACACCATGCAAGATGAGATAAGAAACAAGGTTCACAAGCTGAAGTTCAAACACAAGCACGAAAAAAGGAAACACAAAACCAAGCGACACAAACCCAAGCGAGGCAACAACCACCCATGCAAATCCCGAGACCTATAGAACTCTCCCCCCTTTGGCATCAAGACACCAAAAAGGAAAAGAGGAAAGCTAGCACCCCAGAGCTCAATCGTCCTCCTATGAGTCCTCGGTCGCATCTGGATCCTCATCAGCAGACTCGTCATCATCGTCGTGATCGGATTCCTCCATGGTATCGTCAGCTGCAACAAAGGAGGTGGAGGGCTGGGGAGGAGCTTCATCATCAGTCCAGGTGTTGTGGGTAGATATCCAACGCTCCTCCGGTGTGATGCTCTTCTCAGAGCCACTCTAAACCGACATATTGAGGTGCTTCATAATTGCATTTTGACGATGCCGGGCATGCTTCTCATTAACATGGGCCTCATACATCCTCTTCTGGATGTCAGTCTAGAGGCAGAAAGTCTTCTTCACCTTGGAAGTGAGCTTGTCCACCCAAGAGGGCTTGGCCCCTGGCTCCATCACAAAGCCCTCATCGTCAGAAGTGGCATAGAAATCCTCAGGAGCATTAGCAGGGAAGCGAGGCTCGACGTGCTTCTTCTTCTTGAGTAGCTTGACCTCATGAACAGTGAGATTATCGGGAGAAGTGAGAGCCTCTCCAGGACGACGAACCTCCCAAACTGAGTTCAGAAAGCACATGACAAACGGAGCATAAATGGGGACCTTCCTGTAGATGACCATGTTGAACATCTCGTGCCACAGCTAGTTGGACACATCAAACGTTTCCCCAGAGCCCACCTTGGTCTTCATTGCAACCATCAAGTCAACAAGATAGCCATGGGTTTCATCTTGATTCCCCACCTTGAGCAGAAGCACATTGCGAAACACGCGATGCATGATGTCATAGACCTTCACCAAATCCTTAGATTCTCCAATAATACCACGGCCTCGAATGTACAAAGGGGCAAGCTTCTCCTTAGGCATGGACTCAGGATGATCATGAGGACGAATGTCACCCCATCCTTCCAGACCGGTATCATCATACCCAATAGCATGGCAAAAAGCCCTCCAGGGAACTTGAAAGAGCTCATCACAACACATGAAAGTGAGAGTGCGCGCGTCATCTTCTCCAAAGTGAACTGTGGCATAGAACTGATGGACAAGTTGAGCATCAAACTCATAGTTGACAGACATGAGCTTAACAAGATCAAACTCCTCACAGAGAGCCAATGCCTCACCAAAATACTCCAAGTTGTTCCTCCAATGGTCAAGATCGATGGTCCACTGCTTGGCATACTTGTTCTTGTTGTGCTCAAAGAGTTCATGAACAATCCGCACTTGCATATCATTCCGGAACTGAACGCTGGTCCAACGAGGAGCAATGGGAACATGATAAGGATTCTTCGAGCGGAAGGCTTCCCAATCCTTGGCTTTCCAACGATGCAAAGGCAACACCACACGTTGCTTGGCAGCGGCAGACTTTTCATGGCGAGTGGGCTTGGTGGGAATCACAACCTCTTCTTCATCATCAGACGCAGCCGGGCGCAAGGTACTTCGGGCCCTCTTCTTGGTCTTGCGAGGAGCAGGGCGAGAACTAGAGCCACCTGAACACACACACGAGGAGAACACAAGAAACCCAGCAAAAATGAGAGGATTGCACACACAAACAGAGGAATAGATAATTTGCACAAAAATAGACAACAGAACAGGGCCACGTGGTGCAGATATCTCGGTTGAACCGGTTCTCCCACCGGTAGTACCGCTCCAGCGGTTGTACCGCCCGTAGAGGCGCTAGAACCGCTGAACAGTGGTACTACCAGTAGGGAGTAGATCTAACCTCGAAATATGAGTCACACTAGCCATATTCCAATCTCGAAGAAGTGCAAACTAAGCAGGAGGCAAAAATAGATTTCTTCCACCCAATAGTTTAAATAATAAACGCGGAATGTCAAGTAATGCCCTTGAAGTAGGGAACAAACCCTAGAACGAAAAACGAAGGACAATGGGGCATTACCGGCATCCATGAGAAGAAATCGGGAAGGAGGAGGCCTCCTTGGAGAGGATCCACGGAGACCCCATGGATCCGAAGCGCGAGAAGCACTCCGGGGCAGAGGCAATGGCGACCGGAGGCTAGGGCACAAGATGGGAAGGGCTGGGGAAGAAGGGAGAAATCCCCTCCATCCCCGATGGGTATAAATAGGCCCAAAGTCGCGCAGCGGTTGTACCGCTCAAGGAAGCTGTTGTACCGATGCCTGGTACTAGCCAGTGGTAGCGGGCGGTACTTCCGTTGCCAAGAGGCAGCGGTAGTACCGCCGTATCCAACCGGTAGTACCGGCCAGACGGGCACCCTAGGGGTTGTGCGGTGGAACCGCTCAAGCACCGCTGGGAGACCGTCTGGGGTGGGACAACCCGAGTGCACCAGCGGTAGAACCTCCTGTAGCACTAGTTGTACCGCTAGGTCACCATCACCTAAGCTATGATCAAGTGTGTGCAATTGGACTAGATGGTTCAAGGAAAGGGAAGGCTTGGGATAGACAGGACACTGGATTAAAGTGTGAGGATCTTCAAGAGCCTAAGAGGAAAACACGAAGAAAACCACACTTGGAGATCCCAACACCTAGAGCCTATGAAAAAAAACTAAGGCAAGGACGAGAAGGACAAACACAAAGCACAAACTCTTCCAAGGGGGGTCGGTGGCCGTAGCCACCTATGTATGAGTCAACTGGTATGGCACCATGAAGAATTATCCTTGGGCCCATGACCAAAACTCATCTTTAAAGCACAAGTACCATCAACAATGGCTAATGTGAAAGAGTTGATCAATTTATGCATAATGGGGGGAGGGAGAGTTCATTGATAGAACAACACTCCCCCTATGTCCATGCCTACATCTAAACAAGATAACAAGTTGAGTATGGTGGGGTGTGCAAGGGTTCAAGCAACATTGCTCGAATCAATGATATTTAGCTCATGCCTTAACTCGCCAAATCTTGCTTCATCCAAGGGCTTCGTGAAAATATCTGCAAGGTTATCATGAGTGTTGACGTAGTTGAGCTCGATTTCCCCTCGCCTAATGTGATCCCGGATGAAGTGATACCGAATTTCAATATGCTTCGTCTTGAAGTGTTGCACCGGGTTGAGAGAAATCTTGATGGCACTTTCATTGTCACACCAAAGAGGCACTTTGTCACAAATGACACCGTAATCCTTTAAAGTTTGCCTCATCCATAGAAGTTGTGCACAACAACTACCGACCGCCACATACTCCGCTTCGGTGGACGAGAGAGACACACAACTTTGCTTCTTAGAAGACCAACTTACCAAAGAGCAACCAAGGAATTGGCACCCTCCAGAAGTAGACTTCCTATCCACTTTGTCTCCTGCCCAATCCGAGTCCAAAAAACCTACAAGCTTGAAGTTTGCTCCTCTTGGGTACCATAAGACAAAGTTTGGGGTATGAGCCAAATATTGAAAGATTCGCTTGACCGCCACAAAGTGGCTTTCCTTAGGTGCGGCTTGAAACCATGCACAAATTCCCACACTCAACATGATATTCGGTCTAGATGCACAAAGGTAAAGCAAGGAGCCAATCATGGAGCTATATACCTTTTGATCCACCACTTTACCATTGGGATCAATGTCAAGTTGGCACTTGGTGGGCATTGGAGTGGAAGTCGGCTTGACATCACTTAGCTTGAATCTCTTGAGCATGTCTTGAGTGTATTTGGCTTGGTTGATGAATGTTCCTTCTCTTCTTTGCTTCACTTCGAAACCGAGAAAGAACTTCAACTCTCCCATGGAAGACACCTTGAACTTCGAGGTCATGAGTGTGGCAAATTCCTCATTGAAAGCCTTGTTAAGGGAACCAAAGATAATATCATCAACATAGAGTTGGCACACAAACAACTCCCCTTTGACCTTCTTAGTAAAAAGAGTGGGGTCGATTAGCCCAACTTCAAATCCACGGTCTTGTAACAACTCCGTAAGGTGGTCATACCACGCACGTGGGGCTTGTTTAAGGCCATAGAGTGCCTTATCGAGTTGATACACATGATCGGGAAAGTAGGTATCCTCGAACCCGGGGGGTTGCTTGACATATACCAACTCATTAATAGGACCATTAAGAAAAACACTCTTCACATCCATTTGTTGCAACTTAAAGTTCTGATGAGAAGCATAAGCAATCAACAAACAAATGGATTCAAGGCGAACAACGGGAGCAAAGGTTTCACCGTAGTTGATACCCTCGACTTGGGAGTAGCCTTGTGCCACCAATCTTGCCTTGTTGTGAACGATGGTCCCATGAGAATCTTGCTTGTTCTTGAATATCCACTTGGTTCCAATGACATTGTGGTTCCCCGTTGTCCTTGGCACCAATCTCCACACCTTGTTGTACTCGAAGTTGTTGAGTTCTTGATGCATGGCATTAAGCCAATCCGGATCTTTGAGTGCTTCATATACCTTTTGGGGTTCAACACAAGAGACAAACACGTGATGTTCACAATAGTTTGTCAATTGTCTACGAGTGATTACCCCCTTTTGAATGCTTCCAAGCACATTTTTCATGAGATGACCCTTGATGGAGAGCTTGGATGCAATCTTGGCGGCACGACGCTCCAATTCCTCCTTGGTGGTGAGTTGAGGAGCGGTCACTTGATCATCTTGAGCGCTTTCATGAGCTTGTTCTTGATCTTGAACTTGCTCGGAGGAGAGAACTTGACCTTGGGCATCACTTGGTGTTTCAACACCGTCTTGAGCATGATCGTGCCCTTGGTCTTGTTCATGAGGTTGAGGGCCTTCACTTTGTTCTTCGGAAGCGTGTGGGCCTTCGGTTGGTGATGGCTCCACTTGAGTGGAGCATTGTCCTTCTCCTTCGGCCACAAGGGGTTCCTCAATGGGTAGGATAAAACCAACACCCATTCTTCTTATGGCTTGAGGAGGAATTTCACCACCTACATCACAAGTGCCACTTTGCTCCACTTGGGAGCCGTTATTCTCATCAAACTCCACATTACACGTCTCCTCAATAAGCCCCGTGGACTTATTGAGGACACGGTAAGCATGAGAGTTTGTAGCATAATCAACAAATATGCCCTCATAAGCTCTAGCCTCAAATTTAGACAACTGAACACCCTTTTTGAGAATGAAACACTTACACCCGAACACCCGGAAGTACTTTAGGTTGGGCTTGTTACCGGTGAGTATCTCATACGGAGTTTTGTTCAAGCCTTTGCGGAGATAGAGACGATTTGAAGCATGACACACGGTGTTGATGGCTTCGGCCCAAAAGTTGTATGGAGACTTGAACTTCGACATCATGGTCCTTGCTGCATCCATCAACGTCCGGTTCTTCCTCTCCGCAACACCGTTTTGTTGAGTGGTGTAAGGTGTTGAATATTGATGCTTGATCCCCTCATCACTAAGAAACTCATCCAAGGTTTAGTTCTTGAAATCGGTGCCGTTGTCACTTCTTATTGTCAAGATCTTTGCATTATGTTGACGTTGGGCTTCATTTGCAAAGTCTATGACGGTTTGTTGGGTCTCTCTCTTCCTCTTGAAGAAATACACCCAAGTGTATCTTGAGTAGTCATCCACAATCACCAAGCAATACTTCCTACTCCCAAGACTATCAAAGGATGGAGGCCCAAAGAGATCCAAATTAAGGAGCTACAAAGGCCTCTTTGAGTAAATGATAGTCGTGGGAGGGTGAGCCTTCTCATGTAGCTTTCCTTCGATACAAGCACTGCAAGCACGATCTTTAGCAAAACTAACATTTGTTAGTCCACGGACATGGTACCCCTTGAGAAGACTTTGCAAAGATCTCATATTGACATGGGCTAAACGGCGGTGCCAAAGCCATCCCACGTCAACTTTAGCCATTAGGCATGTCGCGGTCTTAGTGGGTCGCTCCAAAAAGTTAATCACATATAGACCGTTCTCGACATGCCCAACAAAGGCTACTTTAAGAGTCTTGCTCCACAAGAGGGCCACGATATCAATATCAAAGAAAGTGGCAAAACCCATGATTGCAAGTTGACGAACGGAAAGTAAATTGTATGCAAGGGACTCAACAAGCATGACCTTCTCGATCGTGAGATCATGAGAAATGACAACCTTGCCGAGTCCCAATACCTTAGAAGACGAGGCATCACCCCACTCGACATTGGTGGGCGTAGATGGATCTTGTGCACGTCCACCACCAAGTCCTTGCTTCCGGTCATATGATATGTAGCTCCACTATCGAGCAACCATGATCCCCCACCGGAAGCAAACACCTACAAGAGATCAATGCTTGGTTTTAGGTACACATTTTGTAATGGGTCCTTTGATGTTAGTAACAAGGGTCTTAGGAACCCAAATAGACCATTCAATATACTCATGAGGAGAACCAACAAATTTGGCATAAACATGCCCATCACTAGCACAAGACAAAACATAAGAAGGGTTAAAGTCGCCGACTTTGTTGGAAGGGGTGCATTGCCGTTCTTGACACCGCCACCCTTCACATTGTTCTTCTTATCCTTAGAAGCACCCTCTCCCTCCTTCATAAAGGTTTGCTTGAGAGGGGGAGGTCGTTTGGTCTTGTCATTCTTCTTCTTATTCTTGGGCATGGGTGCGAACCCAATTCCTTCCTTGCCCACAACTTCCTTTTGATTGCTCAAAAGGTCGTTGAGGTTCTTCTCACCTTGAATGCACGACACACAACCTTTCTCAAGTTGTTCCTTCAACTTAGCATTCTCCTCAACAAGATGCACATGCTCACAACAAGGGTTAGTAGCATTTGTATTATCAATTTACACCATATGGGGAAAGGTGGCTTTCTCCTTGGTTAGCTTCACTTGGAGTTGATCATGAGACACCTTGAGGCTAGCATGACTACCTTTCAAGGCCTTGTGAGCCTTGTCAAGTATATCAAACTCCTCCTTGAGTCTAGTAAGATCAACCCCAAGTTTGGCTTTCTCGGAATTGAGCACATGAGAAACAACAAGAGCATGATTAAGATCTTTATTTAAGTTAGCATGATCATCGTTGTGTGACTCCTCAAGAGCCAAACGAAGACCACACTCTTCTTCAAGAGCATTGGAAAGATCCGAAATCTCATCGGCATAGTCATGACTATGCCCCTCCATCTTAGAGATGGTATCTTCGTGAGCCTCGATCATGTTATTGGCTTCACCGAGTTGTTCCAAGAGAGCAAGGAAGTGCTTCTTGGATTTACCTTTGAGTTTGTTTATGAAAGACTCAAACTCATTCTCCTCCACACTAGACCCCTCATGTTCATCAATGCAATCCGTCAAAGAGGGATTATTAATGATGGTAGTTTTGATGTTGGGGGTTACCTTGTTGGTGGCTTTAGCCATGAGGTACTTGGCGGTGAAGTTCTCATTAGGTGAGTTGAAGAGAGAAGCCCGTGGAGTTGTTGCAATGGCAATGGAGGCCATGGCAACCGACTCACCATCTTCATCATCATCATCATCATCCTCATTGTACTCTTCTTGTACCACCAATGCCTTGGGAGGAGTCTTCTTGGTGAAGTTGCTCTTGTTGGGGAAAGACTTGGCCTTGTCCTTTCGGATGAGCTTGCCACCATTGTCTTCCCTCTTCTCATAAGGGCACTACACAACAAAATGGCTCACATTGCCACAATTAAAGCAAGTCCTCACTCGTTGCTTGCCTTTTGCGCCACTTGAATTGTTCTTGTTGAAGTTGGGCCTTGAGTTCTTCTTGCTCCAAAATTGCCTTGAAGCAAGAGCCATGTGTTCATGATAGGCATACTTCGTATCTTCGAGGTTGCTGTCCTCTTCTTCCTCTTCATCCTCTTCCTCCATATTAACCTTGGCCTTTAGAGCGAGGTTGGGCTTCTTTACTCGTTGAGAGAGAAGTACCGCATTGTCGGTGGTATTGTCCAAGATGCTCATAGCAACGAACTCATCCAACACTTCACTCAAGGACAGGGTGTGGAAGTCCGGTCTTTGACGAATGACGAAGGACATGGCTTTGTGGTAGGGCATCATTGCCTTGAGGAATTTGCGCTTGATCCAATTGTCATCCATGTCCTTACTTCCATGATCTCGGAGTGAGACCGCGAGTTTGGTTACCCTCCTATAAAGCTCACGAGGTTCTTCATCTTCTTTCATTGCAAACTCATCGGCTTCATCTTGCACCACTTCATAATTGGAGCGTTGAATGCTTGCGCTTCCCCGGTAGATGGAAACAACTTGGTGACAAGCATTTTTGGCCATGGAGTAGGGTCGGAGATGAGGAAGATCTTCAGGTGGGATTGCTTCTTGGATGATGAAGAGAGCATTCTCATTGAATTGATTATCCACGGCTTCTCTAGGAGTGAAGTTGCTTCGGTCATGCGGATAGAAACCTTCTTCAATGATTCTCCAAAGGTTAGTGTTCACATGATTTAAATGACACTTAAAGCGATAGACCCAAGAATCAAATTCCACATTCTTCTCAACCTTAGGGGCCGGGCCGGCATGATTCAAATGAGTGGAAGGAAGCGGCCCACCATAGACAAGTGGGGGTTCCACATGGGCAAAGATGCCGGTACCATTTTTACCACTAGAAGAAGGAACTTTGTCGCTAGTAGCTTCCCCCTTGTCGGAGGTAGCATCCGTCACCTTGTTAGAGGGATCACCCACTTTCAATGGTGCGGTGGAAAGTTTAAGCCCTTCTATGAATTTATTAAACATACTTTCGACCTCGGCCGTCATGGAGGTTTTCAATGTGTCCAACGCCACATTGAATTCCTCACGAGAGACCGCAGTTCCCCCATCTCTCGTAGACGAGACCGGATTCACACCTGAATGCTCCTCCACACCGTCTACGATGTCAACTATACTCTTCAGATGGTAAAGTCCTTAATAAAGAGACGTGGCTCTGATACCAATTGAAAAGATCGATATAGTTGACTAGAGGGGGGGTGAATAGGCAACTAACAATTTTTAGCTTTTCTTTACCAAATTAAACTTTGAATCAAAGAAGGTTGTCTAGATATGTAACTAGGTGGGCAACCTATATGATGCAACAACAACAAGCACACAAGCAAGCAAGGTATATAACACAAATAAGCTTGCACAAGTAAAGGGAAGAAATAACCAAGAGTGGAGCCGGTGAAGACAAGGATGTGTTACCGAAGCTCCTTCCTTTTGAAGGGAAGTACTTCTCCGTTGGAGCGGTGTGGAGGCACAATGCTCCCCAAGAAGCCACTAGGGCCACCGTATTCTCCTCACGCCCTCACACAATGCGAAATGCCGTGATTCCACTATTGGTGCCCTTGGAGGCGGCAACTGGACCTTTACAAACAAGGTTGGGGCTCTCTCCACAACTTAATTGGAGGCTCCCAACGAAACCACGAAGCTTCACCACAATGGAATATGGCTCCGAGGTGACCTCAACCGTGTAGGGTGCTCAAACACCCAAGAGTAACAAAATCCACACAAGAAATTATGGGGGAAGCAAATATCCTTTGGCGGAAGTGTTTATCTAGGTCTCCTCCTTCAATCCCTAGCAAATCATCAAGTTTGAGTGGCTAGAGAGAGAGATCGGGAAAAGAGAGCTTGAGTAGCATTAATGGTGGAGTGAGAGAGGTAAGAGGTAAATGTGGTAGGTGGAAGAGGCACCCTTATATAGCAACCCTAAAAATCCAACCGTTACCGCGTTTTCTGTATTGCAGCGGTACAATCGCTCCTTGTCCCGGTACAACCGGGACTCACGGTTGATGTGCAGAACCTTACCAGGCGATACAACCGGGAGACCAAGCGGTAGTATCGGTTTAAGAGAATAATCAGACTGAGGGAGTCCTGGATTAGGGTGTATCCGGACAGCCGGACTATATCCTTTGGCCGGACTGTTGGACTAGAAGATAAGATTGAAGACTTCGTCCCGTGTCCGGATGGGACTCTCCTTGGCGTGGAAGGCAAGCTTGGCAATACGGATATATAGATCTCCTTCCTTGTAACTGACTATTTGTAACCCTAGCGCCCTCCAGTTTCTATATAAACCGGAGGGTTTAGTCCGTAGGACAACAACAATCATACCATAGGCTAGCTTCTAGGGTTTAGCCTCTAAGATCTCGTGGTAGATCAACTCTTGTAATACTCATATCATCAAGATCAATCAAGCAGGAAGTAGGGTATTACCTCCATTGAGAGGTCCCGAACCTGGGTAAACATCGTGTCCCCCGCCTCATGTTACCATCCGCCTTAGACGCACAGTTCGGGACCCCCTACCCGAGATCCGCCGGTTTGACACCGACGTTGGTGCTTTCATTGAGAGTTCCACTTTGCCGTCACCATAAGGCTTGATGGCCCCTTCGATCATCTATAACGATGCGGTCCAGGGCAAGGTTTTCCTCCCTGGACAAATCTTCGTATTCGGCGGATTCGCACTGCGGGCCAACTCACTTGGCCATCTGGAGCAGATCGAGAGCTACGCCCCTGGCCATCAGGTCAGGTTTGGAAACTTGAACTACCCCGCCGACATCCACGGCGACTTGATCTTCGACGGATTCGAGCCCATGTCAGGTGCGCCGCACAATCACGACGAGCATGGTTTAGCTCTGCCGTCGGACAGTGTTCAGGAGATCACACCTGCAACCACTCCAGCCCTTAATCTGGAGCAAATCACGTCTTCCGAGGACGAGGGGGTAGACCCCGCCATGGAGGCCGCACTTTTAGTGGTGATCGAGCCGGATACTGACTTCACCACTTACGAGAGCCGTGATGCCGAATCACGGGGTTCATGTCCGGCCACAGACTCCGCGCCGCCTGCGTCCACGCCTATCGAATCCGATTGGGCGCCGATCAAGGAGTTTACCTCCGCGGATATCTTTCAGCACTCGCCTTTTGGCGACATGCTAAATTCATTAAAGTCTCTCTCCTTGTCAGGAGAACCTTGGCCGAACTATGTCCGGCTAGAATAGGATGCGGACGATGAAGAAATTCACTCCCCACCCACCACCCACTTAGTAGCCACTATCGACGACTTAACCGACATACTCGACTTCGACTCCGAAGACATCGATGGTATGGACGACAATGCAGGAGACGAACAGGAACCACTGACTACAGGGCACTGGACCGCCACCTCGTCATATGATATATACATGGTGGATACAGCCAAAGAAGGCAATGACGACAAGACGTCGGAAGATGACTCCCCCAAGAAGCAGCCCAAGCAGCGACGTCGATGGCGCCGCTCTACGTACCGCCATAGCAAAAGCAGTGATACCGACACAAGATACAATAACACTCCGGATAGTGCCGAAGACAACAATCCCCTCCAGCATGATTTAGATCGGGAGGGTGAACAAGCTAGCCCTCCAGAACAGGCAGCAGAGGGAGAAACGGAGGATGACAATTACATGCCTCTCTCCGAAGACAAGGTGAGCCTCGGCGACGAAGAATTTATCGTACCTAAGGATCCCATCGAACAGGAGCGCTTCAAGCGCCGGCTTATTGCCACAGCAAATAGCGTGAAGAAAAAGCAACAACAGCTTCGAGCCGATCAAGATTTGCTAGCAGACAAATGGACAGAAGTCCTGGCAGTTGAGGAATACGAACTCGAATGCCCCTCCAAGAGTTACCCAAAGTGCAGGTACCCCGACTCGAGGAGGAAGCATTGAAACCCACATCACCAGCATATGATGCAGCGGACCGACCACCTCGTGGCTGAGACACAGAGGCGTTTCAGCCTGAAGTTCAGCATGCACCCCGCCACCACTCAAACAAAAATACCAAGACCCAGAGCAACACTCGCGACCTGCAAGACGTCTTGGAAAGCAGGGCAAAACATGCAAGATCGATATACGGGTCAGGGGGCGTGCACCAGCGTGCGACGATGACCATCACGCCGGATACACTAAAAGTAAATCCGCCCGGGCCGAATACAGCAGATAAGACTCATACGAACTGCGTCGTGATATAGCCCGGCACAGAGGCGTCGCGCATCCCCTCGGCATGCCATCAAGTACCTTCCGCTAACCAGCTCGGCATTGGCTGAATAGCTTACGAGCAAACTCCGTTGGCAGTTGGGAGGATTTGGAAGGTGCGTTCCTCGACAACTTCCAGGGCACTTATGTGCGACCACCGAATGCCGATAACTTGAGCCAGATAACTCAGCAACCGGGAGAATCGGCCAGGCAATTCTGGACACAGTTCCTAACTAAGAAAAACCAAATTGTTGACTGTCCGGATGCAGAGGCCTTAGCGGCATTCAAGCACAACATCCGTGACGAGTGGCTCGCCCGGCACCTCGGCCAGGAGAAGCCAAGGTCTATGGCAGCACTCATGACACTCATGACCCGCTTTTGCGCGGGCGAGGATAGCTGGTTGGCTCGTAATACCAATACAACAAGCAATCCTGGCATATCAGAAGCCAGGGATAGCAATGGCAAACCACGATGCAACAAGCACAAGTGCCGCAAATATGGTGAAAACGCCGAACATTCGGCAGTTAATGCCGGGTTCAGGGGCTCAAAGTCCGGTCAGTGGAAGAGGCCACCCGAAGATAAAAATCCGGGTCCATCCTGTCTGGACCGCATACTCGATCGCCAATGCCAAACCCACGGTACCCCAGAAACGCCATCCACCCATACCAATAGAGAATCCTGGGTCTTTAAACAAGCCGGCAAGGCAGGCGCCAAAGATGAAGGGGGATCTCAAAGCGACGACAACGACGAAGAGCCCAGACCACCGAACACAGGAGGGCAAAAGAAATCCCCCCATATTCAATCGGTGAATGTGGTAAATACCACCCAAATGCCAACTCGGACCAGATACGCACCCTTAGGGATGGCGACTCAACGGAACTAGTCGTCCCACAATATAAACTAGGACCAGTCACCTTCAACCGCACGGATCGTCCGGTTAACGCCAATCAAGGCAATCCAGCCGCACTAGTCCTCGACCCAATAATAGACGGGTTCCTCCTCGCTCGAGTCCTTATTGACAGAGGTAGAAGCCTAAATCTGCTTTACCAGGACATAGTGCGCAAGATGGGTATTGATCATTCGGCAATAAAACCCACTAAAGCCACAGTTAGAGGCATTATACCACATGCGGAGGTCAGCTGTACAGGCTCCATTGCCCTGGAGGTAGTCTTTGGATCACCAGAAAATTACCGTATCGAAGAGTTAATCTTCGAAATCGTCCCTTTCCGCAGTGATTATCAAGCACTGCTCGGACGAGCCGCGTTTGCTCGATTCAATGCAGTGCCACATTACGCCTACCATAAGCTAAAGATGCCCAGTCCACGTGGCGTCATTACGGTTCAGGTCAAGGCTGAACCTTCCCTCGGCGCCAACAAATACACCACTGCCTTAGCAGCAGGAACAACAAGCAGCATCTCGCAGCGTAATCTCGAGTCACCGTCCAGGCTCCCGGACACCGTCAAGGGGCTCGGAACTACTTCGTGGAAGGATACGCCGGCTCGTCTAGAGCTCAACCAAACACTCTGGCAAAGGCCAGGACAGGCCGAACTCAGCGGTTCAACCGCCCTCCGGCACTTAAACATTTCTTACATTCCCTTCGCAGGTTCACCTTTGCACCGACCAGGACGGATTACACGGAGGCAACTTGAACGCGGTAGGGAATCCTTAGATACTCCCCGCAGTGATCGTCCGGCCATATTACGGATCCGCACTCAACCTCTTTCCCCTGGTCATAGCAGATTCCGCTATCATAACCCCTTCTTTTTTATCACATTACTTGTACCCATACGTATAGACGTATTATTCAAATACAACATGTGAATTTAGATGACGTTTACCTGCTGATTACTTCTTATCGAAATCATTTCGTCAAGTGGCATCCGTACATAGCGATATGCCTTACAAATGCCAGGGGCTTCGTTTTTCCCGGAACACGGCAACAAAAGTCCGAACACCTTCATGGAAGTTCGGCACCCCGAACTTATAGCATTATATGCATTAGCTCCGAATCATGTCTTGGGTCAATAGTTGGGTTTGCCTGGCTCCCACGTTTTGGTACCTTACGTTCCGTTATATCGGCTAAGGTAGCACTGGGAGAACTACTGCGATTGTGTATCGGTTCTTCATGACGAACACCTCAGTAGAGAAAGCTGAAAACTGAATGTCATGATACAGCGAGAGTTGGTCAGCTGTTCGAGAGGTCACAAAATCTTTAAGGATTTCTCCCGCATAACGCCATAACCAATGCCGCGTGCGATGGATCGGTCCTTTTTTCCCGATCAGGTGCCCATAGAGCCCCTAGTACGGTCTTCCGAACACCAGGGGCTGCGCCTACCATACTAAAGCTCCTATGGCTAAGTGAGAGTGATAAAGCCCTATAGTCCTATTGCCTGGTTCGTTGTGCTGAGCACCTCCTTTGAAGGACCCAAAACTGGGATTAAGAGTGCTCAGGTTTATCCCGAACACCCCCGTACTTCTTACGTGGGGGCAGAAGCCGACTACTACCCAACTCTCAAGTTTAACATACAAAACGGCCGCACATGAGGGTAAACTTTTATAACAGGCGACAAATAAACGACCTTGTTCAAACATTACAAAGGACAACATGATTGGCATTCATGGAAATATAATGTCCTTGGCGCATAGCTCCGCTGCAAGGCAGGATCCTTTCAAGACACTCTCATAATATAATTCGGGCTTGCGATGCTCCTTCCCCTCCGGCGGCCCTTCGGTCACCAGCTTCTCAGCATCCATCTTCCCCCAGTGCACCTTTGCGTGGGCGAAGACCATTCGCGCACCTTCTATACAGACCGACCGCTTGATGACGTCAAGTCTAGGGCAAGCATCTACAAGCCGCTTTATGAGTCCGAAGTAGCTTCTTGGAATCGGCTCGGCAGGCCATAGTCGGATAACCAGATCTTTCATGGCTAGTTCCACCGCCTTATGCAGTTCGATCAGTTGTTTTAGTTGATCGGCAAAAGGCACCGGATACTGCGGCGCCAAATACTGCGACCAGAAGAGCTTAGCCGCGGTGTTCCTTTCTTCGGCTCGATAGAATTGGGCGGCATCTGATATGTTGCGAGGTAGGTCAACAAATACCCGTGAGAAATCCGGATTCAAAATCAGAAACAGACTTTTCCCTTCAAATACTTACTTTACATGGAAAAAGCCTTACCCGCCGCGATCTTTCTCGCCTCCTGGATCCCCTGCAGGGCGCTTTGGGTTTCCCCCTGGGCGTCGCTCTTGGCCTGACGCGCCTTGGTGTGTTCGGATTCTTTTTCCGCCAAACTCTGCTCCAAGGTCTCGCATTTAATTATGGCCTCTTGCAGCTCCTGCTCAGCTTTAATAACTCTGGCCTCGTGTTTCTCACGAAGAGTCCGCTCTGTGGTCGTCTTTTTCTTGGCCTTGGCAACGGCCCTTTTGAGGGCCTCGACTTCGGTCAGAGCCCCTAGCACAAATTTTGCAGTTTTTTCATACTGAAAATTTATTCCGCAACAAATGCGAGCAAGGCTTGTGCATACCTTGTTTATCTCTCAATTGCATTCTCAACTCGCCAAGCTCTTCCATGGCCCACTCCAGACTTTGCTTTAGTCCGGAGATCTCCACAGTACAAGAGGCAGCAGTCGCTACAGACGCCTACTTGTAATAGAAGAGAAGTCATTAAATGAGCCTTCCTATGATCATTAATTAGATCCCCTGTTCGGTTCTTTCTCTCACCGAACGGTGTGTCAGGGGCTACTATCTATACTACGACACTCTTCGTTAACTCATAAAACATACCTCAAAGCCTCTTATAAGGCTAATACAGGCTTCGTTCAGCCCACTCTCAGTTGACTGAATCTTCTCAATCACCGCACCCATAAGGGCACGGTGTTCACCAATGATGGAGGCGTCTTTCAACTTCACCATCAAAGCATCCGACACTTCTGGACAGACAGAGGTCGCTGGTGAAACAGGCACGACCCCTCAAAGGGTAGGGGGCTGCCTGCTTGATTCTGGAGCCCTATAGGCCTCCGGAATCGCATCCGGCTGGGAGCCGGACTCAGGATCGCCCCAGCCATCAGCCCCCATGGGAATCTTTCCCCCCATGTGTCCGGCCACTGAAGTTTGACCTCCAGGCGCCGCCTTCACAGTTTTTCCCTTTCCTCCTTGGCCGGGGTCCTTCTGGGATGAAGCCTCTGTGTAACACGCCCGTTTGGAGGAAGGGGCCTTTGGGGGCGTCCCGCTCTCCATAGCATTTGAGCTCAGCAAATCCTCCGATGAGGACTGTTTGGTACGGGGCCTTGCCGGACTATACAAAAAAATGGCTTAGGTTAAAATATTAAGCCACGATGAGTCCGGACGCCTAAAAACATGCTTGGATCTTATACACATACGAGTTCACCAGGGGCTGCTCCCTGGGATCCCATGCTGGGCCGCTGTCGGCGGTGGTAGTAGACTTCTCCGGAAGAGGAGTCGTTCCCCTTTTGGGCAGCTCGGCCTCCAAGTTTGCGGAGGCCGTCCTCTTCTTTGTTCCCCCTGCAGGGGGTTCATCTTCCTCCTCGTCGTCCTCTTCGGAGGTGGAATGGGCATTGGAGACTTTGGATATGGTGTCAGAAGTACCGCGGCAGCGAAGGCCGCCCCGGGGCTTTTTGTCCTCCCTCTCGGCCGTCTTCTCGGGCACCTTGTAAAGCGCCGACACCAGCATCTTCGTCCGAAGTGGGATGTCCAATTGTTCGGGCAGCGGGGCCGGACAATGTATCCGCTCCACCTTCTTCGTCCAGCTCTGGAGAATTGTATAAAACACGTTAAGTGCTTCCCTTGGGTTACACTGACAAAAAGTTTCGATGACTTACCGAACTTGCAGGGCGGGACAGTTGGTACCCGCGGTCCTCGGCGGAATTCGGCCAGGATTTGCTGGACTTAAAAAGCACCTTCCCAATGTCCTTGTGCAAGGAGCCTAAAAGCTCCCGCAAGGTCCGATGCCTGGCCGGATCAAATTCCCATAAATTGTAAGTCCGGTGATGACAAGGCAAGATCCGGCGAACTAACATCACCTGGACCACATTGACAAGTTCAATGTTCTTATCTCCCATGTCCTCTACGCGCGTCTGGAGCACCGACACTTCGTCGGATGAGGACCAGTCCAGGCCTTTCTTTACCCAGGATGTAAGCCGTAGGGGGGCACCGGATCGGAATTTGGGAGCGGCGGCCCATTCCTTGCCGCGAGGCTCCGTGATGTAAAACCACTGTTGTTGCCACTCCCTGATAGAATCATTAAAGGTTCTCGTTGGCCATATGATGTTGGGCATCTTGCTCACCATAGCGCCCCCGCATTCGGCGTGTTCACCTCTCACCACCTTGGGCTTCACGTTAAAAATCTTCAGCCATAAACCGAAGTGCGGCGAAACACGGAGAAAAGCCTCACACACGACAATGAATGTCGAGATGTTGAGGAAGGAATTAGGGGACAAGTCATGTAGATCAATCCCGTAATAATACATGATGCCGCGAACGAATGGGTGGAGGGGAAACCCTAGCCCGCGGACAAAGTGAGGGAGGAATAAAACCCTTTCGTGGGGTTCCGAAGTAGGGACGATCTGTCCCACCATCGGGAGACGGTGGCTAATTCCTTTGGTCAGGTACCCGCCCTCCCGAAGCTTTTTGATATCCTTCTCTCGGACGGTAGAGGCCATCCATTTTCCTCCTGCTCTACATCCGGACATCTTCGGAGGACCTTTTGTGGGCAGGGAAGATGAACGCTCAGGTGCAGGGGCTTGAGCGGAAGGGAATCGGGAAGAAGGCATGGGTGAAAAGAGTAACTCCTTGTCCCTTTATAAGGATGGAAGAGGCGATGCGCCTCCCCACTCGACTGGTAAAACCTCTTATTCCCTAAAGCACTGTAATTGATGGCATGGTTAGGTTACCCACACCCGTATTGATGAGGATCCCGTGATAGGGGGACACGATCTCTGCTTCGACAAGACACGCCAAGATGTGTAGAAACACGGTTCGGATAGTGACTAGGCCATGGCATGATGTTATGCTGCTAAGCATATCAGCAGATTAGATTTGTGGAAATATTATTCTCTCTACGCGGTATGTGGAATTTGTTTTGCAGAGCCCGACACTATCCTTGTGTTCAAAATCTTCTATGGAGTATTCGGAGGGAGAACCCGCCTTGCAGTGCTGAAGACAAATCTGCGCGCCGAACTCATCGTCATTGAAGCCTGGTTCAGGGGCTACTGAGGGAGTCCTGGATTAGGGGGTATCCGGACAGCCGGAGTATATCCTTTGGCCGGACTGTTGGACTATGAAGACTTCTTCCCGTGTCCGGATGGGACTCTCCTTGGCGTGGAAGGCAATCTTGGCAATACGAATATATAGATCTCCTTCCTTGTAACCGACTTTGTGTAACCTTAGCCCCCTCTGGTGTCTATATAAACCGGAGGGTTTAGTCCATAGGACAACAACAATCATACCATAGGCTAGCTTCTAGGGTTTAGCCTCTACGACCTCGTGGTACATCAACTCTTGTAATACTCATATCATCAAGATCAATCAAGCAGGAAGTAGGGTATTACCTCCATCGAGAGGGCCCGAACCTGTGTAAACATCGTGTCCCCCGCCTCCTGTTACCATCCGCCTTAGATGCACAGTTCGGGACCCCCTACCCGAGATCCGCCGGTTTTGACACTGACACGGACCAACCGCCCAGCCACCGCTCGACTACCGCATAGAAACAATAGGGAGTCACCCCTGAGTGCGGTAGTCGAGTGGTACAGGACCGGTGCAACCGCTTGGCCTTGAGCGCTCAGGCGGCTAAGTCCTGAGCGGTAGAACCGCTCCGGAGACCGGTGGCACCGGTACGACCGGACCAACCGGGCCACCACCGCCCGAGTACCGCATCAAAACAGAAGTCTGACCGGTACTTGGGCGGTACTTGGCCGGAACAACCGCCCTAGATTTTGCTGAGCATGGTGGCGGTACTACCGCCCGGAAGCAGTGGTACAACCGCTCGATCAAAGCTGGTAAGCGTCTAGAACCAGCAGTACAACCGCTCCAGAGAGCGGTACAACCGCTGGGAAGCCATAGTAAGCAGTAGGATAAGAAGGGAAATGATCTCTCTCACAAGAAAGGAAGGCAAGAGAGGGGTGAGTAAGTGTACGCAAGAAGATTCCCCCAACTCAATGTGGATTCCCTCTTGATAGTACGGGTTCCCTACGACCAAAGAGATAAAAAGCGTAGAAAACTCCGTCTTTGATCTTTTCCTTCCAGAGAGAATATCTATCCGATGAAAGTCTAACCACCGAGATCTTGAAGCACTTAGCACACGATTAGACCAACAAAGGGTTGTCATCATCATCCAACACACAGAGTAGGGAAATGCACTTACACATACAACAATATTTTTTTGTGGCATGCATTAATATTTTGCTACTCATATATGTGGTCCAACTTTGACACAAAATATAGTGGGGATTAAAAACCCAGACGGAGGTTGTAACTTATTTATCTTAACATGTAACTATGCCACCTCACAATACAACTATGAATGTGATAAGGCTCACCTCAAGATGCATTCATGCAACATGAATTCATGCATGGAAAAAGATTCACCACAACATTCAACTATGCATGGAAAATGTTTTCATTCAATATTGTTACTTGTATTTAATAAATATATTTATACCCATGCATAATCAAATTTATAAGCCAAACATATTTTAAAATTTGGCTCTCATGCTATGAACCATTTCCCATAGCAACGCGGGGGGTATTTTCTACTTTTAGTAGTAAGCTAAGAGCATCTACAACCACATATGACAAATCCGGCCCCTCGAACGCCCGCAAACGCGAGTGGGCGCGTCCGCCGGCAATAATTGGGGCACACCTCAAATTCCACTTGTTGCATCCAGACATCTCATACCCGATTCTTAAATCCATACAAAGATATGAAAAACGAAATATAACCTATGTACTACGTCGATCCTAACTACTCCTCGTAGGAGATCATGACGACCTCCGTGCCCGGCTCTGGCAGCATGGGCGTGATACGTCTCCAACGTATCTATAATTTTTGATTGCTCCATGCTATATTATCTACTTTTTTGGACTATATTGGGCTTTATTTTCCACTTTTATATTATTTTTGGGACTAACCTATTAACCGGAGGCCCAGCCCAGAATTGCTGTTTTTTTTGCCTATTTCAGTGTTTCGGAGAAACAGAATATCAAACGGAGTCCAAACAGAATAAAACCTTCGGGAACGTGATTTTCTCACCGAACGTGATCTAGGAGACCTGGACCCTACTCCAAGGAGTCAAAGAGGCGGTCACAAGGGTGGGGGCGCGCCCCCCTGCCTCGTGGGCCCCTTGGTGCTCCACCGACGTACTCCTTCCTCCTATATATACCTACGTACCCGCAAACGATCAGAACAGGAGCCAAAAACCTAATTCCACCGCCGCAACTTTCAGTATCCACGAGATCCCATCTTGGGGCCTGTTCCGGAGCTCCGCCAGAGAGGGCCGTCATCACGGAGGGCTTCTACATCATCCTAGCCCCTCCGATCAAGTGTGAGTAGTTTACCTCAGACCTTCGGGTCCATAGTTATTAGCTAGATGGCTTCTTCTCTCTTTTTGGATCTCAATAGAATGTTCTCCCCCTCTCTCGTGGAGATCTATTCGATGTAATATTCTTTTTGCGGTGTGTTTGTTGAGACCGATGAATTGTGGGTTTATGATCAAGTCTATCTATGAATAATATTTGAATCTTCTCCGAATTCTTTTATGTATGATTGGTTATCTTTGCAAGTCTCTTCAAATTATCAGTTTTGTTTGGCCTACTAGATTGGTTTTTCTTGCCGTGGGAGAAGTGCTTATCTTTGGGTTCGAGCTTGCGGTGTCCTTTCCCAGTGAGATATGCAGCAAGGCACGTATTGCATCACTGCCATCGAGGATAACAAGATGGGGTTTTTATCGTATTGCATGAAACTATCCCTCTACATCATGTCATCTTTCTTAAGGCGTTACTCTGTTTTTAACTTAATACTCTAGATGCATGCTGGATAGCGGTCGATGAGTGGAGTAATAGTCGTAGATGCAGGCAGGAGTCGGCCTACTTGTCTCGGACGTGATGCCTATATACATAATCATACCTAGATATTCTCATAACTATGCTCAATTCTGTCAATTGCTCAACAGTAATTTGTTCACCCACTCAGGGAGTCCTGGATTAGGGGGTGTTCGGGTAGCCGGACTATACCTTCGCCGGACTCCAAGACTATGAAGATACAAGATTGAAGACTTCGTCCCGTGTCCATATGGGACTTTCCTTGGCGTGGATGGCAAGCTAGGCGATGCGGATATTCAAGATCTCCTACTTATGTAACCGACTCTGTGTAACCCCAACCCTATCCGGTGTCTATATAAACCGGAGGGTTGTAGTCTGTAGGACAACCATCATCATACACAATCATATCATAGGCTAGCTTCTAGGGTTTAGCCTCCTTGATCTCGTGGTAGATCTACTCTTGTACTACCCATATCATCAATATTAATCAAGCAAGAGTAGGGTTTTACCTCCATCGAGAGGGCCCGAACCTGGGTAAACTTCGTGTCCCTTGTCTCCTGTTACCATACGACCTTGACGCATAGTTTGGGACCCCCTACCCGAGATCCGCTGGTTTTGACACCGACATTGGTGCTTTCATTGAGAGTTCCTCTGTGCCGTCGCAATCAGGAAGGATGCCTCTTACCGTGTTTAAAGACGGCGCCATTACTAAGGGATCCTTGCCTATCGGACAAACCCTCCGGTAGGTGGTTTTCTCACGACCGCCTGTTCGGCCGTTGCGCTGACGGTGACCTCTCGGGTCATCGAAAGCAACCTTCACGTCAGCTTAGAACTCGCCGAGCAGCTGGGTCTGATGGAGCTCTCTTCTGTAAACAAGCTCTTGGATCGCATCGCCGCACTGGGGGTCGCTACAAATTACGACCAGGTTGGGCTTAAACCCGATCTATGAGAAATTAACTCTCCCCAAGTCACCCACCACGTTGCTGTGGTAGAGGCGCAGTGCGGCGAACCTTCATCTATTCTAAGGACTAGCTACGTCCGAATTCCCGAACCCTCCAGGCCGGATACCCGCGGAGGGGAGGACACAATCCAAGACCTGTTATTAGAGTCAGGCAACGGGGTAGATTCATTGGACAACATCCAAGACTCCGGAGTTCAGAGTTTGGAAGCTCTTCGACCTTTAAATCTTAAATGGGGTGAGGTTTCAGATTCATCGCCACCCGCCCGCCCGAACATAAGCGATCTTTCCCAAATCAGGCAAAAGCCTGAGGAAACAGTACATCACTACTGGGCCAGATTCCTCCTGCTTATGAACAGGACAAAGGACTGCCGCGAGGGAGACGCAATTTCAATCTTTTGCAGTAATTGCACGGACGAGGGAATACTTAACGCCATAAGTCGTCGTGATATTACACGCTTCACTGACTTGGCGTCCATAGTACAAAAGTACTGTGCGATGGAAAGCGCTTGGAAAACCGAAATAAAATTTTGGGACAATCCGGCCTTGAATAGCAATCCCGTCCGAACCAACAGGGTGCACCATAGTAAGACACCCGGATTAAATATCAAAAAGCCAAAACCCTCTACAGGGCATGGAACCGTACTGGAAAGATGGCTTGATGGACCCTGTAGAATTCACAGTACAGAGGACGCCACACCAACTCACAACCTTCGAGCATGTTGGATACTCCGGCAGGTAGCCAAAATTGGCGAGGACCTCCTAATTTCAGAGGCCAAAGAAGGACAGCCCGAGGACACCAGTACCGTTCTCACAGTCTTCGAGACTTTCGTATCAAATAATATGCGAAAAATAACACTCCGCAGCCTCACCGAAGTCTATCAAGTAGCAACAATAAACCCGTGGAGCGACACTGCTATCACCTTCAACGCGAGTGACGAACCTAAATTCCGAACAGCCCGAGCACCAGCCGAATTGGTCCTCAGTCCCATAGTGGATGGCTCTCGCCTCACAAAGGTACTCATGGATGGAGGCAGCGGATTGAACCTCATTTATGAGAAAACCCTCCAAAAGATGGAAATAGACTGGAACCGCATCGAGAGAAGCAGCACAACCTTCAGAGGAATAATCCCCAGTCAGGAAGCGCGCTGCACAGGAAAAATCACACTAGATGTGGTGTTCGGCACGCCGGATAATTACAGGTCCGAAGAAATCACGTTCCAGGTGGCCCCGTTCAATAGCGGATACCACGCTATATTAGGACGGGAGGCATTCATAGTCTTCCAAGCCATACCCCATTACGGGTACATGAAGCTCAAGATGCCTGGGCCAAACGGAATTATCACTCTCGCTAGTGATCCGGACATAGCACTCCGCGCCGAAAACAAGACAACCGCATTGGCCCTTGACGCACTATCCGAAGCCTTAGTGGCCGAGGAACTGGCTGCGCTGCACTCCACGGTTAATAGGGATGATGTGATACTCGACAAGAGATCCAAATCCACATCCTTCAAACCAGCGGATGAAATAGTCAAATTCCAGGTCCATCCAACGGACCCCAATAAAACAACTTCCATCGGGGCACGACTGAACCCTGACGTAGATGCCGCACTGCGAGAGTTCCTACGAGAGAACTGGGACATTTTTGCTTGGCACCCTTCAGACATGCCAGGAATCCCACGCATGCTGGCTGAACACAGCTTAAATATCCAGAAAGGGTTCAAACCTGTTAAACAAGCCCTCCGGCGCTTTTCCGAACCAAAGAGATAGGCTATGGGAGAGGAGCTAGCCAAGTTATTGGAGGCCGGATTCATTAGAGATATAAAACATCCGGATTGGCTAGCAAACCTGGTGATGATACCAAAGAAAGACAAATCCTGGCGCCTGTGTGTCGATTTTAAAGACCTTAACAAGGCCTACCCAAAGGATCCCTTCCCCCTCCCTCGTATCGATCAAATTATCGATGCCACTGCAGGACACGATTCGTTGTGTTTCCTCGACGCATACTCCGGTTACCATCAAATCAAGATGGCAGAATCAGACCAAGCCGCAACGGCATTCATCACACCATACGGCCCATTCTACTTCAACACAATGCCCTTCGGGCTAAAAAATGCCGGCGCAACATATCAACGCATGATCCAAACATGTCTGGAAAACCAAATCGGCAAAACAGTGGAGGCATACATGGATGATGTGGTCGTCAAATCAAGACATGTCGAATCTCCAGTAGACGACTTGAGGCTTACATTTGATAACCTCTGAAAATACGACATCAAGCTCAATCCGGAAAAATGCGTTTTCGGCGTTCCAGCTGGAAAGCTCTTGGGCTTCATTGTATCCGGTAGAGGAATCGAAGCAAATCCAGCCAAGATCCGAGCTTTGTCACAATTGGATGTTCCAAAATACCTCAAACAAATACAGAAATTAACCGGATGCGTGGCGGCTCTAAGCCGCTTCATCTCCCGCCTGGGAGAAAAGGCGCTGCCCCATTACCGCCTCCTACGGCGCACCGAACACTTCGAGTGGACGGATGCCGCCACGGCCGGACTCGATGAAATAAAATCCATATTGTCAACAAACCCAGTCCTGGCCGCGCCAAACACCGGCGAGCCAATGCTATTGTACATCGCGGCAACCCATCAAGTTGTCAGCGCAGTGCTCGTCGTCGAGCGGGAAACGGACGGACACAAATTCCCCCTTCAAAGGCTGGTCTACTACGTGTCCATTGTCCTCACTCCATGCAAATCACGGTACCCACACTATCAGAAAATTGAATACGTAGTATTCATGGCATCCCGGAAGCTACGACACTACTTTCAAGAGTGTTCGATTGTTGGGGAACGTAGTAATTTCAAAAAATTTCCTATGCACACGCAAGATCGTGGTGATGCATAGCTACGAGAGGGGAGAGTGTTGTCTACATACCCTTGTAGACTGAAGCGGAAGCGTTGACTCAACGTAGAGGAAGTAGTCGTACGTTCTCCTCACGATCTGACCGATCACAGCACCGTTACTCCGGCACCTCCGAGTTCTTGGCACACGTTCAGCTCGATGACGATCCCCGGGCTCCGATCCAGCAAAGCGTCGGGGAAGAGTTCCGTCAGCACGACGGCGTGGTGACGATCTTGATGTGTTACCGGCGCAGGGCTTCGCCTAAGCACTGCAACGATATGACCGAGGTGGAATATGGTGGAGGGGGGCACCGCACACGGCTAAGGAACGATCACGTTGATCAATTGTGTGTTCAAGGGGTGCCCCTTGCCTCAGTATATAAAGGATGGAGGAGGAGGAGGCCGGCCAAGCCAATTGGTGCGGCCAAGATATGGAGTCCTACTAGGACTCCAAGTCCTAGTAGGAGTCCACCAAGAGGGGAGGAAGGGAGAAGGAATAGGAGGAGAAGGAAAGGTGGCCGGCCCCCTTTTCCCTAGTCCAATTCGGACTAGAGGGGAGGGGGGCGCAGCAGCCTTTTTCCTCTTCCCACTAAAGCCCATCAAGGCCCATTACTTCTCCCGTAATCCCGTAACTCCCCGGTACCTCCGAAAATACCCAAACCACTCAGAACCCTTCCGATGTCCGAATATAGTCGTCCAATATATCGATCTTTACGTCTCGACCATTTCGAGACTCCTCGTCATGTCCCCGATCTCATCCAGGACTCCGAACTCCTTCGGTACATCAAAACTCATAAACTCATAATATAACTGTCATCAAAACCTTAAGCGTGCGGACCCTACGGTTCGAGAACAATGTAGACATGACCGAGACACGTCTCCGGTCAATAACCAATAGCGGGACCTGGATGCCCATATTGGCTCCTACATATTCTACGAAGATCTTTATCGGTCAGACCGCATAACAACATACGTCGTTCCCTTTGTCATCGGTATGTTACTTGCCCGAGATTCGATCGTCGGTATCCAATACCTAGTTCAATCTCGTTACCGGCAAGTCTCTTTACTCGTTCCGTAATACATCATCTCACAACTAACACATTAGTTGCAATGCTTGCAAGGCTTATGTGATGTGCATTACCGAGAGGGCCCAGAGATACCTCTCCGACAATCGGAGTGACAAATCCTAATCTCGAAATACGCCAACCCAACATGTACCTTCGGAGACACCTGTAGAGCACCTTTATAATCACCCAGTTACGTTGTGACGTTTGGTAGCACACAAAGTGTTCCTACGGTAAACGGGAGTTGCATAATCTCATAGTTAAAGGAACATGTATAAGTCATGGATAAAAGCAATAGCAACATACTAAACGATCGGGTGCTATGCTAATGGAATGGGTCATGTCAATCAGATCATTCAACTAATGATGTGATCTCGTTAATCAAATAACAACTCTTTGTTCATGGTTAGGAAACATAACCATCTTTGATTAATGAGCTAGTCAAGTAGAGGCATACTAGTGACACTCTGTTTGTCTATGTATTCACACATGTATTATGTTTCCTGTTAATACAATTCTAGCATGAATAACAAACATTTATCATGAATTAAGGAAATAAATAATAACTTTATTATTGCCTCTAGGGCATATTTCCTTCATCGATTACAGTAGCCTCGGAAGTACCACTCAATAACATTATCAATAACCGCGATGCAATGGGCCGGATCGCAAAATGGGCCATTGAGCTCCTCCCGTTCGACATAACCTATAAGCCACGGCGAGCTATAAAATCGCAAGTATTGGCCGACTTCGTCGCAGAATGGACGGAGGCCGAACTCCCTAAAGAGTACGGCACATACTCAAACTGGATCATGCATTTCGACGGCTCCAAAATGTTGGCCGGACTGGGGGCTGGCGTCGTTTTGATGTCCCCCACAGGAGACACAGTCCAATATGTACTCCAAATTATGTACACGGACTCGAACAATGCAGCCGAATATGAGGCCCTCCTACATGGTCTCCGGATGGCAGTATCCATGGGCATTCAATGCCTAGAGGTACGCGGGGATTCGAACCTCGCGATCTCCCAAATAAATGGCGACTTCGACGCCAAGGATCCAAAAATGGCAGCTTACCGCAATGCCGTCCTAAAAATGTCAGCTCGGTTCGGATAGCTGGAGCTTCACCATATAGCCCGCGAAAATAATCAAGCAGCGGACGTCCTGGCACGCATTGGAGCAAAACGCGATGCAGTCCCCCCCAACATCTTTTTGTAAAGATTGTTCAAGCCATCCATAACATGGGAGGGGGAACCCGCAATTAAAAGCCCGGACGTAGCCGCACCACTCGACGCCGAACAACCTGACATAATTGGAGGTCCTGCCAACGAAATCACACCTTCAGCCCACATAATAATGGCGGTCATCGCCCCGTGGATAGATCCATTCCTAGCCTACCTTACTAGGCAGGAACTCCCAAAGGACCAAAACGAGGCCCGCTGCATAGTGCGGCGATCTAAAGCCTACAAAGTCCACGAGGGGGAGCTTTATAAGAAAAGCACAACCGGAGTCCTTCAAAGGTGCATCTCCGAAGAGGAAGTGCGGAATCTTCTGGCCGAAATTCACGCCGGGCTCGGTGGTCATCACGCTGCTGCTCGGTCCCTTGTTAGCAAGGCTTTCCGCACAGGCTTCTATTGGCCGACGGCCAGGGCAGACGCTCAGGACCTAGTCCAACGATGCGTTGGTTGCCAACTTTTTGCCAACCAAAGCCATATGCCACCGACCGCACTCCAAACTATACCCATCACCTGGCCCTTTGCGGTCTGGGGGCTTGACATGGTCGGACCCCTTAAAGGCGGAACCCATAAGAAAAAATACTTACTGGTCATGGTGGATAAGTTCACCAAATGGATAGAAGCCAAGCCTGTAAAAATGGCTGAATCCGGACCTGTGATAGACTTCATATCCGGGGTTGTACACCGTTATGGCGTCCCCCACAGCATCATAACCGATAACGGTACAAACTTTATAGCTGACGAGGTGAAACTCTGGTGCAAAAACATGAGCATCAAGCTCAATTATGCTTCAGTCTATCACCCACAAACCAATGGCCAGGTCAAACGTGCAAATGGTCTTATCATGAGCGGCATCAAACCCAGACTAGTGCGGTCCCTCAAGGAATCTAACACGCACTGGGTAGAGGAGCTCGAGTCAGTACTCTAGGGGATGCGGACCACGTCAAATCGCACCACCGGATACACACCATTCTTTATGGTGTATGGCGCAGAGGCAGTTCTGCCCTGCGACATAATTCATGACTCACCTAGAGTGCGCATGTACGAAGAAAGAGAAGCCGAGCTCGATCGGCAGTACAGCTTGGACGCCTTGGAGGAGGAGCGTGACATGGCGAAAGCCCGCTCCGCATTTTATTAACAACATGCCCAAAGATACCAAAGTAGGGAAGTACGGGCCAAAAATTACAATGTTGGCGAACTAGTTCTACGCCTGCCAGATAAGAAAAAGGACAAACTCAAGCCCAAATGGGAAGGTCCATTTATAATCGACCAAGTCCTGACTGGTGGAGCGTACCGCCTGCGAGATGCATCGGATAACCGACTCGAGCCGAACCCGTGGAACACCACACGTCTCCGAAGATTCTATGCCTAGCGTCGGACTCCATGTTCGTCTCCTTCCCCTGCCCATTTTTTACATTTTTTCTATCTTATATTTCTCTCCTTCCCCTCTTTTTCCTTTATAGCCCTTAAAAGGCTCACTACATGACGCGCACTCGCGCTCATTTAACCTGGGGGCTTCTTTAACAGAAGCTTATTTATACGGGCTTCATGCCCCACACATGTGTCAAACTTCCGCATGTACCTTTTTTTCACCATTATATGCATCGATATGACTTATGTTTTGGCCAAGCTGGGTTGCCTGGCTCCTGTGCTTACCCCTACGTTCCTGATTGTTCGGCTAGTCGGTAAAGGGAGCACCTCTGCGATTGTTACTGCCGGGTCAGCCGGATGTGCACCTCAGACTGGGTGAAGCCGAAAGCTAGCGTTCTTAAGGGAATATTCGGTCGGTGGAATAAAACATGATCTTTTTATTAAATTTCATGCGCCCCCAGATGCTTTTTCTGCGTTTTTTTACGCAGTCTGGACATGCACTTTAGGGCATGCCTCCCCAGCGAAAGGAACCCTTAACGGAACTATTCTCTCTGGAAGATGTTTCTTACTAACCATGTAATATAACATAACTAGTTGGGCACTTGTCTGATAAAGCACTAATGACCCCTACGCCTGGTTTCCACGCATACCACGGTTCTTGTATAACCATTATGGTATTCGGACACACTCCGGACCGTCAGGTCCGGAGGTTGAAGCGAAAAGGTCGGCAACGACAAACGATCTACAATCCGGCTAGAAGGCATTACATATGTCAATTCAAAAGTACACAGTCATTTCGACTGATTGTATTCCTCCTCTATACCATCTAACAGGCTATCTAATTTACAGTCCTGCTGGGAATACTTCGCGGCCAATTCTACTTGGCCGTACACTAAGCTTACAAGGATCTCCTTCCCGTCAGGCCCCACTGGTCCGACCTCGGCCATATGGTTTGGGTCAGACTTTGTAAAACGGGTCTTCACCATAGCCCAGGCCTCCCTAGCGCCTTGTCGGCAGGCTGATATCTTCCACAACTGGAAGCGCTGCCGAGCTCCCTTCAGCTTCTCCGCAAGCTCTCCAAGGCCCTCGGGCATGGAGTGGGCAGGCCATAAGGCTTGGGCAATGTCTTGCATTGCCTGCCGAATTCGCTCGTACAGTTGCAGGAGTTCAGGAAGAAGGTCACCCGTAGAACCGGGCATCTCCTCTGCAGGACGAGCTGTGAGCATACCTACAGACAATACTATGTTATTCAACTTCCTCGCCGAACTCATTTTTCAAAGTTCGTTCAAGCACTTACTAAATATGCCGCGTCGAAGCCGCTGATTCTCCTTTGTGGAGTCCGACAGCTGGCCATGAACGTCCTTAAGATCAACGTCCAGCTTGGTGTTGGCATCCTGGAGATCATTCTTCTCTCGCCTCACCTTTGCCAACGTACTCTCACCGGCCTCTAACCGGCGTAAGAGTTGTTGCTTCTCTGGATCAAGTCCGGCGCCATCTGCAACATTAATTGTCAGATTTGCACCCAAACCGCACAATACTAATCTTTTGAAGTGTATCTTACCTGAGGGGGTCCCTTTAGGTTCCCCTGCTGCGGCTAGTGCGGCCTCTAGTTGGGCCTTGCACTTTTACAGCTCCTGGGACAACACGTGTTCTTCTCGTTAAGAACTTGCATGTTGTATGATCCTTAAATCATTTACTTTAACTGTTTCAAGTCTCGGGGGCTACTGGTATATATATGTATTTAACCAAAATTTTCTTACCCGTATGTCTTTCACATACTGCTCCATGGCTCTGGCTAAACCATCTTGAGCGGCACGGAGGTACACATCTCCCTAATTAAAGGCATCTAAAGCCTCTTGGGAGAAACAAGTGTCACGTAAAATTGTCCGGCGACGCCTGTGGTTCATGGCACTCTCCACTTCAGAATTTGTGGCAGACAGCCTGTCTGCATCCTCTGTCGGAGGAGCGCCCGGTGCACGCCTTGTGCTCGCCTCCGTTTCCTGGCCGGTCACTGGAACCTGGCTGGTGGAAGCGCGATTGGCATCCTCTCCGGATATAGTCCGGCGAGGTATCTTCGTCCTGAAGAAGGCACGAACGTTAATATGCCCTAGCGGAATAACGCCGTGGAAACGGAGGGTGTGTAATACCTTTGCGCCGGCATCTCGGTCCGGACTGCATTTCTTTTTCCCCACGGGGCCCTGCGGCTCCTCATTGGCTAGCCACCGCAGCTTCGGCTTCCCGCCTCGGAAATCTCCCCTGTAAAACACGGTTGTTGTTAGAAACGCCGGAATACGGGAAAATGGAATCCCCCTCAAGGGAATAAAGACTCCGGTTTCTGTCACCTGGGAGGCCGGGATTAACCCGGGGTAATCAGCCACAATAGTGACCAAGGTGTTGTCCTTGCTTAGCTGATGAAACACCCCGTCGATAAGCTCCACCGATATGTCCGGATCCTCTTCAGAGTCGGGATCGAGGGACCGTTCTGGGTCCTCGGGTTGTGGAGGGCGGCTACTTATATCTTTCACTTCCTGCCGCAGTTCCTGCATTGAAGTCGTCAGACTACGTATTTGACCATGGAGGTGTGTAATAAATGGGCAAGCGCAATTGTTCGCTTACCCAACTTGGAGGTTCATACATAGTGAATCCGGCCCGCGGGTTAACGCGGAGGAACTCCTCCTTTTCTCCCTTGTACAAAGAGGACATAATCTTTATTAGGGCGGCGGTTGAGGCCGGCCCCTTGCGGCCGTGACGCGTGGCATCATCCTCCCCATTGAAATCCCACATGGGGCGGCCTCTGTACTGAAGCGGCTGCACCCCTCACATAATGCATGCGGCCATGACTCCAATCATGGTTAGACCGGAATGAGCCAACAGTCTTATCCGGCCCATCAGGTAAAGGACGTCTCTGTCGCTTTCTCTCTGAGAGCTCCGTGGACGCCAGCTCAAGCATTTCTTCAAGGGAGCACTGTTGAACTCAGGGAGACCGGCCCGGATAGGGTCCGGCAGCGGGACGTCGTCTATGTAAAACCATTCCGAATGCCAGTCCTCGGACGCCTTCCTCGGGGTTCCGGATAGGTATCCGGTCCCGGCGATGCGCCATACTTCGGCTCCGCCCACTTGGTATATAGACCCCTCTTGAGAACGGGGCACCAGGCAGAATATCTTCTTCGATAGCGCGAAATGAGCCTCAACGCCTAAAAATTGCTCGCAAAGGGCAACAAAGCCCACAATATGTAACACGGAGCCGGGCGTGAGATGATGCAACAGGAGCCCGCGGAGGAATGGATGAATTGGAAATCCCAGTCCCCTCATCAGACAGGGAACAAGGCACACCCGTTCTCCTTTAGAAGGATTGGGGGTGTTCTTCGCTTGTTTTCCGCCACTGTAGGTGGCGAGACCGGCTCGGACCGGGACCATGTATGCCTGAGGGAGAAATCCCTTGGCCTGAAGCAACACTAACTCGCTATGCGGAATGGTGCAACTCTCCCACTCCCCGGGCTTAGGACCGGGGGAGCGAGGGGAGGAGCTGCGACGGTTGGCCATGTTGGAATGGACCTTAGCTGGGAAAGCTCTGATGATAACTCGCGGAGAGGAGAAGATGCGGTTTGGATCTAAATCCTCATCCCGTTAAATAGGCGGCTCATTTGTATGGCTAGGGGTGTGGATGTAAGAACGCCCTGGGCTTTTCGCATTCGTTCAACACGTGGAAGACAACCATTATTGGGCGCAGAAGCCGAGGAGCGCTACAAAAATCGGACATTATTCATACAGGAACACATAATTCGGGAAAGAACCCGCCTTGCAATGCCGAAGACAATTTGCGCGCCGGACTCATCATCATTGAAGCCTGGTTCGGGGGCTACTGAGGGAGTCCTGGATTAGGGGGTGTTCGGGTAGCCAGACTATACCTTCGCCGGACTCCAGGACTATGAAGATACAAGATTGAAGACTTTGTCCCGTGTCCGGATGGGACTTTCCTTGGCGTGGAAGGCAAGCTAGGCGATGCGGATATTCAAGATCTCCTACTCTGTAACTGACTCTGTGTAACCCTAACCCTATCCGGTGTCTATATAAACCGGAAGGTTGTAGTTCGTAGGACAACCATCATCATACACAATCATACCATAGGCTAGCTTCTAGGGTTTAGCCTCCTTGATCTCGTGGTAGATCTACTTTTGTACTACCCATATCATCAATATTAATCAAGCAGGAGTAGGGTTTTACCTCCATCGAGAGGGCCCGAACCTGGGTAAACTTTGTGTCCCTTGTCTCCTGTTACCATCCGACCTTGACGCACAGTTCGGGACCCCCTACACGAGATCCGCCGGTTTTGACACCGACACCCACCGTTGAATACTTATGCTCTTGAGAGAAGCCACTAGTGAAACCTATGGCCCCCGGGTCTATTCTCATCATATCAATCTCCATCACTTTAATCTTGCTTTTCTTTTTTACTTTGCCTTTTACTTTTTACTTTGCATCTCTATACCAAAAATACCAAAAATATTATCTATCATCACTATTAGATCTCACTCTCGTAAGTGACCGTGAAGGGATTGACAACCCCTAATCGCGTTGGTTGCGTTGAGCTATTGTTTTTGTGTAGGTATGAGGTACTTGCGCGTGGCCTCCTACTGGATTGATACCTTGGTTCTCAAAAACTGAGGGAAATACTTAAGCTACTTTGCTGCATCATCCTCTCCTCTTCGGGGAAAACCAACGCAGTGCTCAAGAGGTAGCAAGAAGAATTTCTGGCGCCGTTGCCGGGGAGTCTACGCAAAAAGTCAACATACCAAGTACCCATCACAATCCCTATCTCTCGCATTACATTAGTTGCCATTTGCCTCTCCCTCACTTCACCCTTGCCATTTTATTCGCCCTCTCTTTCCCATTCTCCTTCTCATTCTCTTTCTTTGTTTTCCTTTTTCTTGCTTGCCTTGTCGTCATGGCTAATCTTATATCTTCTCCGTTATCTCCCGAGAACGAAGTCCTAAATTTTAAACAAAGGGAGGGACAAAATCTGAAAGACGCTTGGTATAGAATTTGTAATGCTCAAAATAGATCTACCAGGAAGCAATCTACTTCAGTTCTTCTTCGCAATTTTTATGTAGGTGCCAATCCTTGGTATAGATATATCCTTGATACCATTACTGGAGGGAATTTTTTGGGTAGCCATACTTTTGATTCTTATAATGCCATGATAGATTTATTTGGCTCACCACCTCTTTTGGTTAATGGAACTATGTTAACTTTGGAGCATGTTATGCAAAGGCTTGAAATTATTGAAAATAAAGTTGCTACCATTGAATCAATTGAAAATCTAGATAAAAAGATCCACAATTAAGTTACTCAATATGGATCTAAGGGAGGAATGACTTTGAAAAATATTAAGGAAAAGGAACCTATAGTTAATGATAAAATAAAACTAGATTCTACTAGAATCGATAAACTTGAGTGTATCATTACAAATTTGGGAACCGCTTTTTCTTCCGTAAAGAATACTCCAAGTCCTCCTACTAAAATTTCCAAGCTTATGTATGTTCCTAAAAATAAGGGTGAATCCTCTAAGGAAACTGCAGATCTTAAATCTATAAGTATTCATCCCGATCTTTTTGCTATCATTAAGGAACCATTTGCTACAAATGAACTTTTCGATCTTGTGCCTAAGAGTTTGATAATTACTACTCCCTCTGTACCGATTTATTTGTCGTTGGGGGTTTCTATTACAAATTCCGCCACGTTAGGAAGTTTTTTACTTTTCCAAAACTACCCTCCCGCTCCCTCACTCCCTCTCTCGCTTGCTCGCTCCTGCCGAATCCCTAGCTCGTCGCCCCCGGCGCCTCCCCTCTCGCACGCGTCGCCGGCGCCTCCCCCTCGCACACCTCCTCACCCACCACCGCGCCTCAGCTCACGCATCTCTCTCTCTCTCTCTCAGCTCCGGCAAGCACGCAACAGCGCTCTCCTCTCCCCTCGCTTATTTGCAGCAATATCGACTGACGGCCCCTGAGGTGGAGGCGGCCACCGACCCCGTCTTGGAGACCACGACCGAGGCCGCCGCCGGTGACGCTAAGCCGGCCAAGGAGACCAAGGCTGAGGTGACCCCGCACGCAGCACCTCCGCCTCCCCCTCTCCCTCTTCAAGATCTCATTTTTACTCCATCTCCGGCGGCTGGATCCGAAGCACGGTGGCTCGATCTACAACGACATTCCTCCAGTCCATCGCCAACAGCTGCAGCATGCCACACCCTCATCTCTCCCTCGCTGCTGCTCATCTAATCTTTGCTGCTGCTCATCTAATCCTCTCTCCCTCGCAGCGGCGGCCGTGTAGCTCGTCCCCGGCATGTAGCTTCACCCTCTTCCTCCTAATCAATCCCCAAGTGGAGTACGAGCAGAACAGGTTCCGTCCCCTCCTCTCTTTCTCTGTTTTATGCAACAGTTCCCAACTGATGAGTAGCTTAAAATGCAAAATTTTGTGCAGTAGCTTAAAATGCAGAATTTTGTGCTATGAGTAGGACAAGGTGTCCATCAGCGTCGCGATGGCACTGGCCAATTTTTTGTATTCCCAACTGATGAGTAGGACAAGGTGGCCGTCGGAGAAGCCCTTGAGCATTACAATACTGAATTTCTTAGCATCAGCACCCCTCCCTGCTCGATTGTGTGTGCAAATTATTCCAGCAGGACTGAATTTCTTAGCATCAGCACCCCTCCCTGCTTGATTGTGTGTGCAAATTATTCCAGCATGACTGAATTTCTTAGCATTACAGTACTTTCTGCAAATCATTCCAATCATGACTCAATTTAGGATAACTGAATGCAACAATCAGTAAGATTGAGAAGATGATCTTACTCCTTGTTCAGTGTAACCTTGCATTTATCTGGAGTACTCATTTGTACTGTACTACAGAAGGAAATTAATCTTGCATTTTCTTGATCAGTTTTTGAGTAAATACTCTAGGAGTATTTGTACTGTACTCCTTGTACTCAATCGTGCAGGGCTGGTGCAGGTGCTGCGACGTTCTGTGGCAGCCGCTGGTTCCGCAGAGTCACCCTGCACACAAGTGCGGCAAGTGGGAGGCCAGGATCAGCCAACTCATGTGCAAGAAGTGAGTGATCCATTCACCTGCCTACTCGTACGTGATCACAGAATGCTCACCGAAATCCTCAATGCCTACATGACCATGATGTTCTTTGATGTTGTCAATGTTTAGTTTTACCAATGCTACAGTGTTACCAATTTTCAATTACTTAACTAAAACTTTTTCAGTTACAGTAGGACTTCTCTTCTTCTCTCTTCTCTTTCTCTTCTTGCATCTGTAGTTTAGTGTAGGGTTTATTGGAGTAGTGCTCATCTTGAATTGCTATTGTGAGAGGATGAGTAGAACTCTGTTAGGAATAATTCCTACTGTTGGAGGAACATGCAAGTACTCTAAACAGAGGCAACTCTGCATTGTTTCTGAATCACATTTTAGTAAAAAAATTACTCCACAGAAACTGTAGACTAGTGGCATGGAAATGTAGACCACGTTGCTTGTTGACACTTAAACTTCTGAATAGTGATATGCTTTGTATAAATACAGTTAAGTGCTTTTAAAAGCACTTTGCTATGTGGCCTGGTTACTCTTTATCATGTTTCATACACTACAAAAAAATACACTTCCGTGATGATACGTGTTTGTCACAGTAGGTCGCTTTTTTGTCGTGCATGTACATCCAAGACAAATTTATGACAGAATCAAGATAGTCATACCTGTGATGTCGTAGAAGTGTTCCATGACATTACCAAAATTATCATCACGGAAGTGTCCACTTCCATGACGATAAATCGTGCGTCACAGAAGTGCTTTCATCAAGGGTGACCGACACGTGGCATCCACCGTAACGGAATGCCGTTAAGCTATCGGGTCGGGTTTTGGATCCGATAACCCGTTAACAGCCCTGACCGATGGGAAATTTCCACGTGTAAAATTCTTATTGGCCGGATGAAACACGTGTCACCTCATCAGTGGGTTAGATAGGCGCCTATGATATGTCGACACATGGCACGACCCAACAGAGGCCCATTCCTGTGTAAAGGCCGGCCCGTTCGACTTGGTCAAAAGCTGGCGGGCCGGCCCATGGAAAGCCTGTTAACGGCCTGTTCAAATATAGCCCATTTATAGCCCGCTAACCCAAGGCCCGTTACGCCCTATCCGAATTAGGCCCAGTAGCATCATCTGGGCCATCCAATATGATTCCAGCCCATTTTCACTTCTGGCCCATGTATGGCCCATGACGTATTTCAGCCCATATGAGGCCCTATGTAACTCTTGGCCTATTAACGGCCCGTGGTGAAACTGGTCCGTAATGAACAGTGTATCACTTTACACCTATTAACGGCCTGTGGTGAAACTGGCCCGTGATGAACAGTGTATCACTTTATACCCATTAATGGCCCGTTATTCCGTTGGGCCGTTTCCATCCCATGTTATCTTCCGGCCTTCTTTAGAGCCCATTTATTCTTGGGCTCATTTCCAGCAATCGTTTACTTACGGCCCGTTACTGTCATTTTCTGCTTGTGGGCCAAATTCAGCCCGTGGTTACACTCAGCCCGTTTGTGGTCCATTAATACGTTGGGCCATTTTCATAGCATCATCAAATACGGCCTATTAACGATGGCCCGTTATGGTCGGCCCATGAACAGACGATTCCAACTCTAGCCCGTTTACGGCCAGAATGCGGTCTATTCGGCCCATGTTTGGCCAATCGATCATACGACCCGTATAAGGCCCATTGATGATACGGCCCGTAGAAGGCCCATTGATGATACGACCCGTAGAAGGCCCATTGTTTCTATGACCCGTAGAAGGCCCACTGCTTCTATGGCCCGTAGAAGGCCCACTGTTTATACGGCCCGTAGAAGGCCCACAGTTTCTACGGCCCGTAGGTGGCCCAGTGTCACTACAGTAAATATTAGCCCATCGTTATTGTGGCCTAGTTTTAAAAAATAGGTTATTGCAGCCACTAGCAAACCGCGAAAAAAGAACTGCACTGACTACAAGCAAACAAATAAACAAAACAAGGAAATAAATTAGCAAGCAACTTATGCTAGGCTATCACGGCTATTACACATATTACATCCACTGGGCATCAAAGTTCGCCACCACTGCAAATATAGGGAACACAGCAGCATATAAACGCCGCGGCAAAACAAGTCCAGAACTGAAACCACTTCAGAAGAGCTCAAGAAACAATATCCTGGGTACCCATAATGCTGGCAAGATGCTTAGCAAGCTTATTAACTTTCTCTTGTTTGGCGCTTAAGTCCTCCAGCGCTTGCTGTTGCACCAGAAAGTTTGCATCTGAATTCTGCAGGGACTTCCTCAGTCCTTCGGCTTCCCGTCGCATAACATCTGATCGATGTCTTTCAACTTGAAGTTGAGACTCAAGAAGCCGAACTGATTCAGGCAACGAGTTCGAAGAGATGGTGCCAGCAGTGGTAGCCAGTAACTCGAACACTACATCAAGACAAGACTTTGGGGTTGTCTCAGTGTCTTCAATATAGTTTTTATTAGCTTTCTTGGAGACCAACAGGGATGTCTCACTATCTTGAACCTTATCTGCATTACTTCTACATAACAGGGTACTCTTCTCCAATATTTTATCCGCGTTCTAAAAGAGAAACAAACAAACACATCTCAGGTTTACCAGTTCAGTAGTAAGGTGGACAGGATAACTGCATGAAACAAACATATATCTATGTAGTATGGTCACTGTATGGTCTATATCATTCCAGTTTATGTTGCCAAATCAAGATAGATACAGTTCGAATCATATCTATTTAAGACAAAGCAGCATAGATAGAATATAAGTGTAGGAAACTACACAGCAATAACAACACCTGTAATGTGCATGGGATGAGAACATAACCGTTTATTCAATTGAAACTGAAATCAACATAGAGCAAGTTACAACAGCAAACAACCAAACACGTTGAAGAAACAGGTTTAAAACATACCTGTTGCGCCATTGGAGTTTCAGTTGCATCCTTCAAATTTGAAATTAGTTGGTATCAGTAAATATAGTGATGCAAGAGCAAAGTAGTATGAACCATAGCTACGGAACCTGACCTGAGAACAATTCTTCTTCTGCTTTAAGCGTTGACTTTGGGTTCGGAGTGGTGGTCCTCGTGATTTGGGCACTGCAGTTGCCTTACTAACTGCTCGTGTTTGGGTGCTTTGTGGTGGAGACGGTGTCGTGTCAACGAGAACTGGGTGTCTATCTGCTGGGGCTGGGGTTAGAAGGGGTGTAGCTGGTTCTCTGTCCAACTGGGTAGGGTACAATCTGCTTGAGTGTGGGTTATGTGTGGTGGGGCTGGTTCTTGGGCAAGTACAACCGTGGTTCTATCTGCATCGATAGGTAGCACGATCTTTTCTGAAGACCGTGTTTTTACTCCCACAGATACTGCCATCACTCCCTCTAATTGAAATGGCTGATAAACAAGAAAAGTAATTGAATGTACAGACATTGTAAGATAGACAGGTGCAATGGATAGTAGGGAAGAAAACAGGGCATGAAATAATTCACATTTATGTTGTCTAAGCAAACAGAATAGCAAGACATAATTTCACATATATGATGGCTAATTAAACAGGATAGCATGACACAATTTCACATGTATTATGGCTAACTAAACAGGATAGAATGACATACTTCAAAATATGATGACTATGTAAACATGATGACATGATATAACTATACGATGTGTCTATTAAAGTGGTTGGCATGCCATAAATCACAAACATGCCGTCGATGGAAACATGATGGCATGATATAATTCACAGATAGAATGACATAATTTAAATATGATGACTATGTAAACAGGATGAGATGATATAACTATATTATGTCTTTAGAAAATGGGTTGGCATGCCATAATTCAGATACATGCTGTCTATGTAAACATCATAGCATGACATAATTCAAATATCTGATTTATATACTAAGGAAGTGAGCAGAGGGCAATCGCATATATGATGTGTCAACTAAGGAGATGGCATTCAATATTGTGTATATGATGTAAAAACTAAGCATTGCAATACAACATATGCATTATATGAGTAATATAACCCTGCCAAGTTTGAGCATACACCTCAGGGGGATAATAGGACTGGTCATCTGCCTCGGAATCCTCCTCTGAAGAGCTATCTGTAACCAGCAAGATATCTGCTTCAGCAGGTAGCATTGTCTGCTCTGAAGAGCTTGTTTTCACTCCAGGTTTCTCCATCACCAATTCAAATGGCTGATGCATAGGAAGAGCAGTTGAATATACAAACATTGTCGACAAAAGCAATGAGAAATACATAAAAAGGACGGCACGATATAATTCACATATATGACGCTTGCCTAAACAGCATGACATTGCATAATTCACATACATAATGCCTTGCAACAAGATAACATTACATAATTCACATATATAATGTCTTGCAATAAGATGGCATTGCATAATTCACATATATGGTAATTAGACACTAAACAGGTGGTATTCACACAAAGCATGTCTAAACTAAACAAATGACATAGCAATGCAAGATACCATACGCACAATATGAGCAACATAACCCTGCCAAGTTAGGGCATGCACCTCAGGGGGGGGGGAATATGATTGGTCATCTATCTCTGAATCCTCCTCTGAGGAGCTATCGGTAACCAGCAAGACATGCGCTTCATCAGATAGCATTGTCTGCTCTCAAGACCTTGTTTCCACTCCAGATTTTTCCATGACCGTGCCAAATGGCTGATGCACAGGAAGAGTAATTGAATGTACTAAAATTGTTGACAAATTTAACACGTAATAAAAAAATGATGGCATGATATAATTCACAAATAAGATGACTGGCTAACCAGGGTGGCATTGCAAAATTCACATATATGATGCCTGGCTAGACAAGATGGCATTGCATGATTCACATATACGATAAAGAAACTAAACAGATGGCATTGACACAAAGCATGTCTAAACTAAGCAGATGACATCTTTAATGTATACAGTAAGCAATGCAAGGCACCATATGCATGATATTACCAACATCAGCATGCCAAGTTAGAGCGAAGACCTCATGGGGTAAATAGGAGTGGTCTTCTCCTTCTGAATCCCCCTCATAACAGTTATCTTCCTCTTGATTACGATCCGAAATGGGTGCAGGGGGAGCTGCCTTTGCGCCCACCATGGAACGACGTCTGCATGAAATTTTATTGCCACGCAAGGCTCGTCTCTTTTGCTGTACATGATCATTTCCATTATGTACAATAACTGGCATGCATAGGAATAAAACATAGTGAGATTATGTAAGGAGTGCATGCACAAATCCAGAGTGATGGTAGCAAACTGTGGATAAACCCAAAACCAATGATAGCAGGCAGATAATAGCTTTAGTTAAAAAATACAGATAATGGCTCCTTTAATGTTTGTTTGCACCCAACATGAAACTCATAGTAGACACGGGAGATTAACCAGATAGTAGACAAATAGTACTGATTGCTGCCCCAATATGTACCCCACAACCAGTTAAAAGCTCAAGTTTCAGCATTGGTTTGGAACTGACTCGGAGTCTAATAGGTGAACACGACGATAATGTAGCATGTCATCATATTAAGCGACGCATAACGTAAGCAGACACGGAAGAGTGCGACCTCTCGTGCGGACCCGTGTAGTCCTCAAGGTCATCTGCTCAGTTGATGATGGTAATGCAGTTGTCGTGGCTGCCGGTGGCGGGGAAGAAGATCTGAGGCGGCGAAAGACAGTCTGGAGAGCGGATCCCTGCTGTGGTGAACCCTTCCGTCATTGGAGCAGCTGAGCTGGGGTGGAAAACAGCGCCGCAGGAGCAGGACAAACCGCACAAGGTTTTCTTTGACACATATCTGTAACAGAAGTAATTGAGTAAGGGCTTGTTTGAATTTGAGGATTCTAACAATGCAGGTATAGGAAATAGTCAGGAATAGGATAGGAATGCACGTGAAAAATAGAGAATTTAAAAACACAGGATTTCTGCCTATCTGGGTGTTTGATTCACAACAATTGGAAGATCACAGGATGCAAAAAACCATGGTGATATTAAGTCAAACCACAAGAAAATGTACGGTTATAATGCTATTATGCTACTATCTCTTAGTCTTGTGCTTGATGAATAGGAATATGAAAAGGTGGAGAAGTGGAAATTAGAATTCCTACGGGTTTTCTTTCAAGGAGACACTAAAGGAACAAATCCTACAGTTTCCTTTGCTCCATTCCTTTGCACCAAATTCATGAAAAGTAGTACCATAGGAAACTTTCCAATTCCGATGTTTTTCATTCACTTTTCCTTTCAAGCACTGGCGATTCTAGTAGGTAGGCTTGAGCAAGGAAAATCCTACACTAAAAAAATGTTTTTGTGCTACTTCTATTACTTTGGACCCAGGCCACTGCCATACTAGCTCAACTCCGAGGCCCATCGACAAATGCACAGCTGAAATAATGATGGCGTTCAAGAGAGTCCATCATGGATAACTAAGTTGCCTGGTACCTCACTGCTTATCATATAGTAGGATAAAATAATCGGCTTTCCCGTTACTACGAGTGCTCAGTGGACAATATATATAACATGTAGAGTAAAAAAGAGATGCAACAAGTGTAGAACCTCTTTGGCGAAGCCATGTTGATCTCAGCGTGATTGGGTTGGCCGGTGAGGATGCTCCGACTGACTTGGCTGTCGGAGGAGGGGAAGAAGATCTTAGGCATCTGGAGATGGAGCCCGAGGTACTGCTCCGCTGTGATGGAGGGTTTCGTCGTTGGAGCAGCTCCGGTGAGTTGTACGACGCCGAGGCTGAAGCAAGAAAAGAGAGACAACGAACAACGTTAACCTGAGTGGAATTCTAATAGCATCTCCAATACATGACGTAAAATACATAACCACAAAGTGCTAGATGTAAAATACATCAACCGCTCATCTATGAACTTAACTGTCGAAACTGAACTTAACTGTCGAAACTGAACTTAACTGTCGAAACTGAACTTAACTGTTGAAACTGAATTTTGTTGTCGAAACTGAATTTTGCTGTCGAAACTGAACGCACTAGCAAGGTGAGGCTACACGTCGGTCGACTGACTTTTTCATCTCTGGTCAGTCGATTTTGCAGCCGTTGGATACAAAATCAAGGGCCTGCGGTTCATCTTCAACCTCCACCCCCCTGAGCCAGCCAAACAGCAGCCCCGGCCGCCCGCGGCCGGCGGTGCGCCGCCCCGCCCGCCCCGAAAACACTCCCCACCACTGGTCCGCCGCTGCCCCGGCCATCCCTCTAGGCCACCCCGTGCCGAGCTTTTTCTCCGACGATCCCCACGCCACCGCCCCGCCAACGCCCCGCCACCGCCGGCGACCACCGCCCCGTCCTGAACCCTAAGATAGATAGTGGGGTATCTATCCGGCGATCCCCCCTCCCCATTGCCGCTGGTTCTTCCTTCACCCTGGCGAGCCCCCCACCACCTGAAAATCGACTGACCCAAAATTCAATTCAGTCGACTGAAGTGTAGCTAAATCGGAGCAGCATCGCAAGCAAGAGCAAGAGCGAGAGCAGCAGCGCGAGCAAGAGCAATAGCAAGAGCACACCAGGCAGGGGACCGAGAGCAAGAGTAGAGCAGCAGCGCGAGCGAGAGCTAAAGTAGCAACAGGTCCTACTGATGTAGACGTCGCCGCCGAGGGAGCGACGCCGTGGAGGAAGTGGCCGGCGACGCCGCCGTGGATGGAGCCGCGCCGGCAGCACCGTGAGATCGAATCAAGAAGAAAATGTGGCGATTAGTGTACAACCTCTTTGGTGGGGCCGATTAGGCCGCAGCTTCATCTGAGGAAACGGTGATGATGATGCTCTTCCGGTGGTGCAGGTGAAGACGGCGGTGTGGGAATGGAGGTGGCGCGAAAGACGAGGGAACGTCGGGGCAGCTCCTTGGAGGTGGAGGACGGGGTGGCTGAACCGGCAGGACGATGAGATCGATGATGGATCCTCATCCGGTACGGTGGATGAGGGACGTCGAGGTGTTGCTGTGGACGACGTCGTCAGGGAAGAGGCTCCGGCTGGGTGGTGGACGGAGCAGGGTGTGGGGTTTCGTCGCGGGTTTTCGCGGCCTCGGTGTACGAATGGGTGGGCCGATGGGATGGCAATGGGGAACCATGGCTTATAGACGCGCTTGTCCGAAATGTGGGGTAAGTTACGAAAGTACCCCCACCGATTTGAGGCGGTTCTTTCGGTTCAGGGGTACCACGGGCATTTCGCGTGTCTGTATTTCACAGGAGGTGCGAGTTTTCGCGCGCGTTGTAATTTCAGAATAGCAAGGCGCGGGTTGATATGGAGGGAGTTTTCGGAGCACAACGAGACAAAGATATATCTTAAATATTTCGGGCTAACAAGGCGCGGGTTGAAGAGGCGGGAGTTTCGCAGCATGATAGACAAAGACGCTAGCTTGAATTTTCGGCATAAGAAGGCGCGGCTTGAAATTTTGGAAGAACAAGCTTAACGTGTACCCAAAAAAATACAATTTGCACGTCAACATGCACAACACACACACAAACACCATTTAGACTAGAGTAAGGTACACGTGCATTGCACGCATGAGATTTGACAACCAAATTATGAATAAATACCACATTATAGCATGCACTTTGAGTCATATATGCATGATGTAGATGTTCGTTTAATTCTTATAGTTCATTTCATTCAAAATCATCTAGTTTTTATAAGAAAGCTAATCTATTTTAAGATTCATGGAATTGTGCGTCGTAAGACATAAAGTAAAAACAAACAATGGCAAATCATGTAGAAAAACATTTGGGCAATTCTGATATGGAAGATTCTAGAACAAATAAGAAGTGCTTGTGTTTTGATGTTTGTGCATTATGCTTAAGTTCAACCATGGAGTCTTCTAGATTATACATGTGGAGAAATCTGGTGGAATCAAGATGATATCCAATGGCCAGTAGTGCTCAAATTTGCCATCTTTGTACCATCGGGTTCGCCTCATCCAACGACCATCTTTCAAAGTTAAAGTTACCCGCACACAATATAAAAAATATATAATATATATAGGGGTATAGATATAGATATGTGATGCAAAAGCCGCCCATCATCTCCAATTAGAATAGTGTGTCCATGGTCGGATGCGACGTGGCCAAATGATGTCTGCCATCGATATCTCAAATTCAAATCAGTCTGACCTTGTTCAATGTGTATACATTACAACATGCTCGTTTCCAAACCACACCGCGCAGATCTCCGTTATATTCATGCATGCATGGGTTTCAAGCATCAGCATCTTTTATTCAAATATTTGAATTCAACTTTACATTGATTGTGACCTCACCTATTCAACTATTCGTTTACACCCACACAATATTCTTCTCTTTATAATTGTACCACTAACTTTCTCTCGTGCATGCATGCACACACACTACCAGTCGGCATTATCCATCGTAGGCATGCAATCTTTTTCTTCAGGTCGGTCTCCCATGAAGGCACACACCAACACACATCCCCCTCTCCATCATATCGGGCATTCTTTATCTCTCACGCGTGCATGCACAACGATCGATGTTCCTCTATGTATATGTGTATATAGCTAGGTCTTTCATATTTTCCACACAAATCGATCAATCGATATATCGATCCAGTGAGGTCTCACCCTCTTTCCCACGTCCACATCGATCAATCTATATCTCTCTATATAGGATTAACATATATAGCTAATACACCCACATTAATTATGTATCCAACGTCCCCCTCTCATCATCCATGCCTTCCTCTTCATCTCTCAGACGCGTGCACAATGGCGAAGATAGGGGGCAGTAAGGGCCCTACCCCCCTCCCCCCCTAACATCACTATATATCAAGGCTAATATGAATGTGATCATTAGACAATTGCTGCTAAAAATGGTTTAAGTTCATGAATTGACCCTCCTCGTAAAGGATTAGCAATGCTTGGCCTCCTAGCTCATTTATTTTTCATGGCTCTGCCACTGCGCGCATCAGCGCACGTGTTCGCCCCCTCTCTCTAAATATCGATCTCCACTTGTGCATTCCTTCATAGTCTCCCTCCACTCAGCCCCTCACACCATCTTCTAGCCCCACCACCGGATTTTGCCACATGTACAATCTAGCAGACTCCATGGTTAAACTTAAGAATAATGCACAAACCTCAAAACAAAGTGGTTCTCTTTTGTTCTAGATTCTTCCGTATCATAACTGCCCAAACTGTTTTTCTAGTTGAATTGCCATTATTTGTTTTTACTTTATGCTTTACAACGCACAATTCCATGAATCATAAAATATATTAAGGGCTTCTTTGATTAAAAGGATTCTCAAAGGAATTTTGGAGGATTCTAATCATTAGGATTTTTTCCTATCTTGGTTGTTTGATTCGTAGGATTGTAAACCATAGGAATTTTTCCATTTGATTCATTTGCACTAGATTTCATAGGAAACATCCCATCCACTCAAACCTCTTTGAAAGAATTCTGCCTTTTTTCTATGCACAATCAAACACTCATACAATCCTGTAGGATTCAAGACGACATTCCACTATAATCCCATGTTTTTCCTATTCCCGCGTTCTTAGCTTTCTTTATAAAAACTAATTGATTTTGAATGAGATGAACTATAAGAATTAAACGAAGGGCTACATCAGGCATATATGACTCAGAGCTTACATGCTATAGTGTGGTATTTATTCATAATTTGGTTGCAAAATCTGATGCGTGCAATGCACGTGTACCTTACTAGTATTTCGAGTTTGTGCAGAACACGTAAACTAGAATACCAATGGCACACTACACAATGTCTCTCTTACAGTTCATGAAGCCACGTGGCACATGTGTAGGCGTTGTCGCGACCTCCTTGCGTGGATTCATCACAGTGACGTGCTGCTGGTTCCAGAAGAATGTACTCGTCCTCCCTGAGCCATACTGGTGGTACATGCACGAAGCAAAGATGTGCACGCACGCCATGCACGCACTCATTCCTCGCACGCACACGCGGGTACACGGGCGGACGCAATTTTGTACCAAGATCCACCCCATGTGATAATTTGACGCGTGTAAAGTCGTTCACTTCATTGATGGTCGATTAATACAGCGCATGCAAATTGAGTGGACGTGAGGGCGGAAGAAAGACATTATTACTCCATCGCGCGCATGCGAGTAGTTAAATCATGGGTTGCTAGTAGTACTTCCATTGGTCTCCTTCGTATTTTGTGCCAATTTTTTACAGTAACATACTCAATATTTACGCATCTGAGCAGTGTAGTACTTGAAATTTATGTTCCGCTAAACTCATCGGGAGCCGTTTTGGGCCTCGAAACCAAAACCATCAATTAATCTTTACCTTGTTCCCATCACATTCGAAAGCCTGCTCACACCTACTAGTAGTATGTACCAAACCTGAACGTGTTCCCACTATGCAGGTATTAGTACTAGTGCTAGTACTTAGGTTATAAAAAGGGGAACTACCTAACCGAAAATCACTCTACCTTTCCTCCTCATAAGTGCTTCTTCTTCGTCCGTCGTTGCCATGGCCGGTGAGCGGAGCTCTGGGTCGAGGACTACTTGTAACAAGGGAGCAACAACCAAGGCTGCGGAAAAAAAGAGAGGGCTCGCCGCCACGCAGAGACCTCGAAAGATCTCTCACAGGCAGGCGATGGCTCCCAGGAGCGCCCTAGCCGCGGAGGCGAACATGCTGAGCCGGCGGAGCTGGAGTCGTTATCCCTCGACGGCATGCCCGATCAGCTCAATAAGCAGAAGGAGTTCATCCAAGGCTTGATGGAGTTGCTGAAGGAGAGCCTCGACGACATGCCCGCTGAGCTCAATCAGCAAGGAGAGTTGACCGCCGGCTTGGTGATGCTGCTGAAGATGAGCATTGCCTCGGAGAATAAGGTGACCGGCGAAATCTTGCGACTTTAGGAGGACAATGTGAAGCTCTGCCACGAGATCGACCTGTTGAAGGAGAAGAACGCCGGCTAGAAGAAGTTGTATGAGAATAGTAGTTCCTCGATGAAGATGCTGCAGGCCCTCGCCATGGAACAAAAGGAAGAGTTGGCGAAGCTCCGCATCGAGCACCCGGCTGCTGTCAAGGTACGTAATATGGCCGTGGAACAGATGATGAAGGCTCGCGTCGAGAAATGCCGCGTCATGGACACAATGATGAAGATGGTGGAGGAGACGCGCAAGGAGATGGAGGTCGTGGAGGCGATGAAGAAGCAGTTACGACTCCGCGGCGAATTAGATCATTTGGGGTGATAATCTTCCTTCTTCTTTTGCTCCTGTGTTTCATCTTTTGCTTCGGGTGTTTCGCCGCACGTGTCGCGTTCTCTATGAGGCATGAATAGAACAATGTTTTTTTAGGGAATGAATAGAACAATGCTAACAATGAGATGACTAGCAAATTAGATCATTTTTTATTGCCATATGGCACTGGGCTGCCGTGTTTCGTGCTCCTCCGTCGTAGTACTACTCCAGTGGAAAACTTGAGTATACCGCACGGTTCTTTGCTCCTCCTCGATCAGGTCATCGTCGCATTTATAGGAGCAGTCAAATCACAAGGCCCCGCCTTCCAGCAGTAATGAGCCGTCAAATCACAAAGGCCCTCGCCTCTCATGAAACCGACCAAGCTAGACTGCCCCCGCCCTCTAGCCTTTTAGAAAATGTATACTTTTGTACAGCAGTAGTATCGATGGATTGCGCCATGGAGCAAAACCTGAAATTAAAAAAAAGGTGGTACATATAGAGAGCGCTCGTCGCCAAATTATGCATATAGTACTATTAAAAAGGCTAGTCACAATAATGGTGTCCAGCACAACCCACCCCTCAAATAAAACTAAGAGGGTGCTTGGATACGTTTTAGTCCCAAGACTAAAAGTAGTGGGACTAAAACATGCTAGCCTCACCCATGCTTGGATCCAAATACTAAAAAGGCTAAAATCAATTTAATGAGCATTTGTTATCCTCCAAACCCTCCAATCCAGAACTCGCCTGTGTTAAAGGAGAGGAGTTAAATGAGTAGGAGAGGACTAATCCACATTTTAGTAGGGGTACCCCTGACTAAAAAAATTTAGTCTCAAGACTAGTTTTAGCCCCTCTTTAGTCAGGGGTGCTTGGAACTTTAGCCTCTTAAAGAGACTATTTTTAGTCAGACTAAAATAAGTCCCTTGGATCCAAGCACCCTCTAAGCATCCTGGAATTCTTTAATAAAACTAAGCACCCTGAAATTTTTTGACAACTAAATTGCTGGCTATATGATGTTGGCCATATATATTGTACGTATATAATGTGAAGAAACGAGTGGTAGTACTATACCAACTAAAAGATGAAATGTAAGAAATACTAGTATGTACGTACTGAAGAGTTAAAGTAACAACAAGAAACATAACATAATTCTGCTGGGGGCTCAGCACAACACACCCCTCAAATTAAATTAAGCACACCTGAAATTAAACTTTGCAACTGTTCCGGTAGACACTGCATTAGAACCACCATGAGCAACGACACCGCCACCTTACTCGGAGTCCTCGTCCACGTCCTCGACTTCGTCCTTGTCCCTCTTCCTCTTGGCCGATACTTCTTTGCTTGAACCGCACACTTGGCTGTTGCTCTTCATCCAACCCTTGTAGATATTGAAGCAAAGGTAGCCATCCATTGCAGCGTACTGGATGTGCTCTATATCTAGTACATTCCGCTGCCATGCATGATGATGAAACGTGTATGGAGGTTTCACCAGTTTACCGTACGAAGGATGAACCATGGCTCCTGCCAGGGTCAGCATTGAAGGCTGACGAGAGGGCACCAGCCGATTCTTCTGGAGGTCGAAGGGGTTGCCTACAACGAGACCTATCCGACCCAGGATTTCTTTGTCGTTACCAAAGTCTACAGTAATGAATTTGACTAGGTAGCTCCCGAGGAAGTCCTTAAAATCCTAGCACTCAACGTCGGCATGGCATATGTGGTAGACCAAGCATAAGTCATGCACGCAAACCTGGATCACGGCGGGCTTCTTCCTCTCTTCGTCCTTTAGATCCTTCTCTCGTCCCATGACTGTGGTGTACTCAACATCTAGCCCAGCGACCCACTCATCATCTGAGTTTTCGAACATGCGTCTGAAGTGAGAAAGGCATCCTTTCACCGTCGTGGAAGAACGGGTGTAGATGACGTCGAACTCATCACCGGTGATGGTTCTAACCTTGTACTCACCGCCGATCATGGAGATTTGGGACGCCATGGATTTGGAAGGAGGGTTAGGATTAGTTGAACTGCCGTAATGAGAATGGACGGGACGACTATGAGCGAACTGCCGTAGTATTGAAGGACGTGCGGGGACGAGTAGGAGCGAACTGCCAGCGTGCGAACGGCAGGGTAGTGGCTTTCCATTCACCCATGATACGGGCTTCCGAGAGCCCTTGGATCTGAGATCGAATGGTTGCATGGCGTGATTCTAGACCTATGGGTGAATGTCCTATCCTGGAGGGTTATTCTGCAAAATTTCAGCAACTTAGCATGCGACCATTTGATCTCAGATCCAAGGGCTGCTAGCAGCCCGTATCATGGTCGCGCCTACCATGACCGTCGCGTCGCTCGCGCGGTCGCGCCCTTGGAGATTTAACACGGTGCGTTAGGCTATCTGATGTTGGCATGTCATACATAGTCATAACTTAGTCACTCATACTACAACAAGGTTGGCTATAAGTGTATTTTTTGTTACTCCTCTGTATCTCTTTCTTCGTACTCAAGGAAGAAATGGTGCTAGTAAGCATGTGTATTTATTGCATTTGAAAAGGAATGACCTCTTCCAATGAAATGGTGTTGCTAAGTTTGCTTCATTTAATTAGCTATAGACTCAAAATTCTCTTTTCACCTAGGTACACGCGCTTAGCACCGTTTCTTCCTTGGGTCACCAAACTAGTCTCTCTCTTCTTGATTAACTTGCCACATCAGACTATATGCCTATGTGGCAAGCTTAAGCACCTGTAGGAGCAAGTAAAAGTAAGTACAATAGTGCGCTTTACATGGCATTTTTGCATATGTGGAGGAAAGAGAGGCAAGGAAAAAGTGCAGAAGTGGGCTCTCATGCAAGAGCCAGCCTCTACTACATGGTGGAGCATTGGGAGAGGCACCTGTATGGAGGTGGTTAGGAATCTGGGAGATTCACGCCGGTCGTAGCGCCGCAGTGAAAATGATAATGGCAAGTCAAATCACGGGGCCCCACCTGTCCAGCAGTAACTCGCTGTCAAATCACACAGCCCTACGTTTGCAGCAACCTACTCCCTCGTCTTCTCGCGTCTCTGTCGAACCGACTAGGCGGAACTGCCCCGCCGCCTACCGCGCAGGAAAAGCCCCGCCCTCGACTTTTAAATAGTATACAATATACTAATTTTGTATCCATGGATTGCGCCCGCGCCATGGAGCAAAGCGTCTAGAAAACGGAGGAGAGACGGTGGTCTTGCAATAGAGAAGAGGGAGAGGCGAGATGGTGGTTTTGGAATGGAGATGATGGAGAGGAGAGGAGGTGGTTTTGCAATGGAGAAGAGGGAGAGGAGCGTGCGGCAGCGATTTAGGATTGGACGAGAGGACCGACGCGCTCTGACTGGATCAAAATAAAAATCAATTTACCCTTAAATTAAGAAAGCGACCCCACATTAACTAGTCTCCCTTTTATTCTGGGTCATAATTGACCATGATTTTCGCACATAAAATATATGTTACACGTTGTATACAAGGCCACTATGAAAATTACAATTTGCAACTATACAAGGCCACTAACATTAATCGAGGCAAAATTGATGGTGTTTGCCTCGTACTAGCACCCGAGGACATTAATATCCCTTGTGTGCATGCGGGAGTGAGAAGGTTAGCTTGCATTCCCAACATTAATCAACCAATGAGGAGTAAGAGGGTTGGCTTGTTGTGCTTGGGAGAGAAAAACCACATTAATTGACACGACAATCAAGGTGACAAGCTTGCTTGCAACATTGACTTAAACATAGCATTGATTTTTACCTTGGTACCTGTAATATGCGTTTGTGGCCTTGTATAAAAAAATGGAGGGAGTATAATTTGAGAGTACATTCAGATACAAACCAAACGGTACAATTTTTAGTGACATGCATTCACATTTTGCTTGTCAAATACAGTACGTGGTCAAACTTTGACCCAAAATATGCGAAACAACAAAAAAATACTTCCAAGACCAGCGCCGCTCTTCTCATCTTAAACTACCGCCGCTCCTCTCCTGTTCCAATCTAAATGCAGCGCCGCTCCTCTCCTCTTCCATTTCAAAACCACCGCCCCTCCTCTCCTGTTCCAGTACAAAACCAGCATCGCTCCTCTCCCGTTCTAATCCAAAACCAGCGTTGCTCCTGTCCTCTTCCATTCAAAAACCATCGCCGGCGAGTGAAGGTGCTGTGGAGAAGTAGATCGATGGAGGAGTACAATCGATACGTGAGGATCGCAGACGACGACCCTGTGAAGCTAGCTAGGATGTTGGAGATACAGTCTTGGTTTGACAACAAGGACCAACTAGCGGCGACGACGACATCCATGGCCAAATATCCAACAGAGCGAAAAGGTGGCGATACTCTCGGAGGGAGTCGCGCCGGAGTACATAGAGCTGCTCCTCTGAGCCATGGAGCAAACAGATTCACCGAATCCAATCGTGAGGGAGCGGTGGTGGGAGTTTCGATCCCAGATGGAGCATCCACCAGAGATTGAAAGATCGAGCATCTATAGGGTGCCGTTTGTGAGGGTGTCCTGCTAGAGCGAGCCGGTGGAGTCTTCGTCGACCGAACCCAACTGCAAGAGGAGAAAAGCAGTTGGCCCGATGACGCTTCCCCGCCATCGTCTCCCTCGCCGTTCACATCGTCTCATGGGTGGCTGTCTGCCGCCAAGGAATAGGAGGGGGCTTCCCCCCCCCCAGCCCAATAGTCGGGCAGGTTGTGAATTGTCAGGAGGTGCTTAGGGTTGTCAGTATTTGCAGGTTATGAATTGTGTTTTGTGTTGTGTATTTTGACAGTACTTTCAGATATGAATGTCTTTTGAATTTCAGATTTGCAGTATTGAGCATATAAAGTATTTTATGAATTCTAGAGATCTATTTTTGGCACTTAAAAAATGTAGTTTCATTGGAGTATAAAAGTGCAGACAATGTGATTCTCAGAGAAGAAACTGCAAGTTTCAGTTTCAGATAAGAAACTGCAAGTTCAGTTTCAGATAAGAAACTGCAACTTTCAGAGGCAGAGCATTTGTATTAACACGGCCTTTTCAAACAGGGTTAACATCATGTTGGAAGTTATATTCATGGCCGAAAATGGAACTACCGGCAGTTAACATCATGTTGATCAACATTCATGCATAGCACATCATATGATGCACAGTCAAAATGCCCACACAATGTCGAGTGTGCGAAACACAGAGAAAACAAGGGACGAAGTTTTGGCAAGTGTTGGACGTGGTTTTGGAGGTCCATAGGCCTGTTTGTATTTTCTTAGGTCCGTCATGTATCAACCGGCCTATGGACCTCCCATCCGAGGTTTCATTTTTGGCAGCCCAATTTATGTATTTTTTTGAAGAAAACGCAGAGGTCTGTTCTATTTTTCTATATAAGAATAGGAATGCCAGGTCCAACTTATCTTTCCCTTCTAACTATATTATATATATTTAAATTATTTTATATGTTGACTGTTTAGTTCACATACTCCCTCCTTTTCGGTTTATAGGGATTATCTCAAAATTTTAGTTTTTCCATTTTATAAGGCTCAATTTGGTTGTTTTCCATCACATGTTCAGATTCCAAGGTGCATTAAATCATTGCATGCAAGTATTAAGAGAAAATTGACCAATGCATGTACTTTATGCATGCATGCATTGCAATTTATGCATTGATAAACATAATTTTTTGAGGAAAAAAAGTGCATTAATTATGTGCTTTTGCAAACTACAAAAAGTATTCCACCATTCATCATCTACCTTGGTTGGTGAGATTTTTGAATTGAGCCCTATAAACCGAAAAAGGAGGGAGTAATTGGCAAATAGATCTCGCCGCCACCCCCTGCCTCCTGACTCCGGGCGCGCCTGCCCCCCTTAGCAAGTCCGCTCGCACGCCCCATGGAGTCGCCGGCCATATCCACGGGGGAATGGCTGGAAGACAGGCAAATGTACAAGATGCATCTACCACATGTCTACAAAGCCTTCCCGCGGATGCGGCACCCGCTCGACTCCGTCGCGCCGGCGGTGCTGCGGGAGACTTGAGGGAGGAGATGAAGGGAGTGGGCGATGCGGATCCGCGACAACGCTCTCTCCTGGACCCAGTGCACGCGCGAATGGAGGCAAGCAGAGGAGGAAGCTGCGAGGGAGGAAGCCGAGGAGGGACCGAATCCGTTCTCTCACTCGTGCAGGTATGCTCGGATGTGCAAGGATCATGTGGATTGGGAGCTGCTGAATCTAGCCCTGCGGATCTACTTCGAAGGAGATTTCTCGGAGAAGCACAAGATGCCCCACCCAGGTGAGCCGCCAATTGCGTTCGTTCGATGGGCGAAAGGAGAAGTGAATTCAGGAGATCCACGCCGTGTTGCGAGATGGGAATGCTTGACTAGACTCCTGCCCACCAGCACGCCACCGGAGCCGGAGCAGGTGGATCCCCTACCTTACCTCTCCCCCAAACCTGCAGAAGATTGAAATTAGGCTTGCAATCTGCTTCAATTGAGCTATCTGGTGGTTATTTCTGCTTCCTGAGAGACAACATCTGGCTGGAGGATGAGCAGGAACCAGGAACTCCGATGAATTTCCCCTATCACAATGGATCGGACAAGGACAAGTTGATGAGCTTCATGGAAACCCTAACAAGATCCCTCCAGAAACCGTTGGTGATCACTTGTAGCTGAACAAGGCTCGACCTGCTCTGGGGCTGTACCCATGGGCTCGTCTCAAGATCTCTGATGAAGATGATGGGCACCTGGCGCCGAAAAAGAGGGACATCCACCATGCTACGCCTTCCAGCCCGGTGTCTCTGCTTGCTTTTCTACCTTTGCTTTCGAACTGCTCTTTGAGCTGCTGTATCAGAATATGTTGTGGTTTCATTCTCAGCAATGGAATCGGGGTGATGCTCCCTGTTTTTCTAAAAAAAAATTCATATGTTATTATATATTATTTTTATTGTCATCATATATTTAAAAGATACTTACATATGTAAGAAAACAATATCCCACGTCTTATTAACTTATAAAAATAATTTCTTAACAAATAAAATCCTGGATTGTTTTGGCACGAAAATCCTAGCGATTGTGTACAAAAGCTTGGTAAGATTTAAGGACGAATGTAATAATATCACTTATTATTTAAATATATTTATAACAAAATGCTTAGCCCCTTTTTATTTTTTGATAACATTGCTGGCCCAACCCAACATTATAATTAGAATCAGCCCAGCAAAATCGTGTATTTCGAGAAAGTGTAAATGGCCTGTAATTTTATAGGAAATAAAATAAATGGGCCGCATGGACGCTACATTATTTGTTCACCCAGCCCAGCTAATGGTTGTAATTCGAAAAAAAGATCAAATTGACTGTAAATTCTACTGTGCAAAAAAAAGATTGTAAATGCTGAAAAAATGGGTTGAATACGTGCCACATTTTTGGAGGCTGAAATGTGGGCCAATAGGTCGAAGCCATTGCAAGTCGTTGTCAATTTAGTCAACAAATGATTCTGACATGTTAGCCATTGGATTTACATCCAATGACAGGCATCCATCTTCAATCTCTCGTCTTCTTCCTCCAGCGCCGCCGGGACCACCTCTCGCCTCCTGCTGCTAGCAGCTCTACTTAGCATGCTTCGCTATGAAGCGCTACTCCACCGTTGGCCAGGCCATCCCTCCACCCCTCGACACCTCCTGTTCTTCTCCACCGACTGCCGAACCACACCGCACTAGAACCAGTTAACCCTCGTACACCTCTCCGTCGGCGACTCTACTCCCGCGTCTTCCCATCTCTGGCTCGTTGCTGTCCGGGGCCTCGCCTTCGTCCACCACCTTGGATGCGCTCAGCGCAGCGTGGTCAACGTGGTCGACGAACGACACCATCGGAAGTAGACTGTGCATGGAGAGGCTGACAGCTGGGTCCAGGGCCGCACACAAGGAAATGCCTCCTTATTACGCGCAAAATAATGATTCCTCCACCTGACATCTGGGACCCACTGGAAGGGCCTCTGTATTTCGCGAAATAAAGTGCCCCCCGCTGACATGTCGGACCCACCAGCTATCTTCGCACGCAAGGAAGTGCCTCCTTATTACGCACAAAAAATGAATAATCCCCTGCCAGCTGGAACCCAGCATAGTGGGAGGCTGACTTGTGGGCTTACCAAGTTGACAGGGACGGTGGGCCTTGTCAACTTAGTCAATATGAACGATTCTAGCTCCTGTTACTGTATGATGTTCTACCAACGGCCGTAGTGCTTCTTCAACCTCTGGTCTTCTTGCTCCAGCCCCCCAAACCAGCGCCGGTCGTGCCGCGCGCTCCTGCCTCCCGTGGCCGGCTGTGATGCCGCGAAGGCCTCACCACCCCCTAATACTCCCACCGCTGGCCAGGCCATCCCCCTACTCACCCACAACCCCTGTTAATCTGCTGGCAACAGTGGCCTCACACCGCAACCGAACCAGTGAACCCTCGTACTGCGCTGTGCGTGGGCATCCACTGTTGCGTCTTCCCCGGCTCCGAGTCGTCCCGTTCCTAGTCCTCGCCGTCGTCCACCGCCCTGGTGCTCTCGGCACGGCGTGGTCAACATGGTCAACGACCGACTTCCATCAGAAGAGTACTATACGTGCAGAGGCTGACAGCTGGGTCCACGGCAGCCGCAAGGAAGTGCCTCCTTATTACGCGGAAAATAATTATTCCTCCACCTGACAGCAGGGACCCACCAAACAGGCCACCAGTATTTTGCGAAAAAAATCATTTCCCCCTGACTGCTGGGACCCACCGGACGGGCCACCGTATTTCGCGAAAAAAATGTTCCCCCCGCTGTCAGCTCGGACCCACCGGACATGCCTCCTTATTACGCACAAAAAATGAATACTCCCCCGGCTAGTTGGGACGCACCTTGCTGGGAGGCTGACTTGTGGGCCTACTAAGTTGACGGGGATGAAGGGCTTTGTCAACTTAGTCAATATGAACGATTCTAGCTACAGTGACCATACGATGTCCATCCAACAGCCGTAGTGCTTCTTCAACCTCTGGTCTTCTTGCTCCAGCCGCCCAAAGCAGCGCTGGTCGTGCCGCATGCTCCTGCCTCCCGTGGCCGGCTGTGCTGCCGCAGAGGCCTCACCGCCCCTACTATTCCCACCGCTGGCCAGGCCCTGCGGCGACGGCAGCCTCACACCGCAGCCGAACCGGTGAACCCTCGTAGTCCTCTCCGCGTGGGCTTGCACTGCCGCGTCGACCCCTTCCTAGACCTCGCCGTCGTCCACCGCCATGGTGCTCTCCATGCGGCGTGGTCAACGTGGTCAAGGAACGACTTCCATCGGAAGAGTACTGTACGTGGAGAGGCTGACAGCTGGGTCCACGGCCACAGCCCAGTTTTTTTGTGATTTGCCAAGTCGCTTTGTCAGGCCTGTTGGGCTGCAAATCTTTCAAGACGAGGAGGAGAGCTTTCATTCGGCTGGCCGAGAAAATGGCCCATCAGTAATGAGAAATGGGTTGTACATTTTTAAAACACATCAAACCAGCAATTAGTTTCAAATATCTTTTTTTTCATTTCAAGATTTTAAATTACATTAATTTTAATGCGTGGAGAATTTGTTGGATTTTATATTGATATACATTTATTTTTAAAATCAGTTTGAATGTGAGTCGAAATTTCAGGATTAAAAACAGTTCGGACCGCACCGAAATATGCAAAATTTCGTATAATTTTTTAACCGTTGCCACAATATGGGCTGCAATGCTAACAAAAAGAATATGGGATCCCAAAAAAACCTGAAGAATTAGCAAATGGGCTGTAAATTATTAGAAATAATGGCAGATGGGTTGTATGCTGTTTTCCACAGATTTGAGGCTTTCCTAAAAAAAAGGTTGACGCACAAGCACTGACTGTTGGGTGTCCATCCAACGGCCGTCGTGCTTCTTCAATCTCTGCTCTTCCTGCTCCAGCCGCTCAAACAAGCACCGGCGGGACTGCCTACTCCCTCCTCCGCGCGGCCGGCTGTGCTGCCGCGCAGGCCTCACCGCCCGACCGTACTCCCATCGCTGGCCTAGCCATCCCTCTACTCACCCACACCTGCTACTTATTCTCCGGCGACGGCAGACGAACCAGTAAACCCTCGTACAGTCGTACTCCCGTCCACGTGGGAAACAACTGCTGAGTTTTCCCTGCCTCCGTGTCGTCCCCTTCCTAGGCCTCGTCGTCGTCCACTGCCTTGGTGCTCTCGGCGCGGCGTGGTCAACGTGGTCAAGGAACGACTTCCATCGGACGTGGACTGTACGTGGAGAGGCTGACAGCTGGGTCGGCCGCAGCAAGGAAGTGCCTCCTTATTATGCGGAAAATAATGTTTCCTCCACCTGACAGCAGGGACCCACCGGACGGGCCACCATATTTCGCGAAAAAAACGTTTCCCCCCTGACTGCTGGGACCCACCAGCTACACCTTCGCTCGCAAGGAAGTGCCTGATAGTCGGGACCCACCTGGTCGAAGCGTACGTAGCATTGTCATTCTGGTCGCGAATGTGTACGTGCATATATACTGGTGGATGTAGAGGCGCGCACTAGTCGTAGTAGAGGCGGCCAGGGTGCAAGAAAGAAAATACGGCCACTTATGTGTACATACGGGCGGGGTCTCGAACGCCTACTCGCGCATACGTACGGCGAGGGCTCGTGTACATGGCTGGGTCGGAACGGAGAAACAGCGTCGTCGTCGTGTTCATGGGTCAGAACAGAATGCGTGGTCATGTTCATCGGGAGGGCTTGGACGGAAGAGGCGATGGAAATGAGGCCTGGCGTACCGCACAACGGAGGAAACGGACCTCCACGATCGAAACGGGGTCCTGCTGATCGGGAGGGGTGTGGCGTACCGCACAACGGAGGAAACGGACCTCCTACGGTCGAAACGGGGGTCCTGTTGATCGGGAGGGGTGTGGCGTACCGCAAAACGGAGGAAACAGACCTCCTACGGTCGAAACGGGGGTCCTGTTGATTGGGAGGGGTGTGGCGTACCGCAAAACGGAGGAAACGGACTTGTGTTGGAGCGCTACGGTCGAAACGGGGGTCCTGTTCATCGGGAGGGTTGTGGCGTACCGCAAAACGGGACTCCACGGGATACTGTTCATCTCCACCGTCGACCCCCTCCAGCCTCCACGAGCTACTGTTCATCCACCGTCGACCTCCTCCAGCCTCCACGGGCTCCTGTTCATCCAGCCTCCACCGCGCGCTACTCCACCAGATACTGTTCAACCACCCCTCCACCGTCTACTGTTCATCCAGCCCTCCACACCACGGGGTTCTGTTCAATCACCCCTCCATGGGCGCCCCTCCATCGTCTACTGTTCATCCTGCCCTCCACACCACGGGGTCCTGTTCATCCACCCCTCCACGGGCACCCCTCTACCGTCTACTATTCATCCAGCCATCCACCACAACATGGGGTCCTGTTCATCCAGAGGCAACACCACCGCTCACTGTTCATCCAACCCCCCCCCCCCCCGCAACGCTCACTGTTCATCCCATCGATCGGCTTTAGTTAGCAACAGTAGCCAAGGAATCGCTCGATCGGGTTCAGTTAACAGCCATCGATCGATCGCTCGGGTTCAGTAACGCGTAGCCTGCAGTGCAATCGCTCGGGTTCAGTTAGAGCCCAACGCCTCGCTCGGGTTCAGTTAGAGCCAACGCCTCGCACACACGCGCGTATGTGTACGAGAGAAACGCGCATCGCTCGGCCCCCCACCTCCCACCGTAACCGGGAACTCCCTGAAATTTTCCTCCCCCTTGCTTCTACCACGGTTTTTTCCGTCATGGACGGCCCAAAGAATGTCATGCAGCTGCGTCTCCGGCCCGCCCAGGACGAAAAGCCCATTTTCTGTCATGATTTTTTGTCATAGAAGTAGGAGGCCGCCACATCTATGATGAAACCGGGTTTTGTCATAATTATCATCATAGAAGTGTCATATGTATGATAGAATTTTTTTCGTTCGGCCCAAAATGTCACGGATGTGTCTTTTTTTTGTAGTGATATGGCCTAGTTGTTTCCTTTCTCAAGATTTAAACTCTTAAGACTTTGTTTATCAAGACTCATACATCGGTAGATCAATACTCCAAACTGTCGATGGACAGATGGACATTAGTTCGTGTAGTACTGCTTGGAGTAGCTTGCTGTAGAGATTTGTGTATTCCGCAGTTGAGTGCCAAAATCCTCATTTTCATGCAGTGCCAAAATACTCCTTTTAATGCAGGTTTTTTAAAATTAGGATTAGGAGTAGGAGTAAAATTAGGAGTATTAATTAAACTGAAACCTTCCCTTTAATTAATTAAAGAAAAGGTTTTTGTTTAATTATAACCAGTGTACTCCAACCAGCCTGAAATTAGGAGTATATGAAGTCTAGTGTAGTGCTCCAGCCTGAAACATTTTTAGTTAATTAAACTAAGTGAGCATACAAATGGTTTTATCCTATCCTACTACTCTCCTATCAAAGAATGATCATACAAATGGAGTAAAAGTACATATACTCCAACATACACATACAAATGGATAGTAGAAATATACACATAAAAATGGAGTATGGAAAGAAAAATCAATGGAGTATGGAGTAGTAAAAACACAAATGGATAGCCTCATCACAAGCAGATATGAATTATTACAGACATGACAAGCAGCATAGGCAACCTCATCACAAGCAACACAAAGCCTCATCACAAGCAGCTGAACAAGCCTCATCACAAGCATCACAGCCTCATCGCAAGCAACTGAACACGCCTCATCACAAGCAACTGAACAAGCCTCATCACAAGCAGCACAAGCCTCATCACAAGCATCATCACTAGCATCTGAACAACCCTCATGTCAAGCATCTGAACAATCCTCATCTCAATCATCATAAGCCTCATCACAAGCAACAGAGCATCATCACAAGCAACTGAACAAGCCTCATCACAAGCATCACAGCCTCATCACAAGCAACTGAACAAGCCTCATCACAAGCATCACAAGCAACTGAACAAGCATCATCGCAAGCAACTGAACAAGCAATTGAACAAGCCTCATCTCAATCATCACAAGCAGCAGAAGCCTCATCACTGAACCCTCTCCATTAGCCCTAAGTTGTGTAGGGCATTTGCATACACCTCTGGAGGTCATGATAGTCTCGGAGGTAGCTGCCCAAGACCCTCAAGCCTTTCTTTGTTCACATGGGGTGTTTTATACCCATTGCCCCTGCATGATTCAGGATCTGAATCATGCATGTCTGCAGAGTTAGGAAAATTCTGTTGAGCTGTAAACCTCATAGCCTTCAAATTCCTCCAAAACACCCTTAATAGGTCTTGTAGTGTTTTAGGACTCAGACAATCTGTTAGGGATTGTAGTGAGTTGAAAAACCCAAGGTCAAGCACATTCAAATTAGGACTGTTGGCAGGTTGTTGTATTATTCTGATGTCAAGTCCAGTTTTTGCGACGGCTTCTAGAAATTCTGGGTCATCTGGCAAGATATGGGGCTTAGCATTATCCTGCTGAATGTAGATAGTCTGTCCAACATCACTTTTGGCCAAACAGCTTGTATCGCTGGCAATACCTTCTCTATCAGGAACTCCCTCATCACTTTTCTGTCGACCTTTATTGATTTTGTCTCTATTGTACCTTTGGGCCTGTTGTCGCTTCTCTTTGAGCAGGAACTTCTTTCACGAATGGCCAGATACCGATTTTCCCAAAGAAGGTCACATTTCCTTCACTGTCCCACCTTGGCCCAGCAACGGCCATTAGGACATTCTCCTTGCCAATACAGTTGCCATGTATAGACCTCGTAGGCTCTTCCTCCCCATCAGGCAGATAATATGTCTTATTCTTCTTTGTCATGTTAAACCATTTCTCGTCAATATGGACAACATTATGCATAGTCTTGAACTTAGGCCATGCAGTTGTTGTTGTTGCCTCATCAAGCATCAACCAACAAAAATTTATCCTGTCCATCTTATTCTTTTCCTTTAGAGCTGGCTTCACACAGTTTGTATGCCTCCTTATCAAATTTAGCATGAACTTTCTATGTAGGTTGTAGGGCTACATCCTAGTTGCCAGGCCAATGACCTAATAGTAGACCGCTTGTTCAATGGGATTGTTAGGATTTTTTCTAGGTTAATGTCCTTAGGCTTTCTTCCACAATTTTCCTTTTCTCTGATTGGAAACATCCACCTCATTACCTTCTTGAATTTGCAACATTGTTTTCCTCCAAATTCTTTGTATATTCCAAACACCCACTCCAAAAAAATTTGCAATGTCTTGCTTATCAGTTTTCATAAAAATGCCTCCTCTACTCATACACAGTGTACGCAATGCTACATAAGCAGCAAATTTTTGTTGGTCATTGAGGGTTTTATTTTTCCTAACAACTTGCCCAACGCCTGCACCAAGACATACAACAAAGAAATGATTAAATGAAATGATCAAGTGATGAAGTGATGGAATGATCAAGTGATGAAAGGTGAATGATCAACTGTAACTATACCTGGATTTTGAACAATTTCATCTCCTTCCATTCTCTGTCCTGCATCTTCTTCCATTTCATCTCCCCACATGTCTTCCATTTCATTTTCTGCATCGTCATCCATTTCATCCACATCTTCTGCAGGTGGAGTGAAGTTGAGGTCTCGGAGATCCATTTCTCCTGAAGATATGAATATGTAAGATGAAGTACAAGTAAAGTAGAAGAAGAAGAAGAAAAGAAGAAGAAGAGAAGAAGAAGAAGAAGAAGAAGAAGAAGAAGAAGAAGAAGAAGAAGAAGAAGAAGAAGAAGAAGAAGAAGAAGAAGACGAAGAAGACGAAGAACAAGAAGAAGAAGAAGAAGAAGAAGAAGAAGAAGAAGAAGAAAGAAGAAGAAGAAGAAGAAGAAGAAGAAGAAGAAGAAGAAGAAGAAGAAGAAAGAAGAAGAAGAAGACGAAGAAGAAGAAGACGAAGA